>QRFJ01003983.1:26232-447980 GCA_006176705.1 Cocos nucifera
AATAGAAATCAAATTCCTGCTTGCTGCAGGCATATAATAACAGTCTTTTAAAACTAAGTTTAAACCCGATGATAGTCAAAGGGAGTATATTTTCATGGCCATGGCAGCAACTCTTGCTCCATTTTCGACATGCAGGATCATCTCACCATCCCTTAGCCTCCTGTTATCCTCAAGATCCTGCATGGAAGTGCATAAATGAACACTAGAATCAGAGTCAAGCATCCAACTGGATGCAGAAGAAATCATAAGGTTAGATTCAATAACGAGCATACCTCTAGAAGGATCTGCCTCCTTCTTATTCTTCAGGGTGGCTAGGTAAGTAGGGCAGTTCCACTTTCAGTGGCCGTTATTATTGCAATGAAAATATTTTTCTTTATCAGCGGTCTTCTTCAGCTCTTCCTTTTTCTTCTTTTCTCCTTCCACCTTCTGCTTTTTTACAGACTTTTTTTTTCTTTTCAAAAGACTTTCTCTTGAAAGAAATCTGTTCCATAGTAAGCACTGAGCCTTTAGAACCTTTCATGGAAAGCTCAGCAGTCACCAGCATATTCATAAGTTCTGCCATAGAATTTTGAAGTTTATGCATATGGTAGTTCATGATGACCTGCCCATATGCATCAGTCAAAGATTGTAAAATTATATCATTCTGCAGATCCAAGTCCAACTTCACTCCGAGCTTCTCAAACTCTTTCAAGTCTTTGATCATCGTTAGACAATAATCTTGAACTGACTGTCCATCATGCATCTTAGTCTTAAAAAGTCATTTAATGACTTGATACTTGGCTGCGTGACTCTGTTCTTCAAACATCTCCTGTAGGTGAGCCAATATTTAGCAAGCAGTCTTGATATCTTCATGTTGGTGCTGAAGTTCATCAGACACGAATCCAACATATAGTATCTGGTCTTATTATCTTCGTCCGTCCACTTATCCAGAGATGCTCTCTGTTCAGCAAATGGATGAGCTGGTAAGATGGGAGGATCCTAGTCCAGTACATGAGTTAACTTCTCGAAATCCAAAATGATTTTAAAGTTTCAAAGCCAATCCTTGTAATTTAGTTCGGTCAGTCTATGGGTGTCTAGGATACGTGCTAATGGGTTGGATGCAGATATTTTTCTGTAGAGAGTCAAAGTTTTTAGTTAGATATTATAATTAAGACTTAACTAATTTATTTAAAAATTTTATTTTTAAATAAATTAGCTCCTACTATTTTTTCGAATCCCTACACTCTCTCTGTAGAGTGCAAAAATCTTCATGATTAATGATTTCTAGTGGATGGTGCGGTCCCACCAATTGACTTATCACCTCATCTAATAGTTATTGGCGATGGGTTAGCCAATGAGTGAATAACTCTTATTCAATAATTCTCTAATTATGGTGCATCCAAACTTGATCTCTAATTCATGAATCTCACCGTGTCCAAAATATTGATTCACTCCTTAGTTAAGTCAGACCCACCATTTGCATAGATTGAATTCCTAATTAAGTCTCTCACCATATCCAGAATATTGAGCCCAATCCATCCTCCAGCTCGTAGCATCCAATGCCTAATAAACATGGTTGCATCTTTCTGGTGTAACTGAACCACTATAACCAACCGAGAACAATCAATCCCGAAAAGGATCCGCACATCTATAATGGTGGAAGACCTTAGATTTAATCTTTTCTTAGAGAGATTTGATTTAGGTCTCATTAAACTAGACTTGACATAGTCGTAACCATTATGACTAACCTAGTGGCATGGGTTAGCTCGGATTATTGACCACCTCAAATCAAAACTGAGTCAACAAACATAGCCAGGTAAGTGAGACCGGTGGAAGGAATATGCCATTAACTCGACAAGAATGTATTCGAGTCGAGTAGCTCTCAATTAAAAATTAGTCGATCGTATCTGCTAGACTTATCTTAGATACCAAATTGTTGAGCCAGAATCAATTAGGTTAGCCTACAATCTAGACTCTAACCACTGAGCCTAATTAGGTCTTAATTTGATCGATTACTTATGTGAATCGACCTTGACCCAGACTTAATCCTATTAGGTTGGTCAATTTTAGTAGTGTTGATCCCATCTAACCAACTCTTGATTCGGTTTGATCAACCATTAAACCTAATTGAGCTACCCAAGTCCGAACCCAATTTTATGAACATATCTTAGATCTGAAAATTCTCAATTTTAGACCTAATATATTTCATAATCTTAATTCTTAATTAAGTTTAGGATTCATAAATAAAATATATAAATAAGATCTTAGGATTTTAGGATCTAGGATTTTGTAGAAAATAAGTTTTCAATTTTTGATTAAGGACGAACGCACAGCACCCCTACACATCATAAGAATATTCCATCGAATGGAAGGAGAGGGTCTTTAAACCTTATTTTATTCTTATGATCGGACAGCCAAAGAGAATGTCTTAATCAGAAATACAACTAATCTATAAAACTAATTAGATCTAAGCATATATCTCATATAAAAGTTGATCTAATTAAAATATATTTTGCATACATCTCGTGTATCATATCATGCATATTTTTTAGATCTAAATTATCTCATAATAATCTAAAAAATTAAATTTAAATTTGATCGCATCAAATAAAATTTAATCTAGACCTTTTTGTAGAACTATTCTACAACTAGTCTAAACATGCAACTATCATATCTCATATGAATAAATTAAATTTAATTTATTTTTTATTTTTAAATCTAATTATAATATTTATAAGATTAAAAATAATAAATAAATAGATATTAAAATTATAATTAATTAAATAAAAATTATGATTATACTAGACTATACATAGAATAATTCTATTCCTAGTCTAGTTATGTATCTCATACATTTTAGATCTAGATTAATAAATTTTAATTTTTTAATTTTAGATCTAATCACATCTCATGTGATATCTAAAATTATTAATTTATCAGATTAAATCAGATCTAAATAAATATTATGCAATCTGGCTCTGATACCAATTGAAGGAAAAATTAGATTTTTTGGATCAGGTTTGTTCAAATCTGATTGGATCGAGAGGCATATTTCAAAAATTTTTTCTTAGATCCAAATCAAATCTGACACTTTTTAGATCTAATTTTATAATCTAATAAATAAAAAAATTAAATTAAATTAAATCTAAATTAAAGTTACCTTATTTGGGTAATCTGATTATCCTGTGATGATCCTATTGCTTTCTTGAGGTTCTGAAAGTAGCCACGCAATTGCCTGGCCTCTACCGGTATCCACTCAGGTAGGATCTAGAGATCTTCTCCTTCTCTTTCTTTTCTCCAAAAATTAGATCTAAATTTGATTTTGAAGATGTGCCGCTATCTCTTATAGCAGGACTGCCTTCTTATTTTTCTGTCGCCTTTTGATTGCCTAAATCGCACCAAACTCATGCCCAATTGCTTTTGGGCGTGGAGAGGAGAGAGAAGACTAGTAGATGGCATGGAGAATGAGAGGGAGAGAGGTTGTGGCATTGGCAAAAGGCTAGTTCTCTGAAAGTTGGCGCAAATAGGATTTATATAGACCCTGTCTACGCCATGCAGTGCCACATCATCTCGACCAATCATGATCTTTTATGCAATCAGATCTAAATCTAATTGGTGGAATGACATCACTTGATCCAATTAGATTAGAGTCCCTTTCAAACCACCTTAGATGGCGCCAAGACTGATCAAAGAAGAGTCTTTGGTGCCACCTAGGTTGAGTCCATCAAGCAACCTGGAGTCCCATCCGTATGGGACTCCAATGTTTATCCACATGGGACGCACGCCATCCTAAGTATGCACCCTCCATCTGCCTGCTTAATGGTAGGTGGACTTGATCAATAAGTCTCTCCTATGGGTGCATGACATATGGGCAGATGTCCAAGGATCAAAGATCAATGTTTGACCAAATTTAAAGGATAAGAATAGCAGATAATGAAAAATGACAGGTGTTGTCTCAAATTTATCTCATAAATTAAGACAACCATTTTCTGACCTGGACAAGCTTCAGTCAAACTAAGTGAAGGTACCTGAGTGAGCACAAACATATTTGGCTCAGTCGAGATAACTTTTAATGATAGAAAAATGAGAACGTTAGGTTCAATCACGTGCTAGCATGATTTTCTTGAACCTAATTGAATTTAATTCAAATCAATTAAACTGGGTTAGTTCAATTAATGATATTCAGATCCAAACTCTTATTTGTGTGATCCAGTTAATTCAGTTTTGTATGGTAATGGAATATATCGTGATCTCCATCATCGACATCATCGAAACTCCTTTCGATGGATCAGAACTCTTCTGATTCAGACAACTAGAATGATCGATCATCTAAATCATTCTAATTGCTCTCAAAATCCACTAGTGAGATCTAGCAGTATATGGTGGTAATCCATCAAAACTGAAAATGAATCTCTAGGTGCAGTTGCTTATGTGATTAAGTTCTTCTATCTTGAGCCCCGATCAGATTAGGGTTAAGGTGAACTCGTCAAACCCTAATTTCTATCATATGATTTAATCATTCGATTCAAGTCCGATGTAAAAATCTTAATAGAAACTCTTTCTATTATTTCACTCTCTGCCATGGCCATGGGCTTATGGACTTGATTCTCATGATCATCATAGGACTGCTCCTCTTCTACCAAGGTAGATAGATTCTATCTTGGTGCAATCCAATTCCTACAATGAACATGTTATAGCCAACATACACCTTAGGACTCCAAATGGCTAGGAGATCGAGTCATGATGTAGTCAAACTATAACATCCTTAAGATGAACTACCGATGCACCTCAGGTTAAAGAACCAGATACACCACTGCAGCTTCGAGTCAGTCATCGACGAGAAGGTAGACTTTCTTATGACTACTTGAGATGGTCACACTCAGTGCCCTCGTTCTCTAACGAGTACCTGTACTCTCGCTCCAGTGTCTCCATACTGTAGACTCAAGACTCATCTACTATAAAGAAGCAATTGTACACTAACCTTCCGGATCAATCACCATCCTCATGATGATCCTATGGTCAGGAGCATTTTATGAGTTAATAATGAAAATTCTTGTCTTAAATTTTCAACTTTTGAAAATAAGAATTATCATTACCATTAACTCAAGGGATGTATCATAAACACTAAATACACATATATGATAAAAAATAACCCATTTTATTATTTATAGTCAAAATTATAATTTTGCTCCTAGAAGTGTATTATAAGTGTCGGCCAATTCTAGCTTTTAGGGCACACATATCTAACACTTCTTTCATCCAAAAGCAACTTCTTCGGACTCAGAAAGGGGGGAAAATATTGTGGGGGTTATCCCACCTCAGCTAAATATCCTCGCAATCCAAAAATTTTTAGATAAAAATTTTTTAAGGCTTGACTAATGAGCTTATCAAAAAGCCGACCTCATCAAAAAAGATCATCAGAAAGCAAACCTCATCAGAAGGCTAACCTCATCAGCAGAGATCATTAGAAAGCCGACCTCATCAAAAGAGGTCATCAGAAGGCCGACCTCATCAACAGATGTCATCAGAAGGTCGACCTCATCAGAAGAGATCATCAGAAAGCCAACCTCATCAGCAGAGGTCATCAAAAGACCGACCTCATTAGAAGAGGTCATTAGAACGCTGACCTCATCAGCAGAGGTCATCAAAAAGCCGACTTCATTAGAAAAGATCATCGAAAAGCCGACCTCATCAGAAGAGGTCACCAGAAGGCTGATCTCATCAGCAGAGGTCATCAGAAGATCAATCTCATCAGAAAAGATTATTAGAAAGCCGACCTTATCCGAAGGAGGCTGATATCATCGGATGGCTGACCTCACCAAAAAGCCGACCTACCAATGTGGTATTCAACTCAGTATCGAGAAGAATCCAGAATTCTTCAACCTTACTACAGTTGTCATCTAGCTAGGCTAATAGCTATCTTCCAGCTACATTACAGCTAATTATCATCTAAGCAAACGGCCTTCAGTTACTACCCAATTGGCCATTCTATTAAAACAAACTAATGGCCCAACAAACTTTTCTTAAGGCCTAAGCAAACCCCTCTATAAATAGAGGGGTAGGGTACCCTCCCAGAAAGTAAACTCAAGCACAAGATTCACAGAATGAACACTCTACTGAAATCACTCTCGACTTTTCCACTAAAGGAAGTCAAACCATACTCTACTCAAACCCACTCTTTCTACTTTCTAGAACTTACATTTCCACTCTCTGTTCACAAGGCCTTAGCTAACTTAAGCATCGGAGGGTCCTAAACTGGAGAGTTCCTTACCGGTTCTTGAAATTTTTCTTGCCCGTGATCCACATTGATCCCACCCCAGATCATGAGCTCTCCAGCACGAATCTAAAGCCTTGCTACAATAATTCATAATATGACCCAGTTCTAAAGCAGCTTCAAAACTCAAGACACCCAGAACTTCTACTTCTCTAGAGGTGGGGATGGTAAAATACCAATTAAATTCCAGAACCCAAAGTACTTGCCGATGCTAAACCACCTCAGATAGAAAAGATGGTGTTTCTTGATGATGATGGAGTAGTCCAGAAAGATCTGACAGAGTTGTTCACAATCAACCTCAACGGGAATGTGATGCGGGCTGTGCAGACTTGCATGGAGACATTCTACAGGTTCCACAAGTATTTGAACTATTCCCACCCACTGATCCGTGCTCGTTTTGATCCTGATGCTCGTGGATGGGCATTTGGTATGAATGTGATCGATCCGAGAGAGTGGTGAAAGAAAAATGTGACCGGCATTTATCACTGCTGGCAGGAGCTTAATGCTGACCACACCCTCTAGAAGCTTGGGTCTCTGCCACCTGGCTTGCTGGCCTTCTATGGGCTGATCGAGATGTTGGATCCCAAGTTGCATGTGTTGGGGTTGGGCTACACGAATGTGGACCCTTCAGCAATTAGTGACCGTGCAGTCTTGTATTACCATGAGAACAAGCCATGGTTAAAGATTGGGCCCCCTTTGTTGCACCACTGCTTCATGCATTAAATGATCCTCAAGGAAACACTTTCTACACCGCGCGGTGCGGCATGGCGTGGACCGTGCTCGGTGATTGATGCTTGCATGGGCCCACGTAGGACTGGAAGTAGAAAAAAAAAAATTTGGGGGGCGCTGCATGCGGTCCCTTGCCAGCTCCAGTGTAGAAAGTGTTTTCCCTTGCGAGCTCCAATGTAGAAAGTGTTTTCCATGATCCCCAAGATGACAGGTGACATTCCTGCATTGCCAAAGCCCCAAAGTTTTTTGAGCAATTTTTTGGAGGGAGATGGTGGAGTAAATTATTCTTTTATTTGGAAATTATTCTGTTGGTCTCTCTAGATTCTCTTCAGGTTGCAACATCAGTAATTTTTTTTGTGGTTGAGCCCCACCTTACAACTGTGGGGATGGAGCAGTGAAGCCATGTGACGCACATAGTTATGCAGGCCATTCTTAGCAGATGCATTAGTATGTCATATAATTAATCAGGAACAAGTTGAAAGAGTAAATATGCCGCAGAATTTGTTTTTGGGTGATATTCTGCAGAAGTTCTTTGAGCAACATGTGATGTATCCTTGCTAGTAAGTTTGCATTGACTGATTGGTGTCAACACCTAGGAGATTCAAATTTCTGAACCGTTGGCAGTGAAAGTTCTCCGTAAGAATATGAGGAATCCTTCATTTATAAAACAAACGGTGCTATGCCCTGGCTTGGTGGAGAAGGTGAATAAGAAGGATAAGTTATGACTGGATACATACCCCTGAAGTTTGTCTTTTATTAATAGAGATCTAACGGTTGTTTTGTAAGAGAGAACTAACGTAATCCATCCTAGTTGTCATTTTTCTTCCTGAATTATAATAAAAATCATACTTGCAGAATTTCTTGTTCATTTACCTCTCTGAATCAGTGTTAGTGAACTCTGACTGCCGTTCTATTGAAATACTACTGCAGTAGGAGCTCTTTTTGCATGTTATGGTGGGTTTTGCTTCCTTTCCCTTGTATACAGTCTACTAGTTAAGTTTTGCCCCTTGGTCATTTCTTTAGTAACATGTATAACTATCATGTGTCTCGTTATGTAGTGGACACCCTGGAAATATCCACCGATCCATGAATGGTGCTCTTTCCAGCTTGATTCATGGAGTATGATTCACAGGTTGCTGCATCTGAGTCAGCGCCATTGGCATCACCAGGCCAGCGTTTCTGATCTAAGTTTTTTCGAAAGCTCAGATTGACCTTGGACAAAGTATAGCAGGTTTATTGGGATCAGTGTCGCATGAAAGTTATTAACAGACATTAAAGTTATTAGCAGACTTACAGGCACCATTCAAATAAAGGGATGACAAGAAAGATTTTTTTTTTTTTTTTTTTAAAAAAAAAAAGGGGGAAAACTCTGACTGGCTTAGCAAAACAGCAAGAATCAATGGCCATGAAACAATGCAACAGTGTCTTCAACTTGTTTCTTGGATGTAGCAATATAATAACTGTAGCAAAGGACCTTTGGCTCAATGCTACTCCCCTTTCAATAATGCCAGGCTTCATTGGAAAACTTTGATGATGATATGAAGGTTAATGGCTTATTAGGGCCAAATGGAGGATAGATTCTGAATGGGTACAGCAGTATTTTATGAATGGGTACAGCAGTGAGCGGTGGGAGGATGGTTTGCATCGAGCTCAAACCTGAGAATGGACTGCGACGGTTCAGTTAAGGATTGCTGTGTTGTCGGGGCTGGGTTTGCACTTCAAGATTGGCAGGTCAATATCATATCATTTTATGCTGAGGCTGTTCTACTGGTTCATTATATTGTTCCATGGTCGAATGGGAGGGTGTCAAGTTGGCAGCAAGTTCTTGGACTACATTGATTTAGATTCTGAGGGAGATTCACAAACTATTATTGGTTGCATTCTGCTAAGGGATGTGGGGGACAAGATGAACTTGTTTCAAGAGTCTCCCATGTTTGTTGTGAAAGGAACCAAGAGGTAGATTGGTTGGCTAGCGAAGGTGGCCACAGACATGCTTTTAAACCTGCTGCATGAGGAAAGCTGATTGGAAGTGAAGCGATACTACTTAGTTACCAAGTATTAGGCAAGCAAATAACTGAAAAGCAAGCAGGAATATAAGCAAGAGTTCAAGATTCATGGGAAATCAACTGTTAAGAAGATCCACAGGTTCAAATGGTTTGACTCCACACTCTAATTATAACAAAACAAGAGAATCCTAACAGATTGATTCGATGTTGCAGTAGATTTTGGTGTGTTTGGGACACACACTTCCATCATCATCTAACTGCAACGTTACCTGCCTAGTTTCACTCTGCATGAGAGACATCTCATTTTGAACGCTATGAAAATTGTAATCTGTTCCATGATCAAGGACTAGGATAATGTTCTCCACGGAGACCCCATTCTTAATAAAAAAACCGAGCTAACATCATCTCATTCTTGTAGTTCTTGAAATTGGTGAATTTCCGGTGCAACTGCTGTGGGCAAATTCATGAAGTTGAACACTGGAGTATCCTTCAAATCTGTTGGAAACTGCAAGTTCATTACAAGAATTTTAGGTTATTAGTAATAATAAAGTAAATATAATGATGATGATGATGACATAAATAAAAATGAACATAGAGAACAGAGGAATAAAACAAAGATGTACCTGTAGACCTCTACTCAATAATCCTTCTATACTTTATTGGCAAGTTAACTAGAGATGAAGGGATGCGGTGAATGCCTTGATGTGTGCTTCATAGACTTGTGATAGCATCTAGACTTCCCATATAATTTACATTGTAGAGGGACAAATTTATAGAAGTGAATTAATGAACCATTCAGATGGGCATTTCAGGAATATTAATGCATCCTCTCATCTATTTTTTTATAAAATTATTACCGAACTTTAACTAAAAATGTAACATCACAAAAAAGCTCTGATTTATAGTACGCCAAGTCACATCCCTAGAAGCTTAATTGTATTAATAAAAGGGAAACCACAATTTGCATATATAGTTAAGATCCAACTAATAGCTGATTTACCTCTATAAATATTTTCTCCAATAAAGGGAAATTGAATTCTCTGAACAAGTGAAAGATGTCCATCACATTTTCATTTGTCATCTGCATCATGGCCAATTGAAGCTCTCGGAGGTTTCCAAATGCACCAAAATTGGAGTTCGTTGATCCAAATATATGCTAAAGGAGGAAAGACAGAAAGCAAAATCAGATCTAAAACAGATAAAGAGGACTGATAACTCCATGTGGAAATAGATGAATTTGTACCTGAAGTGCCCTGCTACATTGAGTCAGCACCTCAACATGGTTATGTTCCACTATCATTTCTGCCTTCCTCAAATGTTCTTCGATGCACGAAGTCATAATAACATCATTTAATGAAGGTGTGCTGTCGAACAAGTATCTTTTTGGAAATTTGCCATGCGAGTGGAATACTTGCAGATTAGTAGCAGATACCTTAATATCTTCGACATTCAAACAGTCAATGACAGCCAACCTCCTAATCCTTGAATTAGGATGTGAGACTTGGATGTATACCAGCAAATCGCATTCTCTTAGCTCCAAAGCTTCTAACAGTGGGCAGTTGGACACTAGCCTCTCTACCATGATGTCAGTAAGATCAACCTGGAATAGACAAAGAACTTCAAGAGAACGAAAGCTTTGGAAGCTGAAATCTGGATGCAGGCTGCACCATCTCAGACTCATAACCACTATCATTGGGTCACAGCCATTTGTGTCTTGGAAATAGTGTTCAAAGAGTGTGAATCTACTTTCGAAGGTCAAAAGGTGGTCATCTTGCCTAAGAAATTGTCCTGGATGGAAGTCAAGATTGATATCTTCAACACCTCTTGATACCACATGCTTGATCAAACTTGTTACAGACTCACGGAGATGATCAAACATGAACAATGAGAGGTGAAATGAGTCGATCCACCAGCAGTGGTACTTCAGCAAGATCAATCTGATCTGTGCAGCAAGATCATCAGGTTCTAAACCACCTGAATGTTGTTCAGAAAAGTCCAAAGTGATGACCCTAGGGAACCGGTGCCTCCACAAGTCTTTCCATTGCTTTGAAAGCACACCAGTCCTTTGGCACATCGCCGCAGAAGCAGAGACAGGATATGGAGGCGAAGAATATCCGGTAATTGGCTGAACCTGTCAATTTCGGGCATCTCTTCCATTGTTCTCGATGAGTATCAGCTTAACTGAAACAGAAATCTGGAATAAGCTGTAAGAAGACAATTTGTTAATCTTCAGTGGTTTCAAAATAGAGCCCTTGAAGTTGTGATACCTTTAACATTAACAAGACAGTGCAGATTGTGTGGTACATACTGCAAATTATAAATGTAACTACTAAGGCAAATTTTTAGAAAAACGTAAAATAGACTTTCCTGAAGTTGTCACAACTGTGCATTATTTCTTGTTGAAGAGCCCCAACATCTCTGTTATCTACAGATAAAAAATATCCATGCACCAATTCAAATGATAAATAGACTTTAAGTTCATATTCCTCTTAACCCAAAATAACCTTGTTGCTAGGGCTGTGAGTGTACTTGGAAATTCTATGTTGTTACCTCTGCTGCTGATCTTCATGAAGGTAAGGAGCTAAAATGATTACATCTTACTAGGCTTATTTAACATGAGATTGCCTTTATATTGAACTATGATTAATGATATACTCGGAAAGAAACTGATATGTTGATACTGATGCAACATATAAAGATACATAAAAACTTCGGCAGTAATGTATCTTAAAAGGTTTGAAAAGTCCAGTCTTTTAGAACCTTATTCAGTACTCATCTTTCACTCATAACAAGATTGATCATCAAATTTACTTTTGCATCATGACAACTTGCGGCAACAAATCACTCAACCAAGACAAGAAATATGGTATCTGATAAGATGCTGGTCGATATTTTAGTTGTAGCATTAAAATGTGGTTATGTTAATTTTTTGAACACTAGATAAACTAAGTAATTCTTTATTATTCAGAAGGATTTCAGGAAAGAGAATATTCTATTTCCAGCTGCAGCATAAATTCCAATAATAAAAGTATTTTTGAGCCTAAAATGTTTCAAGAGTTTGAATGAAATGGTCAGATACTTGTTTCTGCTCATAGATTAATTTATTTTCCATTAGGAGAAACCGCAAAGATAAGGTACGTCAGGTATATCTGATATTTTTAGGGGCTGCCATATATTCTTGGAGGCATTGGCATTATAACAATGGTGGTTTCAATTGACGGTGCAGAAAGACAATCATTTCCAGAAAGCTGTAACATTACTTATTCCCTATTGAGAATATGAGAAGACCTAGCTGAAAATAAGTATTTCCCACTCCTGAACTGGTCACTACTTGTCAACAACAGCAATATTTTAGGGCAGATTATGTATTAGTTGCTAAGAACATGGAACTTCATGACCCAATTAAACTTCCAAATGTCTTATCCTTCTTAGTTAAAGAGCATGAATTAGTGCTAGACAATACTCCCAAATGGTTGGCTGAGACACTGTTTATACTATTTTTGAATTTCCCTTACTACTGAAAAAGTATAAGAAAAAAGACACAAAAACAGCATTTATTGAAGGAGGCACAATTGGAATTAGTCAAGGTAAGTAAGTCACCACATGGCTGCACTCACAATTTCTCATTCCAGGAAAATACTTCAAAGGGATATGAGATATTGTCATTCAAATAAAACTAGCAAACAAATTAAGATTTACTAAATCAGTGATGCTCTTTGATAATTACCTTCTCTAAATCTCTCAAAATTGCTGTCAATCAAAACTACATCTAACATGAAACAAGGGAAAGACCACCTTCAAGACACAAGACACAATGTTTGTGAGAATTTCAAGGTGCCTAATGCTTCAAATATCATTATGCAATTGAAAACTATATTATGCCTTACTTCGATAACATTCTTATTATCAGTGAATGCTAAAAGAATATGCTAGTTTTAACTGTTTTACATGAAAATAATTTCATACTAATCTCAAAAGTACTTCTTCGCAAGAGATATTTGTGATCTTCCTAAACTATGTCATGTTAGTTGGGGACATTGAAAGAAATGGTCAGTGACCTAAAATGATGTGGATGCCTCAAAAGCTATGCACTTATAGGTCTAATTGTTCCGATATGTCTTTCAAATTTTAAAATGCATTATATTGATCATGAATTCTCTTGAAAAAGAATGACGGAAGAAAATCAAAAAACAAGAAGAGGGGAAAATAACATGACAAAAATGGAAGAAAATATGATTGTGTAACTAAAAAGAACAAGTGTTTAATTTTCAGGCCATATTATTTTTGGCTATCACATTATAAATATATCAGTGCACAAAGCAAGAAGTGAGCTACTTTAATTAAAAGGGTTCAGACACATGCTGCTTAAATCATCAAAGAAATATATTTTTCATTGATCACAAACTTTTCGGTTATTTATAATCACACCAAGTGGGTAACATTCAGAGATGGGATGGAGAGAGAGAGGGATAGAGAAAGAGATGGAAAGGTTAGAGAGAGATGGGATGAGGAAAAAGGAATGCAGGTTCTCAGGTCGGATTGGGTGGAATCAGGCGGCGGCTGCAAAGTGATGGCGGCAACACCTACAAAATAAGCCCCTGGCTGGAGTTGGCTTCGGCAGAGACCCTCCAATACTCAAGTCAGAAATCTGAAATAGATGGAAAGAAGTGAGTGTGAGAGAAGAGATGTCATACCTAGGGGTCCCCTGTTAGCCTCTATTTATTAGAGGTGAGAGCCATGAGAGGGCAGAGGTGCAAGAGATCATCCCATCCATTTCGGGCACGACGTCCCCGATCTTGCTGCCTAATATTCCGAGATTTGGTGGTTTCCCATTCCCTTATCTGCTTTGTCGCTAGCTATTCCCAATGGTTGTGGGATTTGAAAATCCATGTAGGTGCCTAAGGTCAAACCTTCCTGTTATATCGGATAAAGTCTGCCAAAGTACATTGGGTCGGTAGGGGCTGACGTTGTCTGCATCTTTGGTTCGGGCTGAAGCAGGTACATCGAATTCAATCGAGGTAGAATTTTTCATCCGTATCACATCGCCAATCTGTTGCTGCAAATTTCCAGCTCAGGTTAGATTGGGTGGAGTTAGGTGGTGGCTACAAGATGACAGTGGCAGCACCTGCAAAATAAGTCCCTGGTTGGAGTTAGCTCTGGCAGGGACCATCCGACGCTCAAGTCAAAAAGCTGGAACACTCCGACGCTTAAGTCAAAAGCCTGGAACAGATGAGGTGTGAGCATAAGGGAAGAGATTTCACACTTGGGAGTCCCCTATTAGCCTTTATTTATAGATAGAGGTGAGAGCCATGAGAGGGCAGAGGTGCGGGAGACCAGCTGTCCGTTTCGGGTGCATCATACCTGATATTGCTGCCTAATATTCCAGGATTTGGTTGTTGCCCATTCACTTATCGGCTTCATCGCCAACTATTCCGGTGGTCGTGGGATTTGAAAATCCATGCAAATGCCTAAGGTCAAACCTTCTCATCCGTATCACATGCCCCTACTCTCGAGTCCAAACCAGGACTGGATCAGATGAAGGGAGTATGCCGGGAGCCAAAGACATGTATTGCATTTTTACTTCTTCAGATGGAATGGCGCGTCCAAATCCCTTGGGCTAGATGAAACATTTTATCAGGAAGTTGGTGCGGTTGACAAAGGATCACTAGATAGCAGGTATTAATGGGCATGTCAAATTCGAAATTTTGATGGATGAGCAACATTATGAGAAGAGGCTAATTTAAGGTAGCCAGAAACTACACATGCAATTATGTGTAGTATATTCCATCTTTTCAAAATAAAGTGATTTCTATCTCAACTAGAGTGGGATATGATCCGTTTAACCCATAGATTTGATCTCATCCAATTCGCACTTATGTAATTTTGTCTTTTGTTTTTATAAAATGAAACATGGTGACAAACCCCTCTTTCCTTGAACTTCCAGGCAGACTTGATACCCAAGCAAAAGGAACATAGAATACTAGAAGTGGTTGGCTTCATGATTTGGGTTATCCAAATGAGGCTCAAAAGGCATTTAATCTAATATATAGGTTGCTAACAAAGGAATGGATCGGTTTTTAACTAAATTGCTATTTGATAGCCTAATTGAGTTGATCAAAGATACATTTTTACATGGAGGCTTTCTTTATGTTAGTCTTTTTTCCTTTTTTTTGGTCACACCAGGATTTCTGGACTTATGGAATTTATGTTGATCTGGGACTGCATGTGTTGGGATTTTGTTTTCCATGACTATATTTCTTATCGGTGTGTATACCCCACCTAGGCTCCCAACACCCCAACAGGTCAAGGAAATTCCAAAATTTCTTTATATATCTCCACAAGTTCGACTTTGACTCTCCTTAAATTATAGCATCTTCTAATCACCTAAAATATATTCTCTCCTCTTTACCGTCTTGTGATTCTACTTACCTACAGCTATCTTTATTTAAACAGGAAAATCAAATCATAATATCTGAAAGAGTACTCTTGCTCCTACCAAAAAGAAAGAGTACTCTTACCAAATATTATTAAAAAAATCCTAATAAAATAGGGAAAACTGATTTTTTTTTTCTTTTTTCTTTTTTCTTTTTTTTTTTTGAGCCAGATGGTTTAGATCCATCTACTTTGAGTACAATCCATCATATCAAAAAACAGAATATGCCTAAATTGAACAGGAGAAGAGTAAATCATCCGTACAATACCACTAGAGTGATTTGCCACATAACTTGCCACCTAGTCCGCTGCTCTATTCACCTCACTATGTATAACGTTCAGAGCGTTGCTATCTAACCCAATTAATGATGGTCACTGAATCTCCTTCCAGAAGGATATGACTAGCCTTCAACTTTAGGATTGCATACCGAATGCCTTCCCAAGCACCTCTAAATTCCGCCCGTGGAACGGTGATATCAAAGAGAGATGCCCCACTAGCCGCAATAATTCATGATATGGACCTCTAATAACAAATCCAGCTCCTCTAGCACCTCTATTAGTTACACAGTCGTCGAAATTTACCTTGATAAACTTTGGGGGTGGGGACTCCCAAAATACAAAAATCTTCTGAGAACCAGCAATTGCTAAAGTGGAGTCCCAGGTGTCCCTAGCTGTCAAGGAACTTCCAATAGTTGGTGTAATATTGTCTGCTTGCACAAAGGATCGTGCTACTACCATTCTGGGTGACAGATTGCAATTCTCGAATATCCAACTATTTCTTGCAAGCTAAATATTGTAAAGTAGCAAAGAAGCTTGAATACTAACTAGCTTCCTTCTGGCATCGCATCTAGCCACCTTTAACCAAGTGAAGAAAGCCTCAGTCAAAGAAGGATTCATAAACAATGCATCAAATACACCTATTAAATTCCATACTCCTCTGGCCTTAATACAGTGAAATAACACATGGGAAACCATTTCCTCCACCTGTGGGCAACAATCACAAAATGCAGAAATATTAACTCCCCATTCATGCAACACCCCTCGGCAAGGAATACGATTCCACATCACCTCTCTTGCTCAGGGCTTATTAACTTGGGTGGCAAAGATTTCATTCTATTCACCATAAGCTTAGCGATTATTTTGTACAAAGTTATGCATAAGCTAATTAGCTTGAAGTGACTTGGCTCAATAGCATCATCTTTTTTAGGAATTAAAGCAGTGAATGTTTCTTTTAGCTGTAGTAAAAAAACAATTGAAAAGCTTCCACTACATCACACTAAATAATATTCTAATATCTTTAGAAGAATATTAGAGGAAATCTGATAAGTATCACAAATTTGCTAATAAAAGTATCAATTTATTAATTAATTTATATTAATATTTTAAAAATAATAAATAATAAAAAATAAAATAATAATAATATAAAAATAAAAATTAATAAAAATAAAAATAATAACCATAAATAAATAATAATAATAAATTAAAAATTAAAAATTAAAATAATATTTAAAAATAATAATAATAAAAAAATAAGTTCGTCATAAAAAGAGCTTATTTTTCTGCTCACAACGAAATAAATTTAGAGCGAATCGAAGTTCAAATGGATCCAATATGAATTTTTAAAGAAATAAAAGAAAAAAATATAAATAAAATTAATCGGCTCAGTCGGCTTAGCCGGCGCGCTCAGCCCAGCCACAGAAGCTGGCACGTCCTAGCCAGCCGGCCCAGTAGAGACGGCGGCCCGCTAGCCCAACAGCCCACTAAATCATGCCCGTCGGTGCACAGTGAACCAACGACCGGTCCACGAAATTGGCCATAGACCGCCAGCTCAGCAGAAGGCGGCCAATTGCAGGCCACCACGTGGTAGACCAAGACCGCTAAAGGGTCTATAGGAAATATATCGCGACGTACAGGGCAGTTTCGTAATTTCATAAGCTAAGGTCGATGCTGATTAGTTGCGACTTACGGTACACTCGATCCAGGTAGTCCACATGAACAGTAATTACGAG
This sequence comes from Cocos nucifera, assembly GCA_006176705.1. NCBI lineage: Eukaryota > Viridiplantae > Streptophyta > Magnoliopsida > Arecales > Arecaceae > Cocos > Cocos nucifera. Next base: position 43,662 of record QRFJ01003983.1, read on the forward strand.
ATCGTGCAGCTCAGGTAGTTTGCGGTCCACATCCAACGATCAGGATAGTTTTCAGTTTTGATTTGGTTTTCAACTTCTCCCAGATCGCGATCGAACGGCTCTGAGCGCTCTAGATCATGATCGAACGGCTACGCTCACTCCCAATTTTGATCAGATGGATGGGGTAGTTTCTGACTCCGATTCAATCCCTGATTTCACCCGGATCACCATCGAACGGCCGCGCCCATTCCAGGCACGATCCAACGGCTTAAGATGATTCCGACAGTGATTAAGGCATCCAGAGTGCGATCAGCAGCCCAATTTCCTCCATCAAAGCTCGATCCAATGGCCAGAACTTAATCCAACTCGATCTAGGCATATGCACATCCATTTTTGGCATTTTTTAGAATGTTGGATTTGTATTGAACGGTCAGACTTCACCAGATTCATCCAGAAGCTGTTTTAATCTGAATTTCACTCGGATTTCTTCATATTTTGACGATTAAAATGGCCTTTAGTCCCACATTGCCTGCAAAGAAATCCTCCAGCCCTCCAATATCTATTTAAAGGACCCTTGGCCTTCAGAAATCAATAGATCTAATCTAGGAGAAGCCACGGTAAAGAGTGGGAGTCAGGCTTTGGCTAAAGGTTGCTTCGAGGCAAACGGTGCTGAGAAGAAAAGCCAAACTTCTACACCATCGTCACACCGTTGCTGATATGAAGATTAAGAGTTTTTTTTTTATTTCTTCTCTTTTTTTTTAATTATTGTATTTGAATTCTGAGTTTTAATATAATATTTAGTTTATTGCTCTTTTAATTTTTGCTTTTTTAATTCTGCTTCTTTTATTTTAATTGCTCTTTAATTTCTTGCAAGTAGATGCTAAGATCTAACTAGTAGATCTTAGTACCAATGTTTAATTTCTGCAATTTTATTTTTCGACTTAAATTTTAATTCCAAATTCTTTTTCTTTTCTTTTTATTAAAAAAAATCAAAGATTTCAAAATAAAATTACTGCCTTCTTGTGGATTCGACCCGACTTGCTACTATCTACGTGCTTTTAATTATTTCAAAAGAAGTCGGACTAAACTGATAATTACGATATTTTAACGATGGTATCACGATCTATCAAGTTTTTGGCGCCGTTGCCGGAGAGGAATAAAAAAAATTAAAATTTTTTATTTCTTTGATTTTTTTATTACTATTTTAGAACTTTTTCTTATTTATTTTGCAAATAAAAAAAGAAAGAAAAAAAGGGGAACAAAAAGATTAGGGCAAGGAGGAAACTTCCAATCTTATTTGGTGAGATCAATCCTAAATCCTAAAATTTTTTTTATTTACTTTTTTTTAAAATTAATTAAAAAATTGACCACTTAAACTTAATTAAAAATCTCATGACAAGATTAGAAATCCTAACTGCTTAGAGCATGCATCATATTAGGTTTATTTTTATTTTGCTGATTGCTGGAGGCAAGATAAGCTTCTAAAATTCAATTAATTGTATACATTTAATTTAAATTGCATAGAACCCCTTGATTGAAAAAAAATTTGTGCATATTCATATTAAAACAAATTAAGGACACAACCCAATTAAACAAAATAAGGTGAGAATTTGATCACCCTTGGCCCACAAACAACCAACCAGCATTCATCATTGACCTAAGCCTCTAAATTAAAATCAATTAGACATCAGCCCTAGGAACTCGAGCTCAATAAGACAAGGAACCCTAAAAGTTGAACCAGATTAGGGTTAGTCAATTTAACTGGTGTCTAGGCAAGTGGTTCAAGGACGACTGGGCCCGAAGGAAAGTGGTTAATTAGTTCCGTTAGCTTACCTGGCCAAGCATAATTGATATCTAAAGCAAGCAACAGGGGGACCCCACCGACCTTACACTTATCTGGCCAATTGATTGGTTGATTCTCTACTTGGAGGGCTTGACGGTGACCTTGGCAGTTAGAAGCTGTCTAGATCTAGGACAAGCCTTAGTCAGGATTGCTTGTCTAAATTATTTGCTAATTAACATTAAACATAAATATAATTAATTCTTCTCTATCATCTCTAGATTCAGGACTCCTTAGGAATCTTCCTTAGAATTCTCTTCTTTCTCTTTTCTTCTCTCTAAAAAAAATATTAAAAAATAATAAAAAATATTTATAAAAAATTTATTAAAATTAAATTAGGGTTGCACTAGTACATGCACGGTAGAAGATCGCTATTACCTAACCTAGTTAAACCAAATTCCAAAATTGAACGATCGATTCATATAAAACCTGAAAATCAAATGGTTGGAAATAATAGAGAACCACCTAGGCAGATGAAAAATACTTTATTCCTTCTACTTATAACCAATCGACTTGCATCCAATTACCAGATATCCCTGCTAGCCATTACGAAATCAAATCGACCACAATCCAAATGCTCCCATCTTTCTATGGGAACAACAAAGACCCTTACAAGTATCTGGATGAATTCTTAGAAATCTACTCTACGGTAAAAATCCAGAATTTTTCAGATGACGCCCTTAGATTGACCTTGTTCCCTTTCTCATTAAAAGATAAAGCCAAATATTGCCTTGGCACAATAAGAAAATCAATTCAAACATGGGCGGAGATGCAACATGAATTCCTTAAGAAATTTTATCCCATAGATCGAACCAACACTATGAGGCGAGCTATCACTAGATTTGCTCAGCTTCCAGGAGAACAAATTCATGAATCATGGGAAAGACTTAAGGAACTTCTTAGAAAATGCCCACACCATGGTCTATCTAAGTGGCAAATTGTCCAAACTTTTTATGAAGATTTAGGAGAACAATACAGACAAATGGTAGATGCAACCTATGGACGTGCATTTATGAGTAAAAGTAAGGATGAAGCTTATACCTTGTTTGAAACCCTACATGCAAATTCGATTAACTATGCTTCATTATCCTCTTGTGAAAGATCAATTTCTCATCAAAAACGAGCAGGAATGTATGAGATCAAAACTCCAGAACCTAATTCTCATAAAAAACGAGCAGGAATGTATGAAATCAAAACTCCAGAACCTAATTCTAAGGCAGACTTGAACATAATAGCACAAAAATTAGATAAAATCGATCTTCTTACCCAAAAATTAGATCAATTCCTAAACCTAGATCAACAATCTCCTACACAATACACACTACCTTCCAATTATCAGGAGATTTGTTCTATCTATGCTAGCCCAACCCATAGTGTGAGTGAATGTCCAACGGCTGCACAATTTCCACCCTTCATCCAAGAGCAAGTTCAAGCTGCTCAAGGTTACTCCAAACCGGTCAATGACCCATTTTCAAACACATATAACCCAGGCTGGAGAAACCATCCTAATTTTTCTTAGAAACCACAACAGACTCAAGCTCAGACCCAAACTCCATCAGTGCAAAATAATCAGAATAAATCCTAATACCAGAACTATGCCTATAATAGAGGTCAGCCTAGTCGGCCTTCCTAGCCACCACATTATAATCAGCCCTCATACCCACCTCCTCAACAGACCAATCTAGCCGACAATCGATTTAACCAGTTGCAACAAGTAATCCTATCTCAACAACAATCGATTCTAAATCAATAACAATCCATCGCTAGGCTAGAAGCTCAAATAGTATAATTAGCTGAGTCTAGTATGAGGAGAGAACCAGGTCAGTTACCAAGCCACCGATTGCCAATCCTAAAAACAACCCATCCAATATCAATCAACCACCTAAATTTAGTCATCAACCTATCATTCCACCTAAGAAACCTCAACTAGAGAATGCCAAAGCAATTTCTGAACTTCGAAATGGTAGAATTCTTAAGGATCCATACCAAGACCAAATGGTAGAGGTTAGTACTGATGCTAGCCAAGAAGAAAATTCAGAAGAAAAGGTTAGTATTGAAGCTAACCATATAAAAGAACCTGATTCTAATGAGATCGATAAAGGAAAGAGGAGAATAGATGAGTTACCCGAGATATATAAACCCAAAGCCCTGTTCCCTCAAGCCTTAGAAGTAGGTTCTTCCCGTAAAAAGCAAGAAATACGTAACGAGGAGTTAATGAAACTATTTAAACAAGTGCATATTAATTTATCCCTCCTCGATGCAATTCAGCATGTCCCGGCTTACCCTAAATTTCTCAAAGAACTTTGTACTCAAAAGCATGAGCCACGAACTAAAAGAATTATGTTGTCTGAGGATGTAAGTGCAATCCTGTTATACCCATTGCCTTAAAAAATGAAAGACCCTGGACTTAGGAGCTAGTGTGAACCTTCTTTCAACCTCGGTTTATAAAAAATTTGGAATAGGAGAACTTAAACGAACATCGATTATTTTGCAACTAGCCGATAGATCTGTAAAAACACCATGTGGTTTAATTGAGGATGTTTTGGTTAGAGTAGATAAATGTTATTTCCCAGTAGGCTTCCTCATACTTGATATGGAACCATCCCAAGAGCTGAACCAAAATCCCATAATTCTCGGTCGTCCATTCCTAGCCACTGCCAATGCCAACATCAATTGTAAGACAGGAGCCATGGACATTTTCTTTGGGGATCAAAAGGTAAGAATAAATATTTTTAATGCCTCCAAGCATACTCAAGAGGAGGAAGAATGCTTTGTAGTTGATCAGATAGATGAGATAGTTGAATCTGATTCCTTCTTAGATTTACTCAAGAACGACCTTCTGAATAAACTTGTCAAAGAAATCCCAGATCAGGAGGTGAATGCCCTGTTCAATTCACCTCACCCATCACATTCATTACCTTAGTCAATGAAAATTGAGCCCTTACCTGAGAAAAAAATAAACCATTACGTCCTTCAATTCAGGCCCCACCACAACTTGAATTAAAACCTTTGCCTGAAACACTTAAGTATGTATATTTAGGATCAAAGAAAACCCTACCAGTGATCATTACTTCTGACCTAACTCCTGAATAGGAAGACCAAGTAGTAGATGTTTTGAAAACATACAAGGAGGCCATAGGTTGGACCGTCGTCGATTTAAAAGGCATTAGTCCATCAATATGTATGCACCACATTTACACTGAAGATAATGCCAAACTAACTCGAGAAATGCAAAAACGGCTAAATCCTAACATGCAAGAAATAGTCAAGAAAGAGATGATTAAATAGTTAGATGCGGGTATTATTTATCTTATTTCTGACAGCCACTAGGTGAGTCCACAAGTTATTCCAAAGAAATCTGAACTCACGATTGTCCACACTAACCATGTGGACCTAGTGCCAACACGACTTTTAACTAGGTGGCGTGTCTGTATAGACTATAGAAAACTCAAAGACCACTTCTCGTTATCCTTTATTGATCAAATCCTGGAAAGACTAGCTGGCTAACAATACTTTTATTTTCTAGATGGATACTCAGGATATAATCAGATAGCAATCTACCCAGGAGATCAAGAAAAGACCACCTTCACATGTCTCTATGGAACTTTTGCTTTCCGTAGAATGCCTTTTGAATTGTGTAATGCACCTGCAACCTTTTAAAGATGCATGATGTCAATATTTTCAGACATGATAGGAGATTTTTTGGAAATATTCATGGATGATTTTTCGATCTTTGGAGAATCTTTTGAGAGTTGCCTCAACAATTTGAAGAGAATTTTGCAATGATGTATTAAGACAAATTTAGTTTTAAGCTGGAAAAAGAGCCACTTCATGATTCAAAAAGGGATTGTGTTCAGACATACGGTGTCTAAGAGGGATAGAGATTGATAAAGCAAAAGTTGACTTAATTTCTAAATTACCTCCACCCACTTCTGTCAAACAAATTCGATCTTTTCTTGGCCATGTAGGATTCTATCGTCGCTTCGTGAAAGACTTTTCTAAGATATCTTGTCCATTGTGTAATCTACTGGCTAAAGATGTTCCTTTTAATTTTGATGAAGAATATCTTAAAGCCTATGAATTCTTGAGAAAAGCCGTGACCAAAGCCTCGATCATTCAACCTTCAAACTGGTCATTACCTTTTGAAATCATGTGTGATGCTTCAGACTTTGCCATAGGAGCTGTCTTGGGCCAAAGGGTAAACAAATGTCCCGTAGTGATCTATTATGCTAGTAGAACTCTGAATGAAGCATAAATGAATTATACTACAACTGAAAAAGAGTTACTAGCTATAGTGTTTGCCCTAGAAAAATTTAGATCATATCTATTAGGATCAAAAATCGTGGTATATTCAGATTATTCAGCTTTGAGATACCTGCTCTCAAAGAAAGACACTAAACCACGACTGATTAGATGGATCTTATTGCTACAAGAATTTGATATATAAATTCGAGATAAGAAGGGATCTGAAAATGTTGTACCAGACCATCTATCTAGGATCCTAGTTAAAGATACTAAACTTGCATTAATCGAAGAATCTTTTTCAGATGAGCAATTGTTGGTAGTTTCACATGAGGCCCCTTGGTTTGCAGATTTTGTAAATTACTTAATTGTAGGACAAATCCCTAATGGCTGGTCTAAGAATGAAAATGATCGATTCTTTGCTCAAATTAAATACTATTTTTAGGAAGATCCTGAACTTTTTAGAATTTGTGCTGACCAGATCATTCATAGATGTGTTCTTGAGTCTAAACAGCTGAGTATCTTACAATTCTGTCATACCCTTGCTTGCGGAGGACATTTTTCTGGAAGAAAAACTATGGCCAAAGTATTGCAAAGCGGATTTCACTGGCCTACATTGTTTAAGGATGCCCATATTTTTAGTCAGGAATGTTTTAAGTGTCAAGCCTTAGGAAACATTTCAAAGAAAGACATAATGCCTTTGAACCCCATCTTGGTAGTTGAAATTTTTGATGTCTGGGGAATTAATTTTATGGGACCTTTTCCACCCTCTAATGGTTTTGAATATATTATGGTGACCGTTGATTATGTTTCTAAATGGATTGAACCAATGGCAACACGAACCAATGATCATAAAGCAATCTTAAAATTTCTTCAAAAGAATATCTTTTCTAGGTTCGAATTTCCACATGCTATCATTAGCGATGGAGGTACCCACTTCATAAACTATCAATTCCAAACGTTGTTACGAAAATATGAGGTGACACATAAGATAGCTACACCATACCATCCGCAAACAAGTGGCCAAGTAGAAATATCCAATAGGAAGATTAAGAATATCTTACAAAAGACTATTAGGCCGGATCGAAAAGATTAGTCAGATCGATTAGATGATGCATTATGGGCCTATAGGACTGCTTATAAAACCCCTAATAGAATGTCTCCCTATAGATTGATCTATAGAAAAGCATGTCACCTTCCAGTAGAACTTGAACATAAAGCATATTAGGCAATAAAGCAATTAAATTTTAATCTTAATCAAGCTGATTCTAACCGGATGTTACAATTAAGCAAATTAGATGAATTAAGGCGAGAAGCTTATGAAAACTCTAAAATCTATAAAGAGAAAATGAAAGTTTTTCATGATAAACATATTTCAAGAAAAATCTTTGAGCCAAATCAACAAGTCTGATTATTTAACTCAAGGCTTCCATTGTTTCCTAAAAAATTAAAATCTAGATGGGATGGACCTTACATAGTCAATCAAGTATTCCCACATGGTGTAATTAAACTCTATGATCCTAGATCCAAAAATTTCTTTAAGGTAAATGGTCAAAGACTTAAACCATATATCAAAGGAATATCATTAAACAGAACCATTGATCAAATAATATTAACAGACCCACAATAAATTGAGCTGCATTGTGTCTGGCTGAAAACAATAAACTTAGCGCTTGTTGGGAGGCAACCCAACACTTCTTGCATCTAACTTATTTTTTTTAGTTTATTTTCTTTTAGAATAAGTGGCTAGGCTAGAGGAGAATCAAAGCTTCATGACCCACGATGGACAAATAATAAAAATTTTTATTGCACCCTTTCATTTTTCTTCTCCATTGAGGACAATGTCAATTAAGTTGAAGGATAGAAAAAACTAAAATTAAAAATATATATATAATAAAAAATAATAATATATATATATGTATAAAATCTTTAATATGTATAAAATTTTTAAAAAATAATTAAATAAAATCATTAAAAATTAAAAACTAAAAAAATTTAAAAAATAAAATATATATATTTGAATAAATCATGTTTCAGGAAAGAAAATCTTGAGCAAAATAGACTAGAAAAAGTAATAAAGTTAGAAAGTATTTGCTAATGACCGTAGCGAGTTAAGAAGTGGATTAGTTGGTCAGACTTTTAGCAGCCTACTTAGGTCATCAGCACTTCAAATTGCACATGCACACTAATGAGATAAAGTAAGTGTTGATTATAAGGCCAACTAAGGATTCAATTATCATTAAAAAAATTGGCAATTACTATATACCCCAATTAAAGAAACTTGAATTTAAGAAAAGAGCTATCTACCCAAAATAAAAAGTGCAAAAGATAGAATATATGTGGATTGCCCTAAACTTAGTAAATGAATCTCTGCACCTAAGTCAAGTGTGGAGGTTCATGTCAAACGGTGGAGGGAAGGCCAGGATGCTTAGCACATTTAAAAAATTAAAAAATTAATAAAAAAAGACAGTGTGAAAGCTACCTTAATTCATGCACTTACTTTGAGGGTGTATAGAAAATTAACCAAAATAAGTGATAATAGAAGATATATTTATTCTTTAAATTAACACCCAAATACTAAGTTAGACTTCACAAACACAAGTGCTGTAGATCTTTAGATAAATTCTAAAAAGATTTCTGATTATGCTGACTACGAAATTTACTTCTGAAACTCAATACTTAGTAATATTGTCTAAACTTTTGAACTTTAATCCTAAAGCTACTTTTATGAAAGAGAATCTTAATGAAATATGATGATTAATCAAAGACTAGCATTACATTGCTAAGGGACTAGCAATGAGTAAGTTGGGAGGTATGATAAGTATCACAAATTTACTAATAAAAATATCAATTTATTAATTAATTTATATTAATATTTTAAAAATAATAAATAATAAAATAATAATAATATAAAAATAAAAATTAATAAAAAATAAAAATAATAACCATAAATAAATAAAAATAATAATAAAATATTAAAAATAAAAATAATAAAATAATAATAAAATAAGTTAATCAATAAAAGGAGCTTATTTTTCTGCCCATAATGAAATAAATTTGGAGCGAATCGGAGTTGAAATGGATCCAATATGAATTTTTAAAGAAATAAAAGAAAAAAATTATAAATAAAATTAATCGGCTCGACCGGCTTACCAGCCACAGAAGCCGATGCATCCCAGCCAACCGGCGCGTCAACCAGTCGGCCCAGCAAAGACGATGGCCCGCCAGCCAGCAGCCCAACAGCCCACCAAACCAAGCCCATCGGTGCACAGTGAACCAACGGCCAGTCCATGAAATCGGCCATAGACCGCCAGCTCAGCAGAAGGCGGCCAATCGCAAGCCGCCGCATGGCAAATCAAGACCGCTAAAGGGTCTACAAGAAATATATCACGGCGTACAGGAGTAGTTTCGTAATTTCATAAGCTAAGATCGGCGCTGATTAGTTGCGGCTTACGGTGCACTCGGTCCAGGCGGTCCACATGAACAGTAATTATGCAATCATGCGGCTCAGGTGGTTTGCGGTCCAGATCCAACGGCCAGGATAGTTTCCAGTTTTGATTTGGTTTTCAGCTTCTCCCAGATCGCGATCGAACGGCTCTGAGCGCTTCAGATCACAATCGAATGGCTGCGCTCACTCCCGATTTTGATCAGATGGATGGGGCAGTTTCTAACTCTGATTCAATCCCTGATTTCACCCAGATCGCCATCGGACGGCTGCGCGCGCATTCCAGGCACAATCCAATGGCTGAAGATGATTCCGGTAGTGATTATGGCATCCAGAGCACGATCAACGGCCCGATTTCCTTCATCAGAGCTCGATACAATGGCCAGAACTTAATCCGACTCGATCTGGGCTTATGCACATCCATTTTTGGCATTTTTTAGACCGTTGGATTCGTATTGAACGGCCAGACTTCACCAGATTCGTCCACAAGCTATTTTAATCCAAATTTTACTTGGATTTCTTCATATTTTGACAATTAAAATGGCCTTTAGTCCCACATTGCCTGCAGAGAAATCCTTCAACCCTCCAATACCTATTTAAAGGATCCCAGGTCTCCAGAAATCAATAGATATGATCCAGGAGAAGCCACGATAAAGGATGGGAGTCAGGCTTTGGCTAAAGGTTGCTTCGAGACAGATGGTGCTGAAAAAAAGAGCCAGACTTCTACACCATCTTCACACCATTGCTGATATGAAGATTAAGAGTTTTTTTGTATTTCTTTTCTTTTCTTTTTAATTATTGTATTTGAATTCTAAGTTTTAATATAAAATTTAGTTTATTGCACTTTTAATTTATGTTCTTTAATTTCTATTTTTTTAATTTTGCTTCTTTTATTTTAATTGCTCTTTAATTTCTTGCAAGTAGATGCTAAGATCTAACTAGTAGATCTTAGTACCAAAGTTTAATTTTTCTACATTATTTAATTTCTATAATTTTATTTTCCGACTTAAATTTTAATTCCAAATTCTTTTTTCTTTTCTTTTAATTAAAAAAAATCAAAAATTTTAAAATAAAATTACTGCTTTCTTGTGGATTCAACCCCACTTGCTACTATCTACGTGCTTTTAATTATTTTAAAAGAAGTCGGACTAAACTGATAATTACGATATTTTAACGATGATATCGCAAGCTATCAAAACCATTCGAACCTAGTGCCTTATCCTCCACCATTGAGCAAAAAGAATCTCTAATCTCCTGTTCAGTGACATCGCTCAAAAGGAGAGCATTATCTACACCTGAGAGCTAACTATCAAGTGGTGGAACGCATAAGAAGAGGGATTAGCTATATCATCTTCCCATCTCGATCAGGAAAAATGAACAATCTCCTTTTTAATTTGATTGCCTCCTCAATCAATTCACCATTGGTCGCACGCAATGGATGAATCCCATTTTGCTATCTTCTAACAAGTCCTGACTGATGAAAAAAAACCTGGTGTTTCTATCTCCTTCCGCAATCCACATTGCCCTGGACTTCTGATGCCAAAAAACTTCCTGCTAGCGCAAAAGAGAATGATGCAAGGGGAGTAAACCCCATAAAGTAGATAGCTCCTCTAGATAATGATCCAAACCAATCCTCCTTCAGTTGCAGCTACGTTATGGTATGTTCGGCCTCCTCCAATCATCTAAATATATTACCCACATATTCTTTATTCCATCTCCGAAGTCTCCACTTGACAAGTTCCAATTTTCTAGAAACCCGATGCATAGCATCACCTTGTACCAGCATCCTCTAGGCTTCTCAAAGCGAAATACATTGGCTTCTATGAATAGTAAAAGTGGATAGTGATCCGATGAAATTCAAGGGAGATGTCAAACCTGGAAACTGGGAAATCTGTAAGTCCAATTAGAAGTAGCATAAGCCTTGTTAATTCTCTCCTAAACTCTAGCTAGCCCCTATCGATTATTACACCACCTAAATCTAGGTCCAACAAAACCCAGATCAATAAGCCATTGGTAGAAATAAATTGACAAAATTCCCGTAATCCAACTTTTCTGAATAGGCCTTACCTCCCTTCTCATCAAGAGGCCCTTCTATACAATTAAAGTGGCCCGCCACTGGCATAGGGGCCCCTTGTTGCACAATAGAAGTAAGCTCATTTCAAAGCACCTTGCACTACACGTAATCAGTATTTGCAAACTGGATTTCATTTGATAAACATGGATTTCAATCTTTTGAGTGGAGTTGGAAGAAAGTTATAAACATCCATGACATTGATTTCCCAAACTCCGGGAGAATTCACTTTCATAATTGCATGGCTTACTTGTTCTAAGTAATAGGAAGAGGACCGAAACATTCCACTAAAAGACCTCCATGCCTTTTTTGGTTGGACCAACCTAACCGGCGATTTTTGACAAATCTTTGGCAAGTTGTGTATGATGTAATATTTCCCATTTTTATTTCTTGCATTATCTAGAAAGGACAATGTCCGTCCTAAGGAGTATGGCAAAAGATAGTATGTTGTGTTTATGACATGATCTTCTTCTATTTGAATGTTGTTTATGAGCAAAAAATTTAATACCTATAACCTTTTATGGTCTTGCACTATATAAATACCAATTGTTTCTATATATATATATATATATATATATATATGAAAACTTCATTCATTCATATATTTATTTATTTTAATGAAAATGAAACCTAGAATATTATTTTAAAAAGTCAGAATCTTTCTATTTATTATTTTTGCTTGGTCTTTCAAAAGATTATCCCCAACTTCCCCCCTTGACGATGCTCCTACTTCATCAAAATCAACATAGAAATTCATTAGAAATGCAATTTCGAAAATACTTGCTGCACTTTCACCCCAAAGCAACTTCTTAACAAGATGGAGAAACCTCAAAATTGAGTGAAGCAAGCAAATCAAGAGGTTCTGAAAAGCCCCTAAGGGTCAAGGCCACCCCAGGACACCAACTTGCCACAATGCATTGCAGTGACCATGCATGATGCCAACACATCCAGATCCACCAATAGGAGTGAGTCTATTGATCTGACAATCCCGATTAAAGTAGTAGAGGAAGAATTGGAATTGGAAATGTTTTCTTAGAGGCCTACTAGCGCAATGAAACATGGAAGTCATCAACTTGTCTCTCTTCCAGCGAGGACATTGACTTCTTTTGACCAACTTGACTATTCTTGCCCATTCTACATGTGGACAAGTTTGGGTTGCACCTTCAAAAGGTGTCTTCTTAGGAAAGACTTTCCTAGACAAGTTGGCTTTGTGAATTTGAACTTCTAAAACTAGCTTTACAGATTTGGAAAGTGATTTCAGTGCCACATGCATGGTGTGAGGGATTTGCTCGACATCCATATCAGAAGGACAATGTGGCAAAACTATGGTACCATGATTTGAGGGAGGCAACTCACCAAATTTAGAACTCAATTTTATTCCTGTGCTGTTACATTAACTAGTTTTAGTTGCTAGAGTCCACTTATTTGTCATCCAGTTGTGAAGTTTGAGCCAGCAGTTTGGACCACCTTGGAAGCAGTTGCACCATTGTTGGTCGCTGCTAGAGTAGGAGATGGATCTTTGACCAAATAACACCTCAGTGGCTTTCTACTAGAAACTACTCAAGGACCATAAAGTGGCAATGTAGCAAGTTCCTTGTCTTCTATGTTCAACCTCAAGTAATTTGACTTGGTCCAAGAGGTGTGCTTTTCATGTCAAGAAACCTTAGGTTACTTGCCATTCAATTACCAATATTACTTAGCTACCAGCAATCCATGCATGTCCAACGCATATCAAGCAATAAGTTGATATGTCTATTTCCTCACTTTCATTCTCCCTGCCTCATTTGAAGATTAAGGGTTGGTACTATGATTATAGTGTCATGGAATATTAGAAGTTCTGGTTCTCCTGAGAAGCGTAAAGTGATAAAAGACCTCATCACTAGTTCGAGCTGTGACTTGATCTTAATTCAAGAGGCTAAAGTGGTGGCACCCTCTCCTGCTTTCCTTGCTTCAATGGAGACTGCAAAAATTGATAAATGGTGTTTTTTGGATGCCAACAGTTCAGCTGGGGGTATCTTGATTGGATGGAATTCTAGATTCTTCAAGCTCTATACCTCCTATAAATTCTCTCTTTTGGTGGAGCCATGTTGCCTTCCTCTATCTTTGAATATATGTCTAACTTCCGTCTATGGGCCAAATGAGCGTGACCTCCATGATGCTTTCTTTGAAGAGCTTGTTGACCTTCAGCTTCTCTTGAGAGGGCCATGGCTGTTGGTGGGTGACTTCAACATAACAAAAGACAAGTATGATAGGAAAGGTAACCCTCAATGTTTGCGTGATAACATAAGGTTCATGGATTTTGTTGAAGAGCTCAATCTAATTGATCTTGACCTTAAAGGTCGAGACTTCACTTGGAGTAATCGGAGAGAGCATTCATCAATGGCTTGTTTAGACCATTTTCTCCTCTCTCTCCGAATTGGGAAGATCAATTTCTGGCCTTGTTTCAAACTGCCCTTCTCATGCTTCACGTCATATTCCAATTTCTTTGAATTGTAAGGTCAAGTTCCCTAGTTCAAGAATTTTCAGATTTGAATGTTGGCGGTTAGCAGAGCCAGAGTTTAAAGACATTGTAGCTGGTTCTTGGAAGAGGCTGTAACTCTACAGAAGCTCAGCTTAAGAACCTATAGGGTTTGCGGGCGGCTAGTAGACTATGGGCTTTAAGCAAGAGGATTATGAATAAGGAGATCAAAATGAAGATTTTGCATGATTTGAACTTATTGGATTAGGAGGAACATGGGGACCTCTCATCGGCAGAGATTTCTTCAAGAGAAATCATTAGAGATTCTTTGAATGAGCTGTATAGGAAGGAGGAAAGTTATTGGAAATAGAGAGCAAAAATCACTTGGCTCAAGCAAGGGGATAGGAATAGCGCTTTCTTCCACAAGGTAGTTTCTAGTAGGAAAAGAAGGAACCACATTGCATCATTGGTAGACGGTGATTCTAGGCTAAACACCCAATTGGAGATTGCTAAGAGGTTTCATTTGTTTTTCAAAGACCTCTTTGGTCGTTCCTAGGAGCCTAAGATTGATATCAACTGGGATTTGATTTAGGACGAATCCTCTTTGGATTTGGGTGTTTTGGAAGAGCGCTTCATGCTAGAGGAAATAAAAGAGAGAGTTTTTTCATTTGATGGAAGCAAAGTACTAGGTCCTGATGGCTTCTCCTTCTCCTTCCAAAAATTTTGGCACTTGCTAAGCAATGACTTGATGATTTTTACAAAGGAGTGTTGGATCTTAGTCGATTGAATTTTGCTTATATCACTCTAATCTGAGAGAAAGAAAGAGGGCTCTCTCTCTCTCAAAGACTTCAGACCTATCAATCTCTTGAACAGCCTCTACAAAATCATCTCTAAGATCCTTTCCATTAGGCTAAGTTCTTTCCTTCCTATGCTTATTAAGGACTCTCAGTCGGCCTTTGTTAAGGGCAGGAGTATTATGGAATGCTTCTTAAGTGCCCATGAAATGTTGGCATTTTGCTAAAGGTCTGGTATAAAAGGCTTACTTTGCAAGTTAGATTTTGAGAAAGCTTTTGATAGGCCTAATTGGGATTTCTTGTTTGAGGTCCTCAGGACGAGGTTTTCCATGTAAATGGAGAGAGTGGATCCAAAGCCTTCTCTCCTATGCTTTTATTACCCCTCTCTTGAATCGTAACCCTGGTAAATAGATTAAATGTAAGCAAGGCCTCAGGCAAGGCGATCCATTAGCACCGGCCTTATTTTTATTGGCAGTGGATGTGCTCCCTAGAATCCTCAAGCGTGCAAGTGCCATCGGTTTGATTAAGGGCTTGGGTCTTCAAAAGGAATTTAGAGGTTTATTGAACCTACAGTTTGCAGATGATACTTTATTATTTTTTGCAAGTCAGCAGCAAAGTGTACTTGCCGCTAAAGCAATTCTTCTTGCTTTTGAAGGTGCTTTTGGGCTGAAGATCATTTTCCATAAGAGCTCCATACTTTGCTTGAATATGAATGATGATGAAGCAACTCCATTAGCATCTTGGATGAATTGTAAATAAGGCTCTCTTCCTTTTATGTATTTGGGCCTCCTGCATCATAGGAAGCTACCGAAGCAATGTTGGCTGCCCCTAATTAAAAGGATGAACTCAAAGCTTACTACTTAGAAAGGACGGTTGCTCTCTTTGGGAGGTCGATTAACTTTGGTTAACTCGGTATTGTCAGCTCTCCCTTCTTGTTACATGTCTTTCTTTAAATTGACGGTGTGGGTGGTCAAAAGAATGGATAGGATCAAAAGAGCATTCTTATGGAAAGGGACAGAGAATGTTAGTGGCTTCCACTGTTTGGCTAATTAGGATAATATTTGTAAATCTAAGGATCAAGGAGGATTGGTAGTGAAGAATTTTGTCCTTATGAATCAATCGCTTTTTGCCAAATGGCCTTGGAAGTTCTCTTATGGGTCCCTAAACCCCTTGTAGAGCCAGGTGTGGTAGGCTTATCATTCTAAGAAGAAGTTAGGCATGAGATCAAGGAAAAGTTTGTTGGGTTGTCACCTAATTGGAAGGATGTTTGTTCAAAAAACTCAGCCTTTTAGGGTTGTGTTGCTTTCAAGATGGGATGTGCCGACTCGATCCTTTTTTAGAAAGATGTTTAGATTGACTCAATGCCTTTGTGTTCTTGCTTTAAAGAGTTGTACAAATGTGATTTAAAACCGAATATGCTAATTTCATCATACTAGAGTTGGAGGAGTTTAAGGTGGTGTATTGGAGTAAGAAGGCCCTTGATAGCTGTTCAGGAGTCCCAAATGACTTTGTCGCTTTCTATCCTTGCCCCGATTCAACCATCTCGTATCGCTAATGTTCAAGTTTGGAAGTTTACTCAAGATGGTCTATTCTTGGTGGATTCATTCTATAAGTTTCTCAATTATGGAGGCCTAAAATGTCCATCTGCAAAAACTCTTCAGAACACTCCACCACTAGAAAGAGTGAGGATTTTCCTGTGGCTTGCGACAAAAAGAACAAATTGCACACGAGGGAAATGCTTGATAAGAAAGGTTGGAATATCCGTTCTAGTTGTGCTTTGTGTGGGTCAAATATGGTGTCCGAAAATCATCTCTTCTTTAGATGATCTTTTGTTTGAAGCTTGTGGACAATTTTTAAAATTCAGTTGAAGTTGAGAGGTAAACCAACCACCTTCCTTTAGTTGTGGACGAATTGGAGGTTAAGGAACAAATCTAAGTTGATGAGAAGAGTGGGAGACCAATTAGTGGCGGCAATTTGCTAAGAGGTTTAGAAGGAAAGAAACAATCAAATCTTTTTGAAGAAGAATGGATCTATTCTTTCAATCTTGTACAACATCCTATGCAGTTTTTAGAAGTGGAAGCACGTTTGTTCCTCTAAGGGCATTGAAGATCATGAGAGGCTCTGGAGTACCTTGAAATCTTTGTTATCTCCTGCGATGATGCAACAATCAGCTACTAGCCGGATTTAGTTTGCTCTGCTGTGCAACTAGGCATTTCCTTGTGTGTCTTTTAATAGATTGGTCTTTCTTCCACCCTGCTTCTTTTATCAAGGTTATCTTAGTGTTGGTGGGTGTGGTTCATGTTACAACACCTCATTGTACACAATCTACCCTCATGGTTCATATGATACCCTCCCTTTTATTACAACGGATCCTGGATCTTTTGCTGTTAGGAATCAAAATACAGCGAGGGGCTAACTTCGGTTTTTGATGCTGAAGATGGCTTCCTTGACGGGGCTTTCAGCTAAGAGGCTTTCTGATGTTGGTAGGCTCTGCTTGGATTCTCTATGAGCATGTTCTTTCTTCCTTCCTATCTCCGTCCTCTACTATGCTATTTTTCTATGTTCTCTTTTCTGGAGGCCGTGTTTTTTGTTGATGTTTTCTTATTTTAATTTTAATTTTCCTCTAGCACGCTCTGTAAATTTCTCGATTCTGAATAAAATTTCAGGTGGCTGCTTTTCAGCCTCCGTTTCCATCAAAAAAAAAAAACATTGGTGGATAAGATAGGTAAAACATAAGTTTGACATGTCTAGAAAAATTGGGTAGATAAAAGATAGAGTAAATTTGATGAAGAGAGAAAATAAGGGTATTCTTGAAATAAAATTGATGGACGAAATCGAATAACGAAGATACCTCTTTCCTTTAATAATATACCATAAATTTGGCTCAAAATGCAATTTGTGGAAGATCTCGTTGATGATGCATATATTAGTGGAAAACTAAGAAAGTTGTTATCTAGCCAACACTATAATTTCTACATAGACTCCCGATGCCAATCTCCTCCCTTCAATGGCTCCTGGTTGAAGATCTCAAGCAGTTGAGGCTAGGAAACTCTAGCCCCCGTCTTTATTTAAACATGCCTGATTCGCCTTCAAGCCTCATCATCGATCACAGTACCTCTCTCTCTATTCTTCCTCTGGAAGGCCTTTACTGGTGTCACTGCCATAGCCTTGCCGAAGCTAAGGTAGTCTCCACCCTTTCCAATTTCTCTCTTCCTCACCTTGCCGAACCCTTTCTATTGTCAACGGTGGGGCCCAAGGATACTAACAAATGCTAGTGTGGTTGGCATGATGGGTAATCGCAATAGTGCCAATCAAGGTTTCCGCAAGAAAAGAAGCTGGGACCCTTTAATAGGCTCATTGAAATTTGTAGAGAGAAAGAGAGGTAGCAAAGAGAGAGAGACAAAGAAAGGTGAGTGAGTGAGTGAGTGAGAGGGGATAGTGCAGGACCGTAGCCCCTAACCACTCTTCCAAAAGGCAATTGCCTATTAGGAGGGGTTTATTAGCCTTTATAAGGCGCACCAGAACCCCATGTCTATAAGGTGCTGCGGGCAGGCATGAGGGGCTTCGCACTTGAGTCGACCCGCATCAAGCCAAATCAATCTCAAGCAGCAAGCTGGGCGGTCATTCCCATTTAATCCCTACCCACCAGGGGCTGATCGACCCGCCAAGTTGACCGCCAAGGATGTTGCCATGTCAACAGCCACCCCCCCGGCTGGCAATCCCTCCTTGGGTTCCACCGGATGTGCGCTAGCCTTTGGCCAATAGATAGGTCTTCAAATTAAAGTGAGTGAGCGAGAGGGGATAGGTCTTCAAATTGGCATTCCCAATCAGTTTCTGAATCTAAATCCTTATGATACTGAATTGGTGGATGTGGTTACTCTTGAGAGTTGAATGAAATTTGATCTTCATTGACAATTTTACATTAAAAAATACACCATTTTAATTCTCTCTACTTTCTTTCTCTCTCTTCTCTTCCTCTCTTTCTCTCTTTCTCTTTCTACATGGATCTATGGACCGCAATGGAGGGACCTGTACTCCTCTACCAACCCCCAAGTGGACCCCCAGTGGAGCATCAATCGACATCATTGCAACCACCCATCATGTTGATCTCTACCCTAGCTTTTGCCAAGCATCCTTGAAACCCCTCATTAACGATCCCTTATTGTACAATCTTTACCCTGAAATTTGGTCTTCAATGGCCATTTTGCATAAAAGACCAATACCATCTTAAGTTAGAATTTGATATAAATATCATTACCCCTTCACCTATAACATGTTTCACCTATAAAATTGGTTCAACAATTTCCCATTACACTTTCATACATGAGTTTAGACTAATCAACCTAGTTGTATATTTTTAAAATCTTAATAAAATTTTCAATTACCACTGAAAAAAGGTTGGATGCAGCATGTTAACTCTAAATAGTAGACACTTGAATTACAACTAGGTTTATCTATGTAGATATTATGACTGCATACTTGGACTATAAAGCAAAATCCAACAACTCACATATTTCATATTCATAAACTCATTTGCATGCCTGTCTTTCAGGAGAACCACATGATCCTGCTCTGCAGCTCATAAAATGTGCATCTCCAATACCTCACCAATGAGCTAAAATGCTTCTATCAGAAAATGATAGAAAACCCTCTTTTGGAGATCTTAAACAACTTGTATTTGACATTAAAAATTAATAATCATGAATTACAATTTTCCTCTTTCATTAGTTAAGATAGGTGGAATGTTCAAAAACTACAGCAATTCAATATTGAGTTTCCTATTGGTTCTGTAAGGGGGAAGCCACCTAAACTTTTTTTAGAAGAGTTATGCAAGCTGAAATCACTTTTAAACAAGTAAATAAAAGAAATGCAAGCACTTTGTATGGGGTGGGTGAGAGAGAGAGAGAGAGAGATGAATGGGAAAAGAAAATAAGAGAATGGAATAGAGAAGAAGGGAGGAGAGGTGAAAAGGGCAAATAAGGAAGAAGATCATTTGAAGGAAGTGCGAAAACATTATAAGAACAGCAAGAGAAGCCAAGCTTGTCTAGTTCTTGAGCATACTCTTAATGCTTGTTATGATCTTCTTAATTGATCAATTGCTTTTTATAAATACATGATTCTTACTTTTCAACCAAAACATTGTAACAGAACATTGGCACTAAAGAGTCCCATTCTTTTTTTTTTTTGCATTGAACCTACAATGAATTTCTTTGGAAGTTCAAGGCTTTTACTAGAATGTATTAAAGGATTGGGTTCCATGAAGATGTTTATGGTGGTGCCAGGTAGAGTGATTTACCTACGATGAAGGAATAGATAACTGCTTGTTTCCTTATGATGGGAATCAAAAACATAAGCTAGATAGGGTCACTAGTTTGCTTATTTCAGTTATTAGCAATTAGAATTTTTTTCACTAGGAAACCCACAAAACTCTTGCTCTTTTCAAATTCGTATCACTTCCATGAGGCCGCTAGATTATACACCATGATTTAGGAAATAGCGAAACTCTTCATTGAATAGATCCCTCCTTTATCCCAAAAGATGAAATATTCATCATATGTTTGACTAATTTTCCTATTTCAGGAAAAGTACAAAACTGAAGATGAGTAAATTCATACACCAATCTCTATACTATTCTTCTGTACTGTACTGTATGTCAAATTGTAGATGGAGAATTTCAAACACTATAATCTGAATTCTATTTTCTAGAGATATGGCTTACTACAAAACAAAATTTATTATTCAAAGCTCATCAATTTTTAAAATCTATTAATCTATACTTATTTGTTTTTCCTAAAAATTGAATTGATCAAAGTGATTTTATGTAGTCCAACTAAATTGAGTAAAAGTCAAATGAAATCATTTTGCCTGAAAACTGTATAATGTAAAAGTTCAAGGGTTTATTGAAAACTTGGCATTCAATGAATTACCATCATGTTTAAAAAGACTAGATGAATCAACAAGATAATTGTTCATCTCTTCTACCCTTATTTCTTTTTTTTTTGCAACATTCACTATGCATTTATTGCTTCACTTACAAAGATGTACTTTATGCAACTTCAATGATTCATCATTTTTAACAATGAACTATTACGAGCCTTAGGATGGGTGGAAGCTTAGCCAAACCAAAGTTTTAAATCCTATAGGAGGGGGCTATCCTAGTTTTCCCATAAAATGGGATGCATCACCGTCCTGCTCCATCCCAATACTTGGGATAGGGGACGTCCCAAAATGTGTCGATTGGGATGCTGTGACGATGGTGGGATAGTCCTATCCCAATACATGAGATAGTACCCTATCCAATGTCCCACAAGATATCTCATTAGGACTTGAAGCCTTAGGTAGAACAAAAGTGGGATTTGAACCCAAGTTACTAGCATCAATGCTAGTGATTTTACTAGATGAGGTGAGTGGCCAATACCAAGATGAACCAAGATATTAATTTATCTTAGTCAACATGATTACACATGGAATCTTTTGTTTAATATAAAATATTATTTTTTTGTCTAATATATTAGGAATAAGAAATTTATACTTTCCATTTTCCCATTTTCTTTTTTAAATGGACATCTTTCTCATTGCATACCCATCATCCTGGAGGTTGCAACAATTCTTTTTCTTCTTTCACTTGCCCCATCAATCAATGGACTTTGCTCCCTTTGCCGAGACTCTTTTGTAATGTTGTTGTTGCATGCTTACCTCCCTATAATAGCCCTTGTTGCTCATGGTTCACCTCTCACTCTCTTGTTCTTTCCTTGAATCTTCCCACCTCTCACTCTCTTGTTCTTTCCTTGAATCTTCCCTTTCCTTGCTCTCTTTGCTTCACCATGAGATTTCCTCCATCATTGGTCAATTTGTCTAAGATGAATTAAATTGTTCAATTACAAAGAAATATGAACTATAAATGACAACAACTAATTTTATAAATTCATTTTCTTGAAAGAGGTAAGCCAAAGGACCGGGTCAAGGCCTGAACTCATTATGCTTAGAATAAGATAGAAGAAGCATCAAAATGCCCTCAACAACAACCCAAGTAGATAAGCATCGACTTAAGTGTTCTTCTTGAGCTGGAAGACCCTGAATTTACTGGCCAGTTATCAACTTGATTCCCTTATTGAGGGTCCGTTCTTTTGTGAGTAAAAAATTTACCTGGGAGGCTGGGAACCTATATTTTCCTATGTAAATATTTTTTCAGGCAACATTTAGATAGGAAAATAATTTACCCATATTCTTTTATGCATGGAAAAGTGGCTTCAAAATCTGTGACCCATGTTCTTTTGCATTACTACTAAAATTTATCTATATTTCCCATTATACCCTTTATACTTTTTAAGTTTGGAGAAAGTGGACAACTTAGTTATTGGGCATTGAATGATGGAGGCATTGGAAATGAGGATAGAGCATCTTAAGAATTAAATTAAATATCTACTTTCCTAGCTAATGGGAAAATAATTTAGCCACCTCCTAGGTGGGTAAAATTTTCCCCCATTTCATGGATAAATGCTACCTATGGGAAAGTAACTTATCCATCTTAAAAAGTGTGAGAACATTGGTAAGTTGGTCAATAAGAAAGTTGACCAACTTTCCCATGATATTTATCCACCATAGAACGGGCCCTAAAACGTACAAGTAGCCGTACAAAAAAGAAAGATCTAGTTAAACATTCAAGCTTCCCTCAATCAAGGTAATAGCCCATGAAAATTTTCAATGATTCAGAACAAAGAGATATGTGGTGGTGAATCCCTCAAGCCAAAAAATTGCAGATGATTCTCTTTATGAACCTTATTAGTAAAGTACATGAAAAATCTAAAAACACCAAAAATCATCTAGAATAAAAGAAGCTATTTCTACATTTTCTAAGCAATAGCTATTTTTACATTTCATTCATTAAAAGCAAGGCTGTTTTACTAATTTTGTTCATTTGAAATAACAATAGTCTCTTATCCAGAATTGCATAGCTTTAATCTGATAATTGCATATATAGACTTCATGAAAAAGAAATCATTTTAGAATTATATCAAAATACGGTAAAACAAAAGAGAAATGGTTTATGCTAAATAAAGATGGTTATTGATGTAATGCAAGGAAGAAGAAATTTTCTTTTTTTATAATCCTCTTTGCAATCTTGATCTGTTTTTTCTCTATTGCTTTCACCTATTTCAAATGTAATAGGTACATGAATACATTGAAAATTCATAACAAAAGATATATGAGCCAACTTTTGTGTTAGCAATAGTATAAGTGGGGAAGTAGTTAAAATACTCTTGATGGGAACTTGTTTAGATCTCAACCACAATAGACGGCCAAATCATTTACTTGCTTATTTTAAATCAAGAAATATTTTTCCAATAAAGAAGAATGAAAATCCATGAAAAGGTCAGAGATGGTGAAAGAAAGGAAACCGATAAAACAAGATACCATTTTACAAACATAGAATGTTCACTTAGTTTAGTCACAAAGTACTTTAATTGGTAATATGCAACAAATGAGAAGTGCATTGCACTGAATGGATGAAGCTGAAAATTTGAAAAATGAAATAACATAAATTTTTTTGGTAAATTTATAGTAACCAATATCAAACAATATTTATTATTCAACTACTTTGCGTGTCAAAACACATCGTTACAAACTTGCTTCAAAAATAACATGACTTAGAGCAAAGATTTAGAATTTGGATGTCTAAAAATTCAAGCAATTCTAAAGTCTAGTAAAAATCTAAGTCATATATGTATATATACATGTATGTACATGTACATGTATGTATGTATGTATGTATGTATGTATGTGTGTGTGTGTGTGCGTGTGTGCGCGTGTGTGTGTGTTACATGAAACTTAAGTAAAAAGGGATAGTATAATGTACATGTACATATATGTATATATACATATATGTATGTATGTATGTATGTATATGTGTGTGTGTGTGTGCGTGCGTGCGTGTGTTACATGAAACTTAAGTAAAAAGGGATAGTATAATGATAATGATCAATGGCAATACCATCATCATTTTTGGAATCAATAATCTTTAATAAGTTATGAATAATTCATGCAAAACTACATATGCATAGATTATTTTAACTTTTGATAAACTCAAGTCTCAAGAATAAGATTAGATTGCATTTATATTGGTAGCTTATTGCTTTACTAGACCTTTGTCAAATTTTCCAAAAAGCTTTATGCTAAGTATTTGTATAAGGATACCAACACCTTGATCACAAAAGACATTTTCATTATAACATTCATACATTTATTTATGAACCTTTATAAAGTGCATGGAATTAGCAGGGATGGAACCAGGATTACATCTTTGAGGTGGCCAAATTCGAAAAGGGGAATCATAAAATAGCATCATTGCAACAATATCTATAGATATATAGTAATAATACTCTAAAATATTTTTAAATGATTACAATTTTAATATAATAAATTATGATAAATAAATTTTTAAATCATTTTATTCCTAAATTCATGATAGTGAAAAGAAAATAAAAATACTTATGACAATGGAATAATATATTATGAGAATTTATTTACTATTCTAACAAATACAAATCCAACAAGTTACCATGTTATGTTTCACTCTATGGAACAACTATGGCGTTAGCAAGGAAAAGGAAAAGAAGAAACCTAAATATTGATTTGACTCTTATTAAGTTGAAAATAGAATTGTACCGAAAAGCAGAGAGAAGAGGGAAGGTTGTGATGCAATTGGCTATAAGATGATAAAAGACTAGTGATCATATTTGGATTTTCGATTTAGCTTAAATGATATGGCCATTTGAATTTTATATTTGATAAGAATCTTAATTTTCATATTTAATATGATTTAAAAATTACATCCCAAAAGGAGATGGTTTATTTTGCACTTAAATACCCACACACCAATGCAAACATATAAAGAAGAAGAAGTCCACCATTATCTATTAATTAGGTCTAACTGCACTTTGTTGTAATATGGTTAGGATATGAGAGATCCCCTGTTGGTTTCATAGCCGAACTAGGTGATCCATGTTTGGTTAGTATAGCTTGGGGGCCATCATAGACTATATTGAAAGGGGGCCATGCCTAATTTTTAAGGGGCCTAGGTAGGAAGAATTAGAGAGCTTGGAGGTGCAATGTGTTAGATATATGTGCCCTAGAAGCCAGAATTGGTTGACACTTGTAATACACTTCTAGGGACAAAATTATAATTTTGACTAAAATCAATAAATGGGTTATTTTCTATCACATATGTGTATTTAGTGTCTGTGATACATCCTTTGAGTTAATGGTAATGATAATTCATATTTTCAAGAGTTGAAAATTTAAGACATGAATAATTATTATTAACTCATAAATTGCTCCTGACCATAGGATCATCACGAGGATGGTGATTGATCCGGAAGGTTGGTGTACAATCGCTTCTCTTTAGTAGATGAGTCTTGAGTCTACGGTGTGGAGACACCGGAGCGAGAGTACAGGTACTCGTTAGAGAACGAGGGCACTGAGCGTGACCACCTCGAGTAGTCATTAGGGAGTCTACCTTCTCGTCAATGACTGACTCGATGCTGCAGTAGTGTGTCTGGTTCTTTGACCTGAGATGCATCGGCAGTTCACCTTGAGGGTGTTATAGTTTGACTACACCATTACTCGGTCTCCTAGCCATATGGAACCCTGAGGTGTATGTTGGCTATGACATGTTCATTGTAGGAACTGGATTGCATCAAGATGGAATCTATCTACCTCGGTGGTAGAGGAGTAGCCCTATGATGATCATGAGAATCAAGTCCAGAAATCCATGGCCATGGTAGAGTGAAATAATAGAAAGAGTTTCTATTTAGATTTTCACATTGGACTCGAATCGAATGATTACATCATATGACAGAGACTAGGGTTTGACGAGTTCACCTTAACCCTAATCTGATCGGGGCTCAAGATAGAAGAACTGAATCACACAGGTAGCTGCACCAAGAGGTTCGCATTCAGCTCTGATGGGTTGCCACCATATACTGCTAGGTGTCACTGGTGGATTTTGGGAGCAATTAGAATGATTTAGATGATCGATCATTCTAGCTGTTCGAATCAGAAGAGTTCTGATCCATCGAAAGGAGTTTCGATGATGTCGATGATAGAGATCATGACATATCCCATTACCATACAGAACTGAACCTAACTGGGTCACACAAACAAGGGTTTGAATCTGGTGATCATCAATTGAACTGATCTAGTTCAATTGATCTGAATGAGATTCAATTAGGTTCAAGGAAATCGTGCTAGCACTCGATTGAACCTAACGTTCTTCTTTTGCTATCATAAATAAGTTGTCCTGTCTGAGCCAAAGGAGTTTGTGCTCAAACAGAGGCCTTCATATGGTCTGACAGGAGGTTGTCCAAGTCAGAAAAGGTTGTCTTATTTGTAAGACATTACCTGCCATTTTTGGTCACCTGCCATTTCTTGTTCTTTGACTTTGGTCAAAAGTCTACCTTTGACTGGTCAAACGTTGACCATTGACACTTTGACTTTTGACCACATGTCATGCACCTATTGGAGAGCTGGTGGGGGCCTGTCCCCCTGCCAGAACCTGGCAAGGAGAAGGGCGCACGCCACCCTAGGCGTGTGCCCAAGTTGGAGGCGCCTAGGAGTCCTTGTTGGACAAGGACTCCATCTCCTTTTTGGATTCCAATTAGAGTTCTTCTAAGAACCAACTTTGACTGGTCTTAGGCACCCTCTAAGGAGGAATCCAGGGGTCTCTATTCCCACCAATCAGATTTAGATCTGATTTCACAAAGGGTTGTGATTGGTTGGGAGGAAGAGGAGTTGGATCACGCTTAGTCTATAAATAAGACCCTGCGCCCAACTCAGATTCTAAGATGCAATTCAATTGAGAAACCCCACGCCCCAAGGCTGCCTCTCCCCTCCTTCTCCATGCCATAGTCTCTTCTCCCCTTGCTCTCCACGTCCAAAAGGAGTTTTGGACCTTGGTTGGTGCGATTCAGATCAAAGAAAGGCGATCAAAATAAGAAGGCTGCGCTGCTGCAAAGGACGACTGCTCATCTTCAAAAGAGTTTTGAAGATCCTCCAGATCAGATCCAGATCTGATTTTTGGAGGTGTGATAGAGAAGAAGAGGATCTCCAGATCCAACCCGAGTGGATACCGGTAGAGGCCAGGCGCTTGCGTGGCTAAGATCCAGAACCTTCCGCTGCAAACAGGATCATCAACAGGGTAATAGGATTACCCAGATCAGGTAAATTAAATTTGATTTAATTTATCTTTTAATTTTATTTTATTAAAATAATAAGAATCAGATCTAAAACATATCAAGATCTGATTGGGATCAAGAGAAAAATTTTTGAAATATATCTCTTGATCTGATCAGATCTGAACGAACCTGGACCGGGAAATCAGGATTTCCCTTCAACTGGTATCAGAGCCATGGTTCTAAATTGTTTAGATCTGATTTTAAATTTATTTTAATTAGAAAATAATTGATTTTAGATGTCACATGAGATGTGATCAGATCTGAAATCAGAAAAAATTAAAATTAAATAATTTGGATCTAAGATTAGAAGATATGCATGACTAGTTCTAGAATAGAATAGTTCTATAGAATATTCTTGCATATTTTTGATTTAATCTGATTAAATCATGTTTTAGATCTTTTTATTTACTATTTTTTGATATTATAAGTGTTATAATAACATCTAAAAAATAGCAAATAAAAATTATTTAATTTTTGAATATCATATGAGATATGATTGATGCATGTCTAGACTAGTTGTAGAATAGTTCTACATAATTGTCTAGATTAGAATTTATTTTGATTAGATCAATTTAAATCTAATTTTTTAGATTATTATGAGATAATTTAGATCTGAAAATATGCATGATTATGATACATGAGATGTATGCAAAATATGCCATGATTAGATCTACTTTATATATGAGATATATGATATAGATCTGATATTGTTTTGTAGTATTGAATGTTCCTGATTAAGGCGTTCCTCTTGGCCGTCCGGTCATAAGAACGAAGAAGGGTTTAAAGGCCCTCTCTTCCCATTCGATGGGGTGTTCTTATGATGTGTAGGGGTGCTGCGTGTTCGTCCTTAATCAGAAACCCAAAACTTACTTTCTGCAAAACCCTAGATCCTGAAACCCTAGGATTTATTGTGCATATTTTGTTTATGAACCCTACTTAATTAAGAATTAAGTTTATGGAATATTAATTAGGTCTAAAATTGAGAATTTCAGATCTAAGACATATTCATAATACTGGGTTCGGGCTTGGGTAGCTCAATTAGGTCTAAGCGGTTGATCAAACCGAATCAAGAGTTGGTTAGATGGGATCAACAATGCTTAAATTGACCAGCCTAATAGGATTAAGTCTGGGTCAAGATCGAGTCACGATCAAGCAAGACCTAATTAGGCTCAGAGGTTAGAGTCTGGATTGTAGGCTAACCCAATTGGTTCTGGACTCAACAATTTGGTGTCTAAGGTAAGTTTGGCATAGACGACCGACTGGTTTTTAATTGGAAGCTACTCGACCTGAATGCGTTCTTGTACGAGTTAATGGCATATTCCTTCCACCGGTCTCACTTACCTGGCCATATCTGTTGACACAGTTCTGATCTGAGGTGGTCAATAATCCGAGCTAACCCATGCCACTAGGTTAGTCATAATTGTTATGACTAAGCCAAGTCTAGTTTAATGAGACCTGAATCAATTCTCCCTAAGAAAAGATTAAGTCTGAGGTCTTCCACCATTGTAGATGTGCGGGCCCTTCCCGGGGTTGATTGTTCTCGGCTGGATACAGTGGCTCAGTTGCACCGGGAAGACGCAACCATGTCTATTAGGCATTGGATGCTATGGGCTGGAGGATGAGTTGGGCTCAATATTCTGGATACGGTGAGAGACTCAATTAGGAACCCAGTCTATGCAAATGGTGGGTCTGACTTAACTAAGGAGTGGATCAATATTTCGGATACGGTGAGATTCATGAATTAGAGACCAAGTTTGGGTGCACCATGATTAGAGAATCATTGAACAAGAGTTGTTCACTCATTGGCTAACCCATCACCAATAACTGTTAGGTGAGGTGATGAGTCAGTTGGTGAGACCGCACCACCCACTAGAAATCATTAATCGTGGAGATTTTCGCATCTCTACAGAGGGAGTGTAGGGATCCGAGAAAATAGTGGGAGCTAATTTGTTTAAAAATAAAATCCCTAAACAAATTGGTCAAGTCAAAATTACAGTATCTAACTAGAATCTTTGACTCTCTACAGGAAATATGTCTGCGTCCAACCCATTGGCACGTATCCTGGACACACATAGACTGACTGGACCCAATTATAAAGATTGGCTCAGGAACTACAAAATTATTTTGGGTTCCGAGAAGTTAACCCATGTTTTGGACCAGGACCCTCCCACATTACCAGCCCGTCCATCTGTTGAACAGAGAGCGTCTCTGGAAAAATGGATTGACGAAGATAATAAGGCCAGATATTACATGTTGGGCTCGATGTCTGATGAGCTCCAGCGCCAACATGAGGATATCGGGACTGCTCGCCAAATGTTGGCTCACCTGCAGGAGATGTTTGGTGAACAGAGTCGCGCAGCCAAATATCAAGTCACAAAATGACTTTTTAAGGCTAAGATGCGTGATGGGCAGTCAGTCCAAGATCACTGTCTGACAATGATCAAGGACATGGAAGAGCTTGAGAAGCTCGGTGTGAAGTTGGACTTGGACCTGCAGAACGATATCATTCTGCAATCCTTGACTGATGCATATGGGCAATTCATCATGAATTACCACATGCATAAACTTCAGAATTCCTTGGCCGAGTTAATGAATATGCTGGTTACCGCTGAGCTTTCTATGAAAGGTTCTAAAGGCTCAGTTCTTGCTATGGAACGGACTTCTTCCAAAAGAAAGTCTTATGGAAAGAAAAAGAAGTCTGTGAAAAAGCAAAAGGTGGAAGGATCAAAGAAGAAGAAGGCAGAATCGAAGAAAAAGGCCGATGGCAAAGGAAAGTGTTTCCATTGCAACAGCGACGGCCATTGGAAGCGGAACTGCCCTACTTACCTGGCCACCCTGAAGAACAAGAAGGAAGGTCCTTCTGGAGGTATGCTCGTTATTGAGTCTAACCTTACGGTTTCTTCTGCATCCAGTTGGGTGCTTGACTCTGGTTCTAGTGCTCATCTGTGCACTTCTATGCAGGGTCTTGAGGATAGCAGGAGGCTGAGGGATGGAGACATGATCCTACGCATTGGTAATGGAGCAAGAGTTGCTGCAGTAGCCGTGGGAACATACCCTCTGCGATTACCATCTGGTTTAGACTTAGTTTTACAAGACTGTTATTTTGTGCCTGCAGCCAGCAGGAATTTGATTTCTGTTTCATGCTTAGCACAAGAAGGTTATGTGATCACCTTCTTTAAGGACCATTGTAACATTCTTTATGAAAGAAATAAAATTGCAAATGGTTTCCTTATTAATGGTCTTTATCAGCTACATATTGATGTACCTGTTCTAACTATCGAGCAAAACGTGAATGCCAAACGACCTAGGGATAGTCCAAACGACAGATATCTATGGCACCTGAGATTAGGTCATATAGCAGAAGATAGGATCAACAAATTGGAGAAAAATGGGCTATTGAGTCCATTGACTTCCGAGTCATATCCAACTTGTGAATCCTGTCTTCAAGGCAAAATGACTAAACTCCCTTTTGTTGGACATGGGGAGAGGGCCACAGATCTCCTTGCCCTAGTACATACTGATGTGTGCGGCCCATTTGATGTGCCGGCTAGAGGCAATTTTGTCTACTTCATTACCTTTACCGATGATCTGTCTAGGTATGGGTATGTGTATCTTATGAGACACAAGTCTGAAGCCTTTGAAAAGTTCAAAGAATTCAGACATGAAGTAGAAAAACAAACAGGAAAACCCATTAAGGTTCTTCGATCAGATCGAGGAGGTGAATACCTTAGCAGGGAATTCCTAGACTATCTCAAGGATAATGGCATAGTCTCTCAATGGACTCCACCAGGAACACCTCAACTCAACGGGGTTTCAGAATGGAGAAATCGGACTCTATTAGATATGGTTCGATCCATGATGAGCTTCACAGACCTCCCTGATTTTCTTTGGGGACACTCATTGTTAACTTCAATCTATCTACTGAATAGGGTTCCCTCTAAAACCGTTCCTACCACACCGTATGAGATATGGCACGGTAAGAAACCAAGTCTGAGTCATCTCAGAATTTGGGGTTGTCCGGCTCATGTCAAAAGACAACAAGCGGACAAGTTAGAGTTTAGGTCCTTCAGAGCTCGATTCATAGGATATCCTAAAGAGTCATTAGGATACTATTTCTACATTCCAGAAGACCACAATGTGATTGTGAGTCGACATGCCATCTTTCTTGAAAAATAGTTTATTCAAGATAGCGGCATTGGAAAATAGATCAAGCTTGATGAGAAAGTCTCACAAGCAGAACGAGCTAAGGACCAAGTGGAACCAAATCAGGTTGAGCCAATAAGAACACTACCTCCTCCACCTCGTAGATCGGAAAGAGTTTCCCGTCCCCCTGAAAGATACTTAGGTATTATTTCAGAGGATGTAGAGGAAATGTTCCTCGTAGGTAATGGTGCTCATGGTGATGATCCCAAAACCTACAACGAGGCGATATCAGATATCGACTCCGAGAAATGGCTAGAGGCAATGCAGTCAGAAATTGACTCGATGCACTCAAACCAAGTCTGGACCTTGGTAGATCCACCAGAAGGTATAGTACCTATTGGATGTAAATGGATCTTCAAGAGAAAGATTGGTGCAGATGGGAATGTGGAGACATTCAAGGCTAGATTGGTGGCAAAAGGTTATAGTCAACGCGAAGGCATAGACTATCAGGATACCTTTTCCCCAGTAGCTATGCTAAAATCCATCCGCACATTGCTTGCTGTTGCAGCCTATTTCGATTATGAAATATGGCAAATGGACGTGAAAACGGCATTCCTTAAATGGATATCTTGAGGAAGATATCTATATGGAACAGCCGCTAGGTTTCACATCCAGTGATACTGATCACAAGGTTTGCAAGCTGCAAAGGTCCATATATGGACTTAAGCAAGCATCTCGGAGCTGGAACACTCGTTTCAATGATGTGATCAAAAAGTTTGGTTTCATCAAAAATGAAGAGGAACCATGTGTTTTCAAAAGGGTCAGTGGGAGCGCTGTTGTCTTCCTCGTATTGTACGTGGATGACATCCTCCTTATTGGGAATGATATTCCCATGTTGACATCAGTCAAGATGTGGTTGTCCAAGGAATTCTCCATGAAAGACCTAGGTGAAGCATCCTTTATTCTAGGAATTAAGGTCTATAGGGATAGACCGAATAGGATGCTAGGACTTTCACAGAAGATGTACATAGAGAAAGTACTAAAGAGGTTTAGTATGGAAAACTCTAAGAGGGGATTAATACCCTTCAGACATGGTATTCATCTTTCCAAGAAGATGTGCCCCAGCACACCTGAGGAAATAGAACGCATGAGCAAGATCCCTTATGCTTCTGCAATAGGGAGCCTCATGTATGCCATGCTATGTACACGACCTGATATAGCCCATGCTGTGAGTGTCACAAGCAGATATCAGTCAAATCCAGGTGAAGAACACTGGACTTCTGTGAAATGTATCCTTAAGTACTTGAGAAGAACTAAGGATATGATGCTGGTCTTTGGTAACGGAGAACTCCAAGTCCAGGGATACACAGACTCGGATTTCATGTCTGATATAGATGATCGAAAGTCGACATCTGGCAGACTGTTTGTGCTGGAAGAGTTCCAAGCAAATGGTGATACCACCCCATCCACGATTACCTCGAAAAGGGTTACGTCGAGGTCAAGAGAGTCAACTCCGCAGATAATGTGGCAGACCCACTTACAAAGCCGTTGGGCCAGCAGAAGATCGAAGCCCACCTTGAGAAGATGGGACTTAGACTTGTAGCCAATTGGCTTTAGGACAAGTGGGAGATTGTTAGATATATGTGCCCTAGAAGCCAGAATTGGCTGACACTTGTAATACACTTCTAGGGGCAAAATTATAATTTTGACTAAAATCAATAAATGGGTTATTTTCTATCACATATGTGTATTTAGTGTCTGTGATACATCCTTTGAGTTAATGGTAATGATAATTCATATTTTCAAGAGTTGAAAATTTAAGACATGAATAATCATTATTAACTCATAAATTGCTCCTGACCATAGGATCATCACGAGGATGGTGATTGATCCGGAAGGTTGGTGTACAATCGCTTCTCTTTAGTAGATGAGTCTTGAGTCTACGGTGTGGAGACACCGGAGCGAGAGTACAGGTACTCGTTAGAGAACGAGGGCACTGAGCGTGACCACCTCGAGTAGTCATTAGGGAGTCTACCTTCTCGTCAATGACTGACTCGATGCTGCAGTAGTGTGTCTGGTTCTTTGACCTGAGATGCATCGGCAGTTCACCTTGAGGGTGTTATAGTTTGACTACACCATTACTCGGTCTCCTAGCCATATGGAACCCTGAGGTGTATGTTGGCTATGACATGTTCATTGTAGGAACTGGATTGCATCAAGATGGAATCTATCTACCTCGGTGGTAGAGGAGTAGCCCTATGATGATCATGAGAATCAAGTCCAGAAATCCATGGCCATGGTAGAGTGAAATAATAGAAAGAGTTTCTATTTAGATTTTCACATTGGACTCGAATCGAATGATTACATCATATGACAGAGACTAGGGTTTGACGAGTTCACCTTAACCCTAATCTGATCGGGGCTCAAGATAGAAGAACTGAATCACACAGGTAGCTGCACCAAGAGGTTCGCATTCAGCTCTGATGGGTTGCCACCATATACTGCTAGGTGTCACTGGTGGATTTTGGGAGCAATTAGAATGATTTAGATGATCGATCATTCTAGCTGTTCGAATCAGAAGAGTTCTGATCCATCGAAAGGAGTTTCGATGATGTCGATGATAGAGATCATGACATATCCCATTACCATACAGAACTGAACCTAACTGGGTCACACAAACAAGGGTTTGAATCTGGTGATCATCAATTGAACTGATCTAGTTCAATTGATCTGAATGAGATTCAATTAGGTTCAAGGAAATCGTGCTAGCACTCGATTGAACCTAACGTTCTTCTTTTGCTATCATAAATAAGTTGTCCTGTCTGAGCCAAAGGAGTTTGTGCTCAAACAGAGGCCTTCATATGGTCTGACAGGAGGTTGTCCAAGTCAGAAAAGGTTGTCTTATTTGTAAGACATTACCTGCCATTTTTGGTCACCTGCCATTTCTTGTTCTTTGACTTTGGTCAAAAGTCTACCTTTGACTGGTCAAACGTTGACCATTGACACTTTGACTTTTGACCACATGTCATGCACCTATTGGAGAGCTGGTGGGGGCCTGTCCCCCTGCCAGAACCTGGCAAGGAGAAGGGCGCACGCCACCCTAGGCGTGTGCCCAAGTTGGAGGCGCCTAGGAGTCCTTGTTGGACAAGGACTCCATCTCCTTTTTGGATTCCAATTAGAGTTCTTCTAAGAACCAACTTTGACTGGTCTTAGGCGCCCTCTAAGGAGGAATCCAGGGGTCTCTATTCCCACCAATCAGATTTAGATCTGATTTCACAAAGGGTTGTGATTGGTTGGGAGGAAGAGGAGTTGGATCACGCTTAGTCTATAAATAAGACCCTGCGCCCAACTCAGATTCTAAGATGCAATTCAATTGAGAAACCCCACGCCCCAAGGCTGCCTCTCCCCTCCTTCTCCATGCCATAGTCTCTTCTCCCCTTGCTCTCCACGTCCAAAAGGAGTTTTGGACCTTGGTTGGTGCGATTCAGATCAAAGAAAGGCGATCAAAATAAGAAGGCTGCGCTGCTGCAAAGGACGACTGCTCATCTTCAAAAGAGTTTTGAAGATCCTCCAGATCAGATTCAGATCTGATTTTTGGAGGTGTGATAGAGAAGAAGAGGATCTCCAGATCCAACCCGAGTGGATACCGGTAGAGGCCAGGCGCTTGCGTGGCTAAGATCCAGAACCTTCCGCTGCAAACAGGATCATCAACAGGGTAATAGGATTACCCAGATCAGGTAAATTAAATTTGATTTAATTTATCTTTTAATTTTATTTTATTAAAATAATAAGAATCAGATCTGAAACATATGAAGATCTGATTGGGATCAAGAGAATAATTTTTGAAATATATCTCTTGATCTGATCAGATCTGAACGAACCTGGACCGAGAAATCAGGATTTTCCTTCACAATGGCCGTTGTTAGCACACACCCCCAACCCCAAAACAAGAAGAAAAAACACACACACACACACAAAAAAAACCCTTGTTATCTGGAAATTAATACTACAGAAAATAAAAAGATATTATAAAAAAGAAGAAGAAAATCAAAGAACTATTTTTCCTTTTCATCTTTTTCATTCAAAATATGTTTTCTATTAATTTTTAGTATCGTTTTATGACAATTCCAGATTCTTGCTGGTCATATAGCGTTTTAATTATATAGTTGCACATAAAATGTTCTACTAGAAAAAACCTTTTAAAATTTTCTACAAAATATAGGCAAAAAAACAAAGATATATGCAAAAAACCATGTAAGGAAGAAGATATTGTTGCATCTATGTATTTTGAATTTTTCACCATGATCATCTCTTCCTCTATTGCCTCAATCTATATCTATCTTTGCATGTGCCTGTTTATCCTCTTTTACAAAGTTGATAATTTCTATATCCATAACAAAATTCACACAACAAATTAATAAGAAATATAATGGATAGATGAATGTATTTAAAGGCATTAAAAATAAGTTTAACATAGTCACATAGGTATTGTGATTTATAAGAAAAAGAGAAATGTGGCATGAGCATTGAATGCCCAAATTAGAAATCTTCAAATGAAGATGCCAAAGGACAAAATTTGCAGTTCACTTTATTAAAACTGAAGAGCATTTATTGTTTGATGCTACTTGATATGTATTACCTATTCTATTAGGCCAAATATGTTAGGAAATATAATTGCTTTCTTGATATTTCTGGAGAACTGTCTAGGGGCAAAGAATTAAAATTTGGAAAAGTTCTAATAATTTCAAATAATTCTAAACTAATAATAACTTGCAGTAATTTATATTCTATAAATATGACAAATGAGCTAAAATAACAAAAAAACAGCATTTGACAATTACCACAAACAACATAAAGTATCATATATTTATATTTGCAAGTGTTTCTTGAATAAGGCATGAATCAAGGTACATTATCTCGGTATCAAGCTCCATACCAGTGCCATCCTATCACCATGTCGGTACGCCCAATATGGGGGGCTGTTCGGCATACCATCAATACGCCTCCAATATCATGTACCAGTACTGAACCGGTATGGTACGATATGCCTCGTACCGCTTGATTTGGTATGGTATGGCATCATACCTTGGCATGAATATCTTTTGAAAATTTATTATCAATTTGATAATATAAGAAAGATTCATGATATAGACCTATATAGCTGCCTCAATGACTCCATTAGATGTGGTTGTTAAATCAAAACAAGAACAACAATATGCAACCAAAAAGAGGAAAAATTATTGTATCTATAATGATATAAATTCGAGATATAGATAAAATACCTGTAATAGATGTATTTGAAGGGATCTCACTCAACTCTCGGCAATAACTAGGAAACCTTCTATGCTTTTCAAGACCCTCGAATTTCCAATACAAGCCTTGCTAAAAATAATGAAAATCCATGAGGAAGGTTAGAGATAGTGAAGGGAAAGAAATAAAACAGATATGATAACATTTGGGAAAGAAAAGAAGTATACTTAACCAAATCGCGGGGATGCTTCAAAATCCAGAATAGGAGTGGCACTCTACAATGAATACCCAAAACTGGAAGACCAATGCTGAAGGAGTTGAAGGATAAACTTTTGCAGTTAATTTTTAATTACCAAAATTGACTAGCATTTATTGTTAGATGCCACATGGCACCCATTTTTTATTACACTGAACCATAAGTTCACCATTTGGAAAAATCTAGACTAAGACAAATTTTAAAATTTAAAACTGTTGAAAATTCAAATAATTTAAAATTAAGAAAATAAATTAAAATAATATATTTATATATTTAAAAATAACTGTAGCTAGGGCTAGAATAACAAATAGTAGCTTAATATCATCACTATAAACAATGAATAAATTATTTATTTGTAATATATGGATGGTTATTGAATATGCCATGAATAGTTAGTGAAATATCATCACTACATAAAATTGTTTTCTTATTTTCTAATAAAATAATTGTTAGTAGACTAAGATCATACATTGTAAGTGCCTCATGATCATAAATTCATATTAATAGTTGATTTCAATTCTTACACTTCCCGATATATCTCCCATTTAATAATTTCCTAAGGTGATTTAAAATATTCATTTGAACAGGGATTTGCACCGTAAGGTTGATTGATTTTACTCCTTTGAAGAGATAGCAAAGGAAAGAGACAGCTAATAAGAAAGGTGACATTCAGAAAAGTTTGAATATTGACTTGACTTAATTGAGAAGATATTTCAATATTAAGCAAAAGACGATGGCATCCTGCATTAAATACCCAAATTAAAAATTTGGGTAATGAAATAGGTAAAGGCATGTCTTGGATAAATTATAGTTACTAAATATGAATAGAATTTATTGTTTGATGCCACTTGGCAACCATTTTCTTGTTACACTGATGACATGTCCTAAGAAAATAAAATCACAATTTTGCATTTCAAAGTCTTCATAAGGGTTAAGATTCAAAATTTAAAAAGTTCTAGAATATTTAAGTGATAAATGTTTTAAATGATACATTAAAAATAAGATTTCTTTATTTTATTTTATTTTATTTTATTTTGAGCAAAAGGGTGGTAAAGACTACCATATATTTCATTAGAACTGAATAAGTACAAAAGGGAATCAAAAAGAAAACAAAAGAAGGGAAGAGAGAAAACAAAAAAAAAAAGAGAGAGATAAAAGAAAAGAGAAAGTACGTAAGGGAGGCGACCGATTAAACCAGCCCAAGCAAAAAGAAAAAAGGCCAACCCTAAGGCAAAGCAAACTCTAGGCCAATCAACACTAATAGACAAACTCTCTTAAGGTAGCGTTCAGTGATCCTAATGGGGATCACTAGGATAATTTTAAATCACTGGTGATCCTCATTCTAGAGTGATCTGATCCCCAATGATCTAAGATCACCGTGTTTGGCAATGTTGTATTCCAATGATTAGAGATCCCTAGCAATCCATGAGTAACCTATTTGGTATGACATAAGAATCCAAGATTACTAACCATATAATACCAAAATTATCCTTAACATATTTCATATATTTTGCACCTATTACACAAAATTGTCAAATAAATCATATGAAAACACCCATGAATGACTAAAAGCTAGTACATGCAATTTATGCATAGAATTGTTTGGACAGACCAGTTATAATTTTGATTGATAAATTATTAATCTTATAAAATATATTATTTATTATTATAAAATTAATAATTTTATTTATATAATTTATTTTGATTAGAAAAATAATGCATATAGAAGTAATACATTGAATAATTTCATAATATAAATATAAAGTATAATAATATATTTCTATCATAATAATAAAAATCTAATTAAATAATAATATGATGAAAATATGATCAGTAATATATATTAATAATATAACATAGATCATGAATACTATATATGTAATATCAATATAATATATAATATTGAGATAATATATTAATAATATATTGATATACCAATTTTTCTTGTCGAATTGAGGGATGTTATTGTCCGTAAATTTTAGTCTAAGATCACTACCTAGGGATGATCTTGAAAATTCAAGGACAAGTTTATAATCACTAAACTAGACGGTGATTTTAAGAATGTGGGTAATTTGGGATCGCTAACATATGGGATCACTATGGTGCACCTCCACCCACATCAACCTTGACCTTTAGGTCATCATCCCATACCAAATGCCCCCTGAGTGTTTTATCAAACAATTGGAGCTTCCTCGTCATCTCCTACCTTGCCAAATCACAGCCTAAACTGTTGTTGCACCATCACACTTCCCCTGCGCTAAAGCATCTGACACCACCCACGTGCTACTTCCCTTTACCTAAACAAGTGTGGCCAATTTCGACACAACAGGACTCAATGCTCCTCCATGGTAGCTCCCTTATAGCCTCCTCCAACTCCACCGCATTGCTACTATTGTCCTCTTCACGCTCTCTGGCCTCAGATTGCCACCCTCAACTCAACACCTCTTACCTCCTCGCCTCGCTTCACAGCCGCAGCCTCCATTTTGGGTCTACTCGTAGTGGATGACAATTATTCTCCCATCTCTCTATCAAGCATTTCATCGAGCATATGCTTTGCATACAGCCACTCCTCATATCTCTTCATGGCAACGTCACCACATCCACCACTCACAACCATGAGCTACCATGCGACATCGCAGGCCACCGTTGCATCAAAACTCATCAACACACAACCACCACCTCTTGGTCCACCAGCTCGCGGCCACCGCTCCATTGTCTTAGGGCCTTATGCCCACCGATTGTAGCTACCAAGCCACAACCACTGCCGCCTGGGGCTGCCACCGGTCGGGCCTGCAGAACCGCAACCAACACTGCCAGGCATGAAGCCACGGCAATCATCTCCCTCGAATCCACAGTAGTCTCCATCACCTGGGGCTCTATCAAAAACACCGTCAGCCACCCATCTCCACCAAAATCTCTATAATCTTGGCCACTACTCGTCGCAAGCACCTAAACCGCAACACCTCCAGGGAGAGAAAAGGAAGTAGAAGAAGGGGGGCTCCTCGGCCATAAACTAGATTTTTATTTTTTATTTTTTTAATCCTCCCAGAACGGCGGATGTGAGCACCGTCACTCAAAAGTCAAAACAAAAAAAAAAAAAGAGA
Source organism: Cocos nucifera (assembly GCA_006176705.1). Classification (NCBI taxonomy): domain Eukaryota; kingdom Viridiplantae; phylum Streptophyta; class Magnoliopsida; order Arecales; family Arecaceae; genus Cocos; species Cocos nucifera. The sequence continues at coordinate 83,477 of QRFJ01003983.1, forward strand.
AGAAGAAGAAAAGAAATGATGGGCAACGTACAGAGGACACCGACAATGATTAACTCTCGTACAGGAGAGTCCAAAAAAATATATTTTACATGAATCCCACACGAAAGTCGATCACCTACACTATCCATAATACAAAATATTTCTCATAAAAATAATTTATATTTAATTAATTATTAAAAAAAATATTTTTTACTATTTAATTTTAAAAAATAAAAATTAAAAAAAAATATTTGGTAACATCATAAAAAATAAAAATTAAAAAATAAAAATAATTTTTTTATATATAAAATAATTTTTTTTATTTTTTATTTTTTACTTTGCATATAATTATTTTTTACTTTATAACAATATAGTTGCCAAACAAGTTTTTTTATTTTTTTTACTTTTGTTCAATAGTAAAAATTAAAAAAAATAAAAAATAGTTTTAGAAATTAAAATGTGTAACCAATTCATATAAAATATTGTAAGAACCTTTAAACTAAAATTCATGTTTTTAAAATTAAATAATTTATATATTAACAAGGTTCTTATATTCCTTTCAAATATAGCCACATCTTTATCTCTCCAATCACTATTGGATAGTGAAAAGTTAACAGGATCCAATTTCGATAACCGGTATCGAAAGCTCAAAATTGTCTTAGAGCATGAACGGTATCGAAAGCTCAACGATCGAATCACTATTCATTACATCATGCATGCGACCATAAGTGATAAATTCAGCCGCAAATTTAAGGGTACTTAGCCAGAGGACATGTTGCACGTGTTGCAACAATCCTTCGGCACTCCTAATGACGTTAAGAGGCACAAAATTAGTTGTGCTATCTTCAATGCTAAGACGAAGAAAGGGGTGTCTATCATAGATCATGTATTGTAAATGATCGAGATGATCGAGCGCCTAAGCAAACTCGGGTTTTCTTGTAGGAATAGCTTAGAAAAGATGTAATTCTGAACTCATTACCTAAATCTTACCTCCCCTTAGTCATCATAGAATAACAAAGCCTATGGTAAATTACCATGGTTTGATGGGGTTGCTACAGACCTTTGAAAAGGATCATCAGCTCTATAAAAAGATGATGAATTTAGTGGGAGGATCTTCTTCTAAAGGTTGATGCTTTGCGAAAGAAAAGAAAAAGAAGAAGAATAAAAAGGTGCAAAGTGCTGGGACATCTAAATCCAGTCAGACTAAGAAGCCCAAGTCCGACCTGAGTCAAGCAAAATGCTTCTACTATAAGAAGCATGGGCATTGGAAGAGGAACTGTCCTTTGTACATTGCCTCATTCGACCCAAATAAGCCGAATAAGAGAAAGAAGCAAGCAGTTACTGGACAAGATAATTATTTGATGACACCTTATAATTTCTCTATTTATGATTCTACTACTTGGTGTTAGATATATGTGCCCTAAAAGCCAGAATTGGCTGACACTTATAATACATTTTTCGGAGCAAAATTATAATTTTGACTATAATAAATAAAATGAATTATTTTCTATCACATATGTGTATTTAGTGTCTGTGATAAATAAATTGAATTATTTTCTATCACATATGTGTATTTAGTGTCTGTGATACATCCTTTGAGTTAATGGTAATGATAATTCATATTTTCAAGAGTTGAAAATTTAAGACATGAATAATCATTATTAACTCATAAAATGCTTCCGACCATAGGATCATATCAAGGATGGTGATTAATTCGAAAGGTTGGTATACAATCGCTTCTCTTTAGTAGATGAGTCTTGAGTCTATGGTGTGGAGATACTGAAATGAGAGTACAGATACTTGTTAGAGAACGAGGACACTGAGTGTGATCACCTCGAGTTATCAGTAGGAAGTCTACCTTCTCGTCAATGACTGACTCGATGCTGCAGTAGTGTGTCTGATTCTTTGACTTGAGATGCATCGACAGTTCACCTTGAGGGTGTTATAGTTTGACTACACTATAACTCGGTCTCCTAGCCACATGGAACCCTAAGGTGTATGTTGGCTATAGCATGTTCATTGTAGAAACTGAATTACATCAAGATGGAATCTATCTACCTTGGTGGTAGAGGAGCAGCCCTATGATAATCATGAGAATCAAGTCCAGAAGCCCATGGCCATGGTAGAGTGAAATAATAGAAAGAGTTTCTATTTAGGTTTTCACATCGGACTTGAATCGAATGATTACATCATATGACAGAAACTAGGGTTTGACGAGTTCACCTTAACCCTAATCTGATCGGGAGCTCAAGATAGAAGAACTTAATCACACAGGTAGCTGCACCAAGAGGTTCGCATTCAGCTCTGATGGGTTGCCACCATATACTGCTAGGTGTCACTGGTGGATTTTGGGAGCAATTAGAATGATTTAGATGATCGATCATTCTAGCTGTTCGAATCAGAAGAGTTCTGATCCATCGAAAGGAGTTTCGATGATGTCGATGATAGAGATCATGACATATCCCATTACCATACAGAACTGAACCTAACTGGGTCACACAAATAAGGGTTTGAATCTGGTGATCATCAATTGAACTGATCCAGTTCAATTGATCTGAATGAGATTCAATTAGGTTCAAGGAAAATCGTGCTAGCACTCGATTGAACCTAACGTTCTTCTTTTACTATCATAAATAGTTGTCCTGACTGAGCCAAAGGAGTTTGTGCTCAATCAGAGGCCTTCATTTGGTCTGACTGGAGCCTGTCCAGGTCAGAAAAGGGTTGTCTTATTTTGTAAGATAATACCTGCCATTTTTGGTCACCTGCCATTTCTTCGTTCCTTTGACTTTGGTCAAAAGTTGACCTTTGATTGGTCAAATGTTGACCATTGACACTTTGACTTTCTGTCCACATGTCACGCACCTATTGGAGAGCTGGTGGGGGCTTGTCCCCCTACCAGAACCTGGCAAGGAGGAGGGCGCATGCCACCCTTGGCGTGTGCCCAAGCTGGAGGCGCCCAGGAGTCCCTGTTGGACAGGGACTCCATCTCCTTTTTGGATTCCGATTAGACTTCTCCTAAGAACCAACTTTGACTGGTCTTAGGTGCCATCTAAGGAGGAATCCAGGGGACTCTATTCCCACCAATCAGATTTAGATCTGATTTCACAAAGGGTTGTGATTGGTTGGGAAGAAGAGGAGTTGGATCACGCTTAGTCTATAAATAAGACCCTGCGCCCAACTCAAAGAGTATCACAATTCCCCATGCCCCAAGGCTGCCTCTCCTCCTCCTCCTCCATGCCAAGTCCACCTTCTCCCTCTCCTCTCCATGTCCCCAAAGGTGTTTGGGATCCTTGGTTGGTGCAATCCAGATGAGAGAAAGGCGACAGAAAGCTAGAAGGCTGCGCACTGCTGCAAAGGACAACTGCTGATCTTCAAAAGGTATTTTGAAGATCCTCCAGATCAGATCCAGATCTAATTTTTGGAGATGTGATAGAGAAGAAGAGGATCTCTAGATCCTAGCCTGAGTGGATATCGGTAGAGGCCAGGCACTTGCGTGGCTAGATCCAGAACCTTCCGCTGCTTACAGGATCATCAACGGGTAATAGGATTACCCACATCAAGGTAAATTAAATTTGATTTAATTTATTTAGATTTTATTTTATTATTAAAATAATAAAAATTAGATCTAAAATATTTTAGATCTGATTAGGATCAAAGAAAAAATTTTTTGAAATATATCTCTTGATCCGATCAGATCTGAACGAACCTGGTCCGGAAATCAGGATTTTCCTTCAACTGGTATCAGAGCCAAGGTTCTAAAAGTATTTAGATCTAATTTTAAATTTATTTTAATTAAAAAATAAGTGATTTTAGATGTCACATGAGATGTGATCAGATCTGAAATTAGAAAAAATTAAAATTAAATGATTTGGATCTAAGATTAGAAAATATGCATGACTAGTTCTAAAATAGAATAGTTCTATAGAATAGTCTTGCATGTTTTTGATTTAATCTGATTAAATCATATTTTAGATCTATTTATTTACTATTTTTTGATATTATAATGATTATAATAACATCTAAAAAATAGTAAATAAAAATTATTTAATTTTAAATATCATATGAGATATGATTGATGCATGTCTAGACTAGTTGTAGAATAGTTCTACATAATTGTCTAGATTAGAATTTATTTTGATTAAGATCAATTTAAATCTAATTTTTTAGATTATTATGAGATAATTTAGATCTGAAAATATGCATGATTCGATACATGAGATGTATGCAAAATATGCCATGATTAGATCTAATTTGTATATGAGATATATGATATAGATCTAAAACTATTTTGTAGTATTGCATGTTCCTGATTAAGGCGTTCCTCTTGGCCGTCCGATCATAAGAATGAAGAAGGGTTTAAAGGCCCTCTCCTTCCATTCGATGGGGTGTTCTTATGATGTGTAGGGGTGCTGCGTGTTCGTCCTTAATCAGAAACCCAAAACTTACTTTCTGCAAAACCCTAGATCCTGAAACCCTAGGATTTATTGTGCATATTTTGTTTATGAACCCTACTTAATTAAGAATTAAGATTATGGAATATTAATTAGGTCTAAAATTGAGAATTTTCAGATCTAAGACATATTCATAATACTGGGTTCGGGCTTGGGTAGCTCAATTAGGTCTAAGCGGTTGATCAAACCGAATCAAGAGTTGGTTAGATGGGATCAACAATGCTTAAATTGACCAGCCTAATAGGATTAAGTCTGGGTCAAGATCGAGTCACGATCAAGCAAGACCTAATTAGGCTCAGAGGTTAGAGTCTGGATTGTAGGCTAACCCAATTGGTTCTGGCTCAACAATTTGGTGTCTAAGGTAAGTTTGGCACATACGACCGACTGGTTTTTAATTGGAAGCTACTCGACCTGAATGCATTCTTGTACGAGTTAATGGCATATTCCTTCCACCGGATCTCACTTACCTGGCCATATCTGTTGACACAGTTCTGATCTGAGGTGGTCAATAATCCGAGCTAACCCATGCCACTAGGTTAGTCATAATTGTTATGACTATGACAAGTCTAGTTTAATGAGACCTGAATCAATTCTCCCTAAGAAAAGATTAAGTCTGAGGTCTTCCACCATTGTAGATGTGCGGGCCCTTCCCGGGGTTGATTGTTCTCGGCTGGATACAGTGGCTCAGTTGCACCGGGAAGATGCAACCATGTCTATTAGGCATTGGATGCTATGGGCTGGAGGATGAGTTGGGCTCAATATTTTGGATACGGTGAGAGACTCAATTAGGAATCCAGTCTATGCAAATGGTGGGTCTGACTTAACTAAGGAGTGGATCAATATTTCGGATACGGTGAGATTCATGAATTAGAGACCAAGTTTGGGTGCACCATGATTAGAGAATCATTGAACAAGAGTTGTTCACTCATTGGCTAACCCATCACCAATAACTGTTAGGTGAGGTGATGAGTCAGTTGGTGAGACCGCACCACCCACTAGAAATCATTAATCATGGAGATTTTTCGCATCTCTACAGAGGGAGTGTAGGGATCCGAGAAAATAGTGGGAGCTAATTTGTTTAAAAATAAAATTCCTAAATAAATTGGTCAAGTCAATAATTACAGTATCTAACTAGAATCTTTGACTCTCTACAGGAAAATGTCTGCGTCCAACCCATTGGCACGTATCCTGGACACACATAGACTGACCGGACCCAATTATAAAGATTGGCTCAGGAACTACAAAATTATTTTGGGTTTTGAGAAGTTAACCCATGTTTTGGACCAGGACCCTCCCACCTTACCAGCCCGTCCATCCTGTTGAACAGAGAGCGTCTCTGGAAAAATGGATAGACGAAGATAATAAGGCCAGATATTACATGTTGGGCTCGATGTCTGATGAGCTCCAGCGCCAACATGAAGATATCGGGACTGCTCGCCAAATGTTGGCTCACCTGCAGGAGATGTTTGGTGAACAGAGTCGCGCAGCCAAATATCAAGTCACGAAATGACTTTTTAAGGCTAAGATGCGTGATGGGCAGTCAGTCCAAGATCACTGTCTGACAATGATCAAGGACATGGAAGAGCTTGAGAAGCTCGGTGTGAAGTTAGACTTGGACCTGCAGAACGATATTATTCTGCAATCCTTGACTGATGCATATGGGCAATTCATCATGAATTACCACATGCATAAACTTCAAAATTCCTTGGCCGAATTAATGAATATGCTGGTTACCGCTGAGCTTTCTATGAAAGGTTCTAAAGGCTCAGTTCTTGCTATGGAACGGACTTCTTCCAAAAGAAAGTCTTATGGAAAGAAAAAGAAGTCTGTGAAAAAGCAAAAGGTGGAAGGATCAAAGAAGAAGAAGGCAGAAGCCGAAGAAAAAGGCCGATGTCAAAGGAAAGTGTTTCCATTGCAACAGCGACGGCCATTGGAAGCGGAACTGCCCTACTTACCTGGCCACCCTGAAGAACAAGAAGGAAGGTCCTTCTGGAGGTATGCTCGTTATTGAGTCTAACCTTACGGTTTCTTCTGCATCCAGTTGGGTGCTTGACTCTGGTTCTAGTGCTCATCTGTGCACTTCTATGCAGGGTCTTGAGGATAGCAGGAGGCTGAGGGATGGAGACATGATCCTACGCATCGGTAATGGAGCAAGAGTTGCTGCAGTAGCCGTGGGAACATACCCTCTTCGATTACCATCTGGTTTAGACTTAGTTTTGAAAGACTGTTATTTATGTGCCTGCAGCTAGCAGGAATTTGATTTCTGTTTCATGCTTAGCACAAGAAGGTTATGTGATTCACCTTCTTTAAGGACCATTGTAACATTCTTTATGAAAGAAATAAAATTGCAAATGGTTTCCTTATTAATGGTCTTTATCAGCTACATATTGATGTACCTATTCTAACTATCGAGCAAAACGTGAATGCCAAACGACCTAGGGATAGTCCAAATGACAGATATCTATGGCACCTGAGATTAGGTCATATAGCAGAAGATAGGATCAACAAATTGGAGAAAAATGGGCTATTGAGTCCATTGACTTTCGAGTCATATCCAACTTGTGAATCCTGTCTTCAAGGCAAAATGACTAAACTCCCTTTTGTTGGACATGGGGAGAGGGCCACAGATCTCCTTGCCCTAGTACATACTGATGTGTGCGGCCCATTTGATGTGCCGGCTAGAGGCAATTTTGTCTACTTCATTACCTTTACCGATGATCTGTCTAGGTATGGGTATGTGTATCTTATGAGACACAAGTCTGAAGCTTTTGAAAAGTTCAAAGAATTCAGACATGAAGTAGAAAAACAAACTGGAAAACCCATTAAGGTTCTTCGATCAGATCGAGGAGGTGAATACCTTAGCAGGGAATTCCTAGACTATCTCAAGGAATAATGGCATAGTCTCTCAATGGACTCCACCAGGAACACCTCAACTCAACGGGATTTCAGAATGGAGAAATCGGACTCTATTGGATATGGTTCGATCCATGATGAGCTTCACAGACCTCCCTGATTTTCTTTGGGGACACTCATTGTTAACTTCAATTTATCTACTGAATAGGGTTCCCTCTAAAACCGTTCCTACCACACCGTATGAGATATGGCACGGTAAGAAACCAAGTCTGAGTCATCTCAGAATTTGGGGTTGTCCGGCTCATGTCAAAAGACAACAAGCGGACAAGTTAGAGTTTAGGTCCTTCAGAGCTCGATTCATAGGATATCCTAAAGAGTCATTAGGATACTATTTCTACATTCCAGAAGACCACAATGTGATTGTGAGTCGACATGCCATCTTTCTTGAAAAATAGTTTATTCAAGATAGCGGCATTGGAAAGCAGATTAAGCTTGATGAGAAAGTCTCACAAGTACAGAACGAGCTAAGGACCAATTGGAACCAAATCAGGTTGAGCCAATAAGAACACTACCTCCTCCACCTCGTAGATCGGAAAGAGTTTTCCGTCCCCCTGAAAGATACTTAGGTATTATTTCAGAGGAAGTAGAGGAAAATGTTCCTCGTAGGTAATGGTGCTCATGGTGATGATCCCAAAACCTACAACGAGGCGATATCAGATATCGACTCCGAGAAATGGCTAGAGGCAATGCAGTCAGAAATTGACTCGATGCACTCAAACCAAGTCTGGACCTTGGTAGATCCACCAGAAGGTATAGTACCTATTGGGTGTAAATGGATCTTCAAGAGAAAGATTGGTGCAGATGGGAATGTGGAGACATTCAAGGCTAGACTAGTGGCAAAAGGTTATAGTCAACGCGAAGGCATTGACTATCAGGATACCTTTTCCCCAGTGGCTATGCTAAAATCCATCCGCACATTGCTTGCCGTTGCAGCCTATTTCGATTATGAAATATGGCAAATGGACGTGAAAATGGCATTCTTAAATGGATATCTTGAGGAAGATATCTATATGGAACAGCCGCTAGGTTTCACATCCAGTGATACTGATCACAAGGTTTGCAAGCTGCAAAGGTCCATATATGGACTTAAGCAAGCATCTCGGAGCTGGAACACTCATTTCAATGATGTGATCAAAAATGTTTGGTTTCATCAAAAATGAAGAGGAACCATGTGTTCTTCAAAAAGGTCAGTGGGAGCGCTGTTGTCTTCCTCGTATTGTACGTGGATGACATCCTCCTTATTGGGAATGATATTCCCATGTTGACGATCAGTCAAAATATGGTTGTCCAAGGAATTCTCCATGAAAGACCTAGGTGAAGCATCCTTTATTCTAGGAATTAAGGTCTATAGGGATAGACCGAATAGGATGCTAGGACTTTCACAGAAGATGTACATAGAGGAAGTACTAAAGAGGTTTAGTATGGAAAACTCTAAGAGGGGATTAATACCCTTCAGACATGGTATTCATCTTTCCAAGAAGATGTGCCCTAGCACACCTGAGGAAATAGAACGCATGAGCAAGATCCCTTATGCTTCTGCAATAGGGAGCCTCATGTATGCCATGCTATGTACACGACCTGATATAGCCCATGCTGTGAGTGTCACAAGCAGATATCAGTCAAATCCAGGTGAAGAACACTGGACTTCTGTGAAATGTATCCTTAAGTACTTGAGAAGAACTAAGGATATGATGTTGGTCTTTGGTAATGGAGAACTCCAAGTCCAGGGATACACAGACTCGGATTTCATGTCCGATATAGATGATCGAAAGTCGACATCTGGGAGTCTGTTTGTGTGCAATGGTGGTGCTGTCAGCTGGAAGAGTTCCAAGCAAACGGTGATAGCAGATTCCACCATGGAAGCAGAATATATCGCTGCATCAGAGGCTGCGAAGGAAGCATTCTGGTACAAGAAGTTTGCTGCAGAAATTCGGAGTAATGCCATCAGATGCCATTCCTCTATACTGCGACAACAATGGCGCCATAGCCCTTGCTAAGGAGCCGAGGTCTCACCAGAAATCCAAGCACATTGAGCGGCGATACCACCTCATCCGCGATTACCTCGAGAAGGGTTACGTCGAGGTCAAGAGAGTCAACTCCACAGATAATGTGGCAGACCCACTTACAAAGCCGTTGGGCCAGCAGAAGATCGAAGCCCACCTTGAGAAGATGGGACTTAGACTTGTAGCCAATTGGCTTTAGGACAAGTGGGAGATTGTTAGATATATGTGCCCTAGAAGCCAGAATTGGCTGACACTTGTAATACACTTCTAGGGGCAAAATTATAATTTTGACTATAATCAATAAAATGGGTTATTTTCTATCACATATGTGTATTTAGTGTCTGTGATACATCCTTTGAGTTAATGGTAATGATAATTCATATTTTCAAGAGTTGAAAATTTAAGACATGAATAATCATTATTAACTCATAAAATGCTCCCGACCATAGGATCATCACGAGGATGGTGATTGATCCGGAAAGGTTGGTGTACAATCGCTTCTCTTTAGTAGATGAGTCTTGAGTCTATGGTGTGGAGACACCGGAGCGAGAGTACAGGTACTCGTTAGAGAACGAGGGCACTGAGCGTGACCACCTCGAGTAGTCATTAGGAAGTCTACCTTCTCGTCAATGACTGACTCGATGCTGCAGTAGTGTGTCTGGTTCTTTGACCTGAGATGCATCGGCAGTTCACCTTGAGGGTGTTATAGTTTGACTACACCATTACTCGGATCTCCTAGCCATATGGAACCCTGAGGTGTATGTTGGCTATAGCATGTTCATTGTAGGAACTGGATTGCATCAAGATGGAATCTATCTACCTCGGTGGTAGAGGAGCAGCCCTATGATGATCATGAGAATCAAGTCCAGAAGCCCATGGCCATGGCAGAGTGAAATAATAGAAAGAGTTTCTATTTAGATTTTCACATTCGGACTTGAATCGAATGATTACATCATATGACAGAGACTAGGGTTTGACGAGTTCACCTTAACCCTAATCTGATCGGGGCTCAAGATAGAAGAACTTAATCACACAGGTAGCTGCACCAAGAGGTTCGCATTCAGCTCTGATGGGTTGCCACCATATACTGCTAGGTGTCACTGGTGGATTTTGGGAGCAATTAGAATGATTTAGATGATCGATCATTCTAGCTGTTCGAATCAGAAGAGTTCTGATCCATCGAAAGGAGTTTCGATGATGTCGATGATAGAGATCATGACATATCCCATTACCATACAGAACTGAACCTAACTGGGTCACACAAACAAGGGTTTGAATCTGGTGATCATCAATTGAACTGATCCAGTTCAATTGATCTGAATGAGATTCAATTAGGTTCAAGAAAATCGTGCTAGCACTCGATTGAACCTAACGTTCTTCTTTTACTATCATAAATAGTTGTCCTGACTGAGCCAAAGGAGTTTGTGCTCAATCAGAGGCCTTCACTTGGTCTGACTGGAGCCTTGTCCAAGGTCAGAAAAGGGTTGTCTTATTTTGTAAGACAATACCTACCATTTTTGGTCACCTGCCATTTCTTCGTTCCTTTGACTTTGGTCAAAAGTTGACCTTTGACTGGTCAAATGTTGACCATTGACACTTTGACTTCTGTCCACGTGTCATGCACCTATTAGAGAGCTGGTGGGAGCTTGTCCCCCTGCCAGAACCTGGCAAGGAGGAGGGTGCACGCCAAGGGTGCCCAAGCTAGAGGCGCCCAAGAGTCCCTGTTGGATAGGGACTCCATCTCCTTTTTGGATTTCGATTCGACTTCTCCTAAGAACCCAGTTTGACTGGTCTTAGATGCCATCTAAGGAAGAATCCAGAGGACTCTATTTCCACTAATTAGATTTAGATCTGATTTCATAAAGGGTTGTGATTGGTTGGGAAGAAGAGGAGTTGGATCACGCTTAGTCTATAAATATGACCCTGCGCCCAACTCAAAGAGCATCACAATTCTCCTCGTCCCAAGGCTGCCTCCCTCCTCCTCCTCCATGCTAAGTCCACCTTCTCCCTCTCCTCTCCATACCCAAAGGTGTTTGGGATCCAAGTTGGTGGAATCCTAACGAGAGAAAGATGATAGAAAGCTAGAAGGCTGCGCTGCTACAAAGGACAACTATAGATCTTTGAAAGATATTTCGAAGATCCTCCAGATCAGATTCAGATATGATTTCTGAAGATGTAATAGAAAAAAAGAGGATCTCTAGATCCAGCTCGAGTGAATACTGGTAGAGGCCAGATGCTTGCGTGGCTAGATCCAGAATCTTCCGCTGCTTATAGGATCATCAATGGGTATTAGGATTACCCTACATCAAGATAAATTAAATTTAATTTAATTTATTTAAATTTTATTTTATTATTAAAATAATAAAAATTAGATCTGAAATATTTCAAATCTGATTAGGGTCAAAGAAATTTTTTTTTGAAATATATCTCTTGATCCGATCAGATCTGAACGAACCTAATTCGGAAAATCAGGATTTTCCTTCACTTGGGTACTGGATACTGGCAGTCCTATTAATATTTGCAATTCGATATAGGGACTTTAGGTTAGTAGAAGATTTAGAGATGGCGAGAGATTCCTAAATATTAGAAATGAAAGACCAGTCCCAATTCTAGCTATAGGAACTATCAAGCTTGTATTCAAATCAAATATCGTTGTTCTTAGTGATTATCATTTTTGTCCTAGTTTCTTATTGAATGTTATTTCTATAGATCAATTGGCCATAAATGGTTATGAATTTTTAATAAAGAAAAATCATTGTGATATTATTATAAATGGTATTATTGTGATGCATGGACAAATGAACAATGATATTTATACATTATCATAGGCTGTTAGTATAGTGTACATATCTAGCAAATGCCCTAAAATAATTGATGTCTCTGATATCTATCTTTGGCACTATAAACTGGGTCATATTAACATGAATAGGATAAACAGATTAGCTCAAGAGGGTATCCTCGAAATCGATGATTGTGAATCATTGCCAACCTGTGAATCTTGTCTCTTTGGAAAAATGACCAAGTCACCTTTTACTGGAAAGGGTGAGCGAGCTAATGAACTTTTAGGTTTAATATATACTGATGTGTGTGGACCTATGAACACGAGTGCTAGAGGTAGATATGACTACTCATTTTATTTAAACGATCTATCGAGGTATGAGTACGTCTATCTAATGAAGCATAAGTCTGAGTCATTTAAAATGTTCAAATAATTCTAGAGAAATAAACTAGTAAAAATATTAAAATTCTTCAATCAGACCAAAGAGGTGAATATCTTATCGATGATTTTTTGACATATCTGAAAGAAAATGAAATTCTGTTCCAATGGATCCCTCCTGGGATACCACAATATAATGGAATATCTGAAAGGAGGAATCGAATCTTGTTAGATATGGTTCGATCTATAATGCGCTTTGCGAGTTTGTCGATCTCCTTTTGGGGATATGCACTAAAGTTGGCTTGTTATTTACTGAATAGGATTCTGAGTAAGTCTATAAGTAAAACATCATATGAGATATATAGATAGAATGTAAATCGGTACTCTCACACCTTATGATCTAGGATGTCCAGCTTATGTCAAATGTTTGAAAATAGACAAACTTGGACCAAGGTATAACAGATGTCTAGTTATAGGGTATCCCAAGGAGACAAAAGGATTTTACTTCTACCATACTGAAGAACAAAAATTATTTATCAGCAATAAAGCAACCTTTTTAGAAAAGAAGTTTCTTGGAAAAGGAACTAGTGCTTCTAAGGTTGAACTTGAGAAAGTTCGATAGGTAGAAGAACCGACACCAATGATTGAACTTGAATAGGATTTGATTAGATCAAATTCGAAGCCTAATGTAGAGCTACCACTAAGATAATTTGATAGAGTACTACGTTAGTCGGATAGATACTATGGTTTCTTAGTCCGGACAGAGATCCTATTGAACTCGATGAGAATGACGAGGATCCAATCATCTATATAGATATATTGTAGAGGTTAAACTCTGAAAAATGATTAAAAGCCATGAGATTCGAAATGGAGTCCATGAAGGTCAATAAAGTATGGGCATTAGTTGATCTACCTGAAGGAATAAAACCCATAAGGTGTAAGTGGGTCTTCAAAAGAAAGAGAGGCACATATGATAAGGTGGAGATCTATAAAGCTCGTTTGGTTACCAAGGGGTATCATTAGTGTTATCATATTAACTATGATGAGATATTTTTTTTTATGGCAATGCTCAAGTTCATTCAAATTATGCTTGCAATAACTGCATATCTGAACTATGAGATCTGATAAATGGATGTGAAGATAACTTTTCTAAATAGAGAGCTGGAGAAAGATGTATATATGATACAACTTGAAGGATTCATATCCATAGATGAGTTTAAGATATGCAAGCTTCAAAGATTCATTTATGGATTCAAGCAAGCATCTCGAAGTTAAAACATGCATTTGATAAAGTAATCAAAATGTATGACTTCATTAAGAACGGAGAAAAACCTTACATTTACAAGTGGATAAATGATTCAGTGGTTTTATTTCTTATTTTATATATGGATGATATTCTCTTAATTAGAAATAACATTTCTGCATTGTAAGGAATAAAGATATGATTATTATCACAGTTCTCCGTGAAGGACTTGAAAAAAGCATCCTACATTCTAGGGATGAAGATCTATAGAGATAGATGTAAGAGGTTGCTTAGGTTGTCTCAGTCCATGTACATTGATACTGTGCTGAAGCAGTTCAGCATGAAGAATTCCAAAAAAAGCTATTTTATGATAGGCCATAGAATTTCTCTCTCAAAGAAGGATTATCCAACAACTCCTCAAGAGAGAGAGTGTATGCATAGAATTTCATATACTTTGGCAGTGGATTTTATAATATACGTCATGATATGTATGAGACTAGATGTAGCATACTTACTAGAGATAGTGAGTAGATACCAATCCAATCCAGAAGAGAACTATTGAAAGATGGCTGAAACCATCCTTAGGTATTTGAGAAATACTGAGGACCAATAGCTCATATATGAAGAATCTAACTTAAAACTTATGAAATATACTGATTTTAACTTTCAGTAAGATCGTGATGATAGCAAAAGTATGTCAGGATACATGTTTACCCTAAATGGTAGTATGGTTTGCTGAAAAAGTTTCAAGCAGCACATCGTAGCCAAATCAATATGTGAGGCAGAGTATATTGCAGCATTGGATGCTACAAAGAAAGCTATGTAGCTAAGAAAATTCATTTATGAACTAGAAGTGGCACCCTCCATTGATGGTCCAATTTTGCTCTACTATGATAGTACTGAAGCCATAGCTCATGCAAAAGAATCGAAGGTCCATCAGCATATGAAGCATATTCTGCATCGCTATCACCTAGTTTGGGAGATCGTGGATCAAGGTGATATCGACCTTCAGAAGATCGATGAAAAAGAGAATCTAACCGACCCATTCACTAAAGCCCTTAACATCAGGAAGTTCGAAGAACACAAATCGAAGATGGGCATGCAATATTATGTCAATTGGCTTTAGTCTAAGTAGGAGTTGTTGGAAATTATATCCCAAATCCAATAGTCTAGCTTGTAGATGATGGTGATCAATCTTGTAATTGTATATGAATCATACATTAATAAAAGTTGTTTGGCATTTTTTATCATAAAATTATACATCTTCTTAATCAAACTTTATTGTCATGGTAAAAATCCTTAGAACTATTTCTAAAATGATAAAGGAGGATTTATCGTGTGGTTCTTAAATTTGTTCGCGACCAAATGATACATTATTAATAAGGATGATAATTATATCGAGTATAGGTCATTGTGTGCCATATAGGTTGGTTGTCCTTTTAACCAAAAAGTGTGGAGACATTGGTATGGCATGCAGATGGGATATAGATCTATATTAAACGTGATCAATTTTGAAGCACCCTACTGTCAAGAGTGTTATCCGAAGAGATATAGGTATAAGTATTCCTTCGATCTGAAATCATCAAGATGACTTGCAAGCAACTCACTATACTTTGGTGTTGGACTATTAGAATTTCTAATTCAATGATGGATGGTTTCTAGATGCAGTCAAGTACTTGTTAAGTCGGTGCATGAGTTAAGATGGAATTGATCACTCTAAGAAAATTAAAGAAAATGTCTCAATGTATTTTAATTTAGCAAAATTTTTTGCTAGGATAATTCTTGTGAGGAGTTATAGGATTGAGTAGGTTGAGATACTATAAGGATGTACTGATCAAAAGTTGATAGTAAACTTTGAAATTATCATGAACATTAAGGGTCAGAAGGATGAATTATATGCTAACCATATTTTAGTAGGTTATGAATGTTACTTTACTACATTCAACTCTATCCGATCATCAAGTACCATTGCTAGATGGTCATTTTGATTGGTATAGAAAATTTATTCTTGTGTTACTGGCTTAGTGTTCAAATCTATGAGATCACACGTACTAGAAGTTTCAATTCGACCAGGTGGTTGATCAACGATTATGAATTATTATAAGATTTAATTATCAATATAATTCATGATTAACCTAATATAATTAATTAAAAAAGATTAATTAATAATTAAATTATTGATTAATTTAATTTGATTAAGTTATGATGATTGGATCAAGACTAATTGAATTGGATTCAACTAGGTCTGACCTGATTAGGTTATAGGATGACCTAATAGCTAAGGAAGATGAGATTCTGATTTGATCAGATCATGGACTCAATTTATTTTTGATTTGATCAAGAAGATTGGAGCCTAATTAGATTAGGTTAACTCATATGTTTAGGTCTTATTGGTGCAGAATCTGATTGATGCCGGGATGAGCTGGAGTGGAGGAGGACGAGGTCGCTGTTGGTGATTTGCAAAATAAAGTCCCGCCCAGAGTCGATGGTGATGGCTTTGGTAGGACCCTCCGACGATCAAGTTAGCTCTTCTGGCCAACAAAAATGGAGTGCTCAGAAATGAGTTCGACAGAGTTATAGAGGGAAGAGCTCAGAGCTTGGAGAAAGCGTATTTAGAGGGTCATTTTTTATAAACGGAGCTTATAGCGGATTGATG
This sequence comes from Cocos nucifera, assembly GCA_006176705.1. Taxonomy (NCBI): domain Eukaryota; kingdom Viridiplantae; phylum Streptophyta; class Magnoliopsida; order Arecales; family Arecaceae; genus Cocos; species Cocos nucifera. The sequence continues at coordinate 99,879 of QRFJ01003983.1, forward strand.
ATGATAGCTGCAGTCGCCTGATAACGGGCCACTCGAGGTCTGGTGGAGTCAGTCATGGAGGAAGGCATTGTCTGTAGCATCGCCTACAATAGATTGATGGTGATGGCCATCGCCATCTGCTGTCGTCTGCAGTGGACTGATGGTGACGGCTGCAGCCGTATGATACTAAGCCACTTGGAGCCGCATGGAGGGTTGAAGAGCTTTGACGTATACTCATTTTGGAGGAGTTCGGACTTCCAAAGGAAATACGGCTAGAGAGGATTGCCCGGGAGGAATGCTAGCTGAAGGAGCCCGAAAGGAGTTTGGCTCTCGTAGGCGTCCAACTGAAGGAGGGATCCAGGAGTCCGGCTCCCATAGAAGTTCGACCGAAGGAGATGTCTGAAAGGAGTCCGACTCCTCAAGAAGTCCGATCGAAGAAGAAGTCTGAGAAAAGTTTGGCTCCTAGAGAAGTCCGACCGAAGGAGATATCTGGGGGGAAGTTCGACTTTCGTGGGATTCCGACTGATGCTCGGTCGTTTGGGAGTTCGGTCAGTTGAAGGAGTTCGATTAAGGTTCGATTGTTGTAGGAGCCTGACTAAAGGAGAACCTCGAAGGAAGTTTGGCTCCCGCACGAGTCCGACTGAAGTTCGACCGCTGAAGAGTTCAGTCAGGGCTCGACCACTAAAGAGTTTGACTGACTGAAGGAGTTTGGTCTGGGCTTGGCCACTGAAGCTCTTCCATGATTATCGGTTGCATTAAGCTGAGCATCCGACTGGACTTCGATGGGAGTGGGGTTTATCCCCAATAATAACCCTCCCACTCTCGAATTTGAAATTCGAAGGAAGAAAGTACCAAAATAGGCAACTATCGAAGTTCTTTTCTGGTCTTTGCACCTATTGAAGTTGAAGCTCGGGGGAGATCTCATCTCCAGCAGCTAAGATTGATAGAGGAGAGATCTTATCTCCTACAGCCGAGTTTGGCTCGGAGGAGATCTTATCCCCTATAGCCGAGTTTGAAGCTCAGAAGAGATTTTATCTCCTGTAGTCGAGGTTGGTACGAGCGCTCGGGAGAGATCTTATCTCCTACATCTGAGGTTGGCCCGGTAGCTCAGGGAAGATCTTATCTTCTGCAGCTGAGGTTAGCTCGGAGGAGATCTTATCTCCTACAGTCGAGGTTGAAGCTTGGGGGAGATCTTATCTCCTACAGCCGAGGTTGCCATAGGCGCTCGAAGGAGATCTTATCTCCTACAGCCGAGGTTGGCCCAATCGCTCGGGAGAGATCTTATCTTCTACAGTTGAGGTTAACTCAGAGGAGATCTTATCTTCTGCAGTCGGTTGAAGCTCGAGGAGATCTTATCTCCTGCAGTCGAGGTTGGCTCAGGGGAGATCTTATCTCCTACAGTCGAGGTTGGCTCGGGGAGATCTTATCTCCTGTAGCCGAGGTTGAAGCTCGGAAGAGATCTTATCTACAGTCGAGGTTGTACGGGCGCTCGGAGGAGATCTTATCTCTTGCAGTCGAGGTCAAAGCTTGGAGGAGATCTTAATCTCCTGCAGTTGAGGTTGGCTCGAAGAGATTGTCTCCTACAGCCGAGGTTAAAGCTCGAGGAGATCTTATCTCCTGTAGTCGAGGTTGGTATAGGTGCTCGGAGAAGATCTTATCTCCTACAGCCGAGGTCGAAGCTTGGGGGAGATCTTATCTCCTGCAGTCGAGGTTGACTCGGGGGAGATCTTATCTCCTGCAGTCGAGTTTGGCTCGGGAGAGATCTTATCTCCTATAGCCGAGGTTGACTCAGGGGAGATCTTATCTCCCAGGGCCGAGATTAGCTGAGTTTGAAGGTTGAACTCCTTAGGCTCCTATTGGCGAATACCTCAAAGCTCGATCTCCAACTTTGCTCATGTTAGGATGAGGTTCTCCTTCCGTTCCCAACATGGCCACTTTTGGTCGTTTCTTTCCTACCGTCACATTATTCTTGCATCAGGGAACAATAATGCTGAAATGAAGAAGTTTTATTGAAGGAAGATTACTGGTAATACATCCTCAGATTTTTTGAGTTTCAAGATCGTGGAAGCATCATCCCTCCGAGCTCCTTTAGGCGATAAGTACCGGGCTGGATAACCTCCACCACTTCATATGGGCCTTTCTAATTTGGGGTGAGCTTCTCCTGGCTCTGAGGCTGAGAGACGGTAACTCGTCGGAGCACTAAGTCCCCCACTCTGAATATCTTGCTTCTAACTCTAGAGTTATAGTACCGAGCCATCTTCCATCTGTAGGCCGCCATCCGGACGTGGGCTTCCTCCCTTTTTTCTTCCAGCAGGTCGAGGTTAACTTTAAGATCCTATGGATTGTACCATTCATTGAAGGCCATGACTAGTTCAGATGGGAGCTTAAGTTCGATCGAGATGACTACCTCCGTGCCAAAGACCAAGGCGAATGGTGTTTTCCCAGTCGGCACCCTTTGTGTAGTTCGATATGCCCAGAGGACGTGGTATAGTTCATCTATCCAGGCCCTCTTTGCTTTGTCGAGTCTCATCTTGATGTCTTGTAGTAGGATCTGGTTGGTTATCTTAGCTTTTCCATTGGTCTATGGGTGAGCTACCGATGTGAAGCGGCGGAAGATGTTTAGGTCTTCATAGAACTTGACGAACCTCGCCCCAACGAACTGTCACCCATTAACGATTATGAGAGTTTGAGGCAGACTAAACTAGTAGACTAGTGACTTTCAGATAAAATCCTGCACCTTGGCCTTAGTAATCTTCGCTAGTGGTTCAGCTTCGACCCACTTGGTGAAATAGTCGATCGCGATTAGGGGAAACTTTCGCTGTTCGAACGTCGTTGGAAAGAGACCAAGTATGTCCATTCTCCATTGCACAAATGGCCAAGGTGCACTTAGCGAAGTAAGCTTAGAGGTCGACTGTCTTTGTACATTTGTGTTCTTCTGACAGCGGTCGCACTTCTTCACATACTCCATGGAATCGTGAAACAAGGTTGGCCAGTAGTACCCTTATCGAAGTAGTTTTTGTGATAGGGACCTAGCTCCTACGTGACTTCCGCAGAGTCCCTTGTGCACCTTCCATAATGCAAGGTCGGCCTTTGAAGGTCGGAGATATCTTAGCAACGGAAGCGAGTATGACCTCTTATACAATCTGCCCTCATATAAAATGTAGCGGATGGCCTGATTCCTGAATTTTCGAACTTCTTTCGGATCATGAGGAAGGACCCCCTCCTTGAGGTAGGCGACCAATGGGTCAATCCAGCTTGACTCGAATTCTGTCTGCAGAATAACCTAGGATTTCTCTGAACTTGGGCACTTCAGAGTCTCCAAAAATACTTTCTTAGGAAGCTCGGCTGGGGCTGAAGTGGCCAACTTGGAGAGAAGATCGGCTCTTGCATTTTCTACCCTCGAAATCTATCGAATGCCGAAACTGTCGAAGGCCAGAGTCAAATCCTTCATTTTCCCAAGGGAACCCACCATACTTTCCTCTCGTGTCTCATAGCTACCATTAACTTAGCCGACCATCAGTTGAAAATCGTTGTAGACTTGAAGTCGATCTACTTTTAATTTTCTTACTATTTTTAATCCGACGATCAGCACTTCATATTCAGTCCCATTATTGATCGCAGGGAACTCAAAGTGTAGCGCATACTCGACGACGACTCTCTCGGGGCTGACCAAGACCAATCCTGCACCATCCCCAGTGGAGTTGGATGAACCATCCACGTGCAAAGCCCAAAAGCCTTCGAAAAGGTTGGCACTTTCCTTGGGGAGGTTCGGCCACGATGGCAGGGCGCCAGTCTCATTTTGTTCAAGCTTGGCTTCAACTGGAATGATATATTCTAACATAAAATCTATCAGTATTTAGGCCTTGATTGATGGTCAGGGCCGATAGTTGATATCAAACTCTGTGAGCTTGATTGCCCACTTTGCGATTCTTCCGAAAGTGTCCGTTTGGTGAAGGTCTACTTTTATTGGTTAGTCCATGAGGACTATTATGGTGTGCTCCTGAAAATAAGGTCGAAGTCTCTTGACAGCAATTAGAAGAGAGTAAGTTAATTTTTCTAGCCTAGAGTACCTAGTCTCCGCATCCCTCAGGATCCAACTCACATAGTAGACCGATTGCTGCATCTTCGCTTCTTCCTTGACCAGGACTGCCGCTAGGGCCATTAGAGAGACAGCTAGGTACAAGAATAATTTCTCTCCAAGTTCGGGCTTTACCAGTAATGAGGGTGAGCTGAGGTAGTTTTTAAGCTCCTCGAATGCCTGTTGGCACTCCGCTGTCTAGTAGAAGTTCTTTAGTTGCCTGAGGACTTGGAAGAAGGGCACACATCACTCGACCGATCTTGAGATAAAGCGATTTAGGGATGCCATCTTTTCAGTCAAGCGCTGAACTTTCTTGATCATTTTCGAAGTGGTCATCCCCTGAAAGGCTTAGATTTTCTCATAGTTTGCTTCAATCCCGCGCCTCGACACCATGAACCCTAGAAACTTCCTGAAGGTCACGATAATGGTGCACTTGGTCGGGTTCAGTTTCATCTTGTGCTTTCTAAGTACACCGAAGGTTTTTTCAAGGTCGACGAGGTGGTCTGTTGAAGCTCGACTTTTGACGAGCATGTCATCCACATATACCTCCATGTTGTGATCGATCTGCTCCTTAAAGATCTTATTGACCAAATGCTGGTATGTTGTCCCTGCATTTTTAAGTCCAAAGGCATGACCCATGTGAGGAAGGAGTGTGATGGAGTTCTTCAATTCATCAGCTCATTTCTAAAAGCCTTTGATCCAAGAGATCTTCACGATCTTTGATCTTTAGGGTTTTCTGGTGGGATGGGTGCAAAGCTTCCCCTTGGGTCGAGTCATGGTCCAAGCAGGGGCCCTCCATCTTCTACTTCCTCCTTCTAGGGATCGAAGGTCGGGTAGCCCAAGTCGACCGTCCTGAACTGGACCATAGGGCTTTGGAGAATCCTACACTGATCGAGCTAGTGCCGGGTCTGTCGATGTATGGTTTGCATCGCCTCTGTGAGGCCACGAACCTACTGGACAAGTAGGTTGAACTACTTCGCATCCACCGTAGCTATAAATAGAACCTGAGTTGCTGGGGCTAGAGTGGGAACAGACAGATCTAGACGAGATCGGACCACGAAGACTATCGATCTCCGAGTTGAAGCTCTCCTCGGGGACATTTTCTCTCAGAAAAGAACTCTAGAGAGGAAGAAGGAAGATCTTTAGAGAGGAGAGAGAGAGGTCATCGCTAAGCACTCCTTTAAGAATAAGAGAATCTTAAAGGCAGGTCCCTTCCTCTAGTGCCAATTCTGTTGGTGCAGAATCTAGTTGACACCGGGATGAGCTGGAGTGGAGGAGGACGAGGTTGTCATCGGTGACCTACAAAATAAAATTCCATCCGGAGTCAATGGTGGTGGCTCCAGCAGAACCCTCTAACGATCAAGTTAGCTCTTCTGGCCAACAGAAATGGAGTGCTCAGAAATGAGTTCGGCAGAGTTATAGAGGAGAGAGCTCAAAGCTTGGAGAAAGTGTATCTGGAGCGTTCCTTTTTATAGATGGAGCTTATAGTAGGTTGATGGTGACAGCTGCAGCCGCCTGGTAGCGGATCACTCGAGGTCTGGCGGAGTCAGTCATGGAGGAAGGTGCTGCCTATAGCATCACTTGCAATAGATTGATGGTGATAACCATCGCTGCTCAGTCATTGTCACCTGCAGTGGACTGATAGTGACGGTCATCGCCATCCGATCACTATCGTCTATAGTGGACTGATGGTGATGGCCGCAATCATACGATACTGAGCCACTCAGGATCGTATAGAGGGTTGAAGAGCTTTGACGTATACCCATTTTGGAGGAGTTTGAACTTTCGAAGAAAATATGGCTAGAGAGGATCGCTAGCTGAAGGAGTTCGGCTCCCGTAGGCGTCTGACTAAAAGAGGGATCTAGGAGTCCGACTTTCATAGAAGTTCGATCGAAGGAGATGTCTGGGAGGAGTCTGGCTCCTAGAGAAGTTCGACCGAAGGAGATGTCTGAAAAGTGTCCGACTCCTGGAGAAGTCCGATCAAAGGAGATATTTGGGAGGGAGTTTGGCTTTCATGGAAGTCCGACCGAAACTCGACCACCGAGGAGTTCAGTCGGTTGAAGGAGTTCAGTTAAGACTCGACTGCTGTAGGAGCCTGACTAAAGGAGAACCTCGGAGAAAGTTCGGCTCCTGTAGGAGTTCGATCGATAGAAAAGTTTGGTGAAAGTTTGGCTCCCACACGAGTCCGACTGGAGTTTGGCCGCTGAGGAGTTCGGTCAGGGCTCGGCCGTTAAGGAGTTCGGCCGACTGAAGGAGTTCGGCCTGGGCCCGACCGTTGAAGCTTTTCCATGACTACCGATTGCGTTAGGCTAAGCATCCGACTGGACTTCAGCGGGAGCGAGGTTTATCTCCAACAGGTCTAATCAGATAAGATTTGATTTGAGCTAAAATAGATGAAAACCTAGAGTTCAATTTTGGACTGCATACTCCCATGCGCCTAACCCAAAAATCGTCCACTTATTCTTATCGCACAAGCTAGTTGTGCATAAGATGCCCAACACCCCATGCCATCCAATCTATGGGTAGAGTTTAAGATGGTGGAATTTAAATTCAAAAGTGTTTTAAATTAGAGTTCGTTTTGATCTCAAATTGGACACCTCATCCATGCCGCCCAACCCTCTATTTAAACCCATCCTTTGTATGATAAAAGAGATGCTTTTTGGTGTGGGAAATCTGAGAGATTTCTCTGGGGCATGGGGCTTTGGGGGTGGGCTTCTAGGCATGTGAGATTCAGAGGAAATCATTCCTTTGTTGGGGAGTTTCCTAGGGTTTTGTGAGAGCTTAGAGAGAAAGCTGTTCTCTCTTGTGTTCAACACATCATCTTCTTCCAAGTTCAGCCATTAAAGAGAGTCATCGCAAGGAGCTAATACTCTAGGAGCTGATGGATCAGGCTTCGCATGGATACCCATAGAGGCTGTTCATGTGCGTGACTAAAGTAACGATCAAATCTATGGAGTTTTTTGAGAAGCTACGATCTCTGCTTCAGATTCAGGTATGAGATTCGATCTCATATTTATTTAGATTTTATATGCATTATATCATGCCATAGGTCTTGTTGTAGGGTATTTGTAGATTAGATCTAATGCATATTTAGATTAAAAGGTTAATCTAAAGTCTTCCGCTGCTTATGTTTTAAAAAAAATTTGAAAACCATGCATGAAACCCCTACAATTTTCCAACAACTCATACTGAACCAAGTTGAATAGCGATTCATAAAGGTCTTTCTCAGTTGGCTGAGATCAGCTTCGATTGGGTTGCTCAGAATTTGTTGCAGCTTGGTGGGATCCAAGATGGATCTTTTTTAATATCTCTTTAGAGGGAAGTAGCCCTCTTTCTGGTGCACCAATCTGTTGCTGCCAAAATCTGGCCTGGCTAAGACTATCTAGAGAGCACATTGTTTGATCCATAATGATAAAATATGATCTACCTTGGAGTCATGGATTTGCATATCAAAAAAATGAAAAAGCTCACCGGATTGGCTCCAGTCGGACCCTTTGATACTTAAATTAGATCGAGATTTTGGAAGAACATAAATAATGAGATTATAATAAAAAATTAGTATAAAATATTAGCATGTTCTAGTTGGCCTTGACTTTTATCTCTTTTCACTTTAGCCTTTTGGGCCTTCTGATGAGGTTGATTTATTCAGTCTTCTGATGAGGTTGTCCTTACTCAGCCTTCTAGGAAAGTCAAATTTACTCGATCTTCTGGGAGGTCAACTTACTCGGCCTTCTAATAAGGTCGAACTTACTCAACCTTCTAGGAAAATCGAATTTACTCAGCTTTCTGATAAGTGAAACTTACTCGACCTTTTGATGATCTAACTTACTCAGTCTTTTGATGACCTTCTTGGCCTTCTAACTTATTCGATCTTCTAATAACCTTCTGACCTATAAGAAGGAAAGAAGAATATATGATGGATGAGGGCTTGTGAGCCTTTCACCATAAGAACATTGAGTTGCGAGAGTCTAATCCTCTTAAAGTCTACCTTTTTTGGGATTCTTTGGCCCTATTTATATAGGTGTTGAGAAAGAATACGTTGAAATTGAAGGTAGAAACCAAGGGATGAGACATTATTCCCTTATTATGAGCCATTACCTCATTTCTTTATTGGAAATAAATCTACCATAAAAATCCTTCCATTTCTGGACTCCTCTTACTAATAGAGATATAATCGCCTAGAATTCAAACCTTTATAAAAGTGCTTGCTATGTGTCGATCTATTAGGATATTATCTCACTCTAATATCGATTATTGTGGAAGTCTGGCCAGGATGCCATCACCTTAGGATCTTCTCGATACCACTTGCATTGCACTTGATCACGTATGGATATTGTAAGAGAAAGAAATAAGAATAAAAGATAAGAAACAGCACATAATCAAGTACGTGGATTAGACCAAGATCTACCTTCATGGGACGTCCAAAACTTCACTATAAGAGAAAGAAAATCAAACAAATACAAGAAAAACTTATCACTCAATCCTTGTACAAGAGTCTCTCAATAAGAAGTTTTAAATTTCTAATAAAAGCTCTCTAAAATCTCTCAAGAAATCTTTCAACACCTCCAAAATGTCATCAGCTTTTCAATGCAATAAACAGTTCATCAATCGGAGTTATATAAACTCCAAAAATCCAAAAATAGTGTTTCAATAGGAAACTCAGTCCCAAACACATCCGAGATTAGACCGTCCAAGTATGACCGACTTGCACCAGAGCCATTCGATCGTGCACATAGTATCTAGATCAAGCTCGAATTGCATCTAAACTGTTTGATCATGATCGAAAGACCTCCTAGCCATCGGATAGTGCAAAACAATAGCTTATCATGCCCAGATCAAGCTCCAATCATCCGATCATGACCGACTTGAACCAGAGCCATCGGATCATGATCGGTCCATAAAATAGTATCATGGACCACGTGAAATGGCAGGAGAAATTGCTAGATGGTCCATGCATAGGGCTATGAGCCAATGGTCCATCGTGGAGTGCGCTCCATAGCCTGGGCCTGAGCACCCATGCGACCCACATATGCGCTCGCATGCTTGGGCTACTGGCCTGGCCCGCATTGCCGTTGGCCTGCACTAGCCCATGGGCCCTCTCCGATGGGCCCATGGGTCATACCATCTTGCTCCAGCATTCTTTTACAAGTAACTTTTTCGTCTAAACTCCATTTGGATTATTCTTGATCTCGTTGGATTTCGTTCGTCATCCTAGACCTCGTTCTGAACTTATTATGGATTGAATCTTGAGGTATTTTTCTCGACAATCTTCATCTTGACTTGATGTTTGGCCACCATCTATCTCTGAGAGCCTATGATCCATCTCTCTCCCGTGCCCTAGGGCATGCCTGCTGTCTCATGGATGGACAAATATGGAAGTTGAGCCAAATCGCTTGATCCCATCTCCATCAATGGTGTGATCCTTCTAATCTGAGACTTGCTTAATGTAGCCTCCTGCAGCAATAGGAACTTCATTCTATAACATCGCCTCTCATCTTTCCGAGTCTCCTATCTCGTGCCCGATCCACCTCCGTCTGGAGCTCCACCTCGCACTGGGATCCCTACCATGAGGTAGTGTTCTCCATACTTTCTTCCTTTAATCACCACTCCATTGCCACACATGACCTTCAAAATTTTTTCTATCAGCTTTCCATCTGAAGCCTGTCAAATCCAATCTACTCAATGAGGTTAGATTCTTTTTAAAGTTGAGTATGTATCAGATCTCACCCAACTTTTTCACTATTTCATCATGGAGTTTCATGTTGATCATCCTACTATCCTTGATCTCACAACTCGATCCATCCAGCAGAAATACAGTGCCATCATCGATCTTTAGAAAGTCAAACAGCTTTCTTTTGCAATATACATGATGAAAATAAGCAGAATCTATAATCCACTGGAAGAAAGAAATAGATACCTCATCAATTACTAGAAGAACATCGTTACTACCTTCTATATCGCTACTGGCCATCGTCACAGTAGCTTGTGTCTAATCTTTGAATTGAGGATAATCTCTAACATGATATTCTAATTCGTCACATTGGTAGCATCTGATCTTGCTAGAGTTTCTTATCTTGGACTTGGACCATCCACCTCACAATCTTCTATCGCTCCATCTTTTGCCACCATCATCTTCAGTCACTATCAGGACTGAGTTGCCATGTAAACTCAAGGCTCGGTTCTTTCGCTTGAGAATCTCATTCTAAAATAGTACAGAAGTCACTTCTTCCATCTTAATGGCACTCTTACATACAAGAAGAGCAGTTACTAAAGACTCGAAAGAAGGTGGAAGCGATGATAGTAAGACCAACGCTTTGATCTTCTCCTTAATTTTTTTGCCAATATTGAGGAGGTTGGTGAGGATCTTCTAAAAGTTGGATAGATACTCCTACACACTCCGACCTTTGTTCATCCATAGTTGGTAGAACTACCTCCAAAGAAATAGCATGTTGATGAGCAATTTTACCGTATACAACTTTTCGAGCTTCAACCACATCGCCATCGAGAAAATCTTATCAAGTACATGGATCACTATATTATCCACTAGGTACAAGTAGATCGTGCTCACTGCTTGCATCTAAAGCCACATCCAATCCTTCATCTGCATGGTAGTTGGCATCCCCTTATATAAGAGAGCATCGATTAACCCATGCTGGATGAGCATGTCCTTCACCCTCGCTTGCTAAAGAAAAAAATTATTTTTTTCATTAAATCGATTAATCTCTACCTCGATTGAGCTTGTCTTCTCCATCTTCTTTAATCTTGATTAATGCCATCACGATCTAGGCAACCACATGCATTGGTATCTCCTGGCTCTGATATTAATTGTTAGGATATCAACTCACTCTGATACTAATTATTATGGGAGTCTGGCCAGGATACCACTACCTCAGGATCTTCTTGATACTACTTGCATTACACTAAATTATGTGTAGATACCATAAGAGAAAGAAAAAAGAATAAAAGATAAGAGACAGCACACAATTAAGTACATGATTTAGACTAAGGTCTACCTCTATGGGGCATGCAAAATTTTATTATAAGAGAAAGAAAATCAAATAAATTCAAGAGAAACTTACCACTCAATCCTTGTACAAGAGTCTCTCAACAAGAAGTCTCAAAATCTTTATAAAAGCTCTCTAAAACCTTTCATGAAGCCTCTTAGTCCTTCCAAGATGTCACCAACTTTCCGATGAAAAAATAGTTCATCAATTAGAGTTATATAGACTCTAGAAATCCAAAAATAGTATTTTAGTAGGAAACCTAGTTCCAAACACTCTCGAGATTGCTTTCTAGTCATCTGATCATGATCGGCTCATACTAGAGCTGTTCGATCATGTACACAGTATCCAAATCAAGCTTGGATTGCATCTAAGCCATCCGATCACAATCGGAAGCCCTCCTGGCCATTGGATCGTGCAAAATAGTAGCTTATTACCCTCAAATCAAGCTCTAGTTATCCGACTACGATCGACTCAAACTAGAGCCATCGGATCACGATTAGTCCATGGAACAGTATCATGGACCACATGAAATGGCAGGAAAAACCACCGGATGGTCCATGCATAGGGCTATGAGCTGGTGGTTCAACATGGACGGCACTCCACAACCTGGGCCTGGGCTCCCTGCAGCCTGCGTGTGCCCGTGCGCATGTGCTCGTGCGCCTGGGCCGGCCCAACACGTGACTGGCCCAATGCTGTCGTGCATTGCCAGCCTAGCCCGCACCACTATCGGCCTACGCTGGCCCATGGGTCCCTCCGACGGGCCCATGGGCTACGCCACCTTTCTCCGGCATTCTTTCGTGAGTAATTTTTTTGCCTGGACTTCATTTGAGCTATTCTTGATTTCATTGGATTTTATTCATCGTCTTGGACCTCGTTTTGGGCTTATTGAGAATCGAATCTCGATGCATTTTTCTCAACATGATCAATGATAGAAAGGTGATTTATATGCCATAACGGGATCTAAGATGGGGAAGTTTGATCTTCTACACCATGTAATACCTAATATAAAGTTTGTAGGTTTCAAACTTGTTTTAATCCTTATTCATAGAGAATTTACCAAGTGATTTACTCACAAATGAAGGGAACTGGATGGGGTAAACCATTGTCACCCTTTTCATCCTTTGATCCTAGATTTTGTTATATTTGCTCAACAGAGCAATGGTCAATATTGCAACTACTGTGGGGTGCAAAGACCGTTAGTCCCACATCATTTGTAAATCAAAGGGTACACTTGCTTATATGGGTGGAAGCTTCTCTCTCCTATGAGGCCCCTTTTCTATGGACAAAATTGTGAGGCCCGTCAAACATAAGTGAGGCAAAGCAAATAATATCTCACGTAGTGGTGAGCCAAGTCTAAGCCACCCCCTTTGTAAGGTTCAGGTCCCCTAACTCACCGGTCATTGCTTATGTCTGATGGACCTCACAGTTTTGTCCCTAGAAAAGGCCCCTCATGGGAGAAAGAAACTTCCATCCTATATAAGCAAGAGGACCCCTCAACTCATAGGTGATGCGAGACTAAAGGTCCCTGCACCTCACAATAGTAGCCCCTCAATCAAAGGAGACTCTATCTATTAGGGGCCCCATAGTGGGCACTGCCAGTCATTGACCGATGAGTTAGGGGACCCCCAATCTTATAGAGGGGGTGGCTTAGGCTCCACTCGCCACTGCGTGAGGTATTATCTGCTTTAGCCTCACTTACATCTGATAGATCTCATGGTTTTGTCCCTAGAAAAGATGCCTTATGGAGGAGAAAAGCTTCCATCCTATATATAAGCGAGAATACCTTTTGACTCATAAACGATGTAGGACTAAAGATCCCCACACCCTGCAATGCAACAGCTACTATAGGATTTTAGATTTGAATGATAATGACTATAGTGCCACCAATTGTATGCCAATTTTTTGGTCATTGCCAATACCTCATTGAGGATTGTGGTGCGATCCAAGTTAGTTTTGAGAATTATATCACCAAGGTCAATGTAACCAAGTATTCTATTTAAGTATCCAATTCGATGCACGTTAGAATTTAGTTATGTCCCACTGCCTTAGTTGCCTATTGCTTCACATATAGTTGCTTACATATAAGCGAGCCTGGCAATTTTAAGTTGATAAGGTCCACAACAAGTTTCCTAGTAAAAGAGTAATAACCCATCCTTTACTAGATGGATGACTTTGGCCAACTTATTTCTTAATATTTGATACTAAACTCATTTATTTGATTTCTTTGTCCCTAGTTCTTGACTCTATTCTTCACCAAATAGGTATGATTGTACACAAATCTATTCATAGAAGAGTAGTTACAATTTGGTATCCGTTATATCATTCTTGGTTTTTAAAGAGAAAGGTGAGCTTTTCAATGAGAGTGATCGTTAGACTAACAAGTTTGCCATGGATTCCAAAATTGTTCCAAGTGGTTTAATAAAAGCACGAATCCTTGGATATATACTTTGCTCACAATATTAAGCATTACCTGCGAATAGGTTTAAGACACATATTGGGCCTTAGCTCCCATCCTTCGGCCTTAGATATAATGTTCATAAAAGCAGTATGGATATGAATACGAAAATTGACTAGTTTATCATTGATGGAAAGTGACATATGCCTAAATTGAGGGATTGTTCTAATCTTGACATGACCACTCAAATTGATTAATACTCCTTTTCTACTTAAGGCTACGGATTAATAGGCTTGGACCATGGATAGCTATGGGAACAAGTTGTCCAAGGCTATGACTTTCTCCATCAGCCTGTGGCCTAGGACTATGCTACATGGATATAGGCTGAAGGACCTTGGGGTGACTTCCTACTACATACAAAGATACAGAATTTTATCTAGAAAATGTTGTGGCTTCATTTCATGAAAGAAATCATAGTGAAAAGATTTTTTTACAATGACAATGCAAGCTTGTGTAAGAGGTCAAAAGTTTTCATTATAGTAGTAAGATATAATATAATAGAGAAGAGATCGGTTAAATCATTTCCTTTTCCAACTAAATGACCCTAAAGCAAACAATAAAGACTCTCTTAGCCTAGCTTGTGAATGGGCAAGCATTTTCTTCTGTATGCAAAGAACTTGCTTTTTTGTCAAAGCTTAGGTGTTTCATGAAGCCTTGCAAGCTATCATTCTCCTTGAGTATATTGGGTTATCATGGAAAGCATTTCCCTCAACCTAATCTCTGCCCCTAGAAATAGTGGGTAGATCTCTTAATATCAAATCCTGTATATAAATTTAGATTTCTTCTTTTCTTATAATTTTGTTTCAAATTCTATTATAAATACAGTGATATTGGTTGTTAACAAAGTAGATTATGATTGAATAATTGCTCCAATCCATCAAATAAAAACGTTTCAATTTTTTGGCAGAGGCATACACACTTGTTTCAAAAAAAGAACCTTCTTTCTTTTCTTTTACATACATACCTATTAAGATTCCGCTATTTTGTATTTTACGTCAACATATTTTTAAATAATTTTTCTTTACACCAATGGTTATATCGTTAAGTAGTCATTGAAGGTATTTAAACTGGCTATTTTTTGATCAAATGATGTAAATATTTTTTAGCATTAATTGGTCTCCACTGATGGATTAGAAAATAGTTTGGCCAATTTTCATCAAAGGTTAAATTTAAGTAAGATCAAATGACTCTAATCACAAGTTAGGCTAATGACTAATAATAGCAAACAACAACAGAACTAGTGGAAAATTTTATATATATATATATATATATATATATATATATATATATATATATATATATATATATATTATGGAGTGTTATGTAAAGTTCTTTATTTGTCACGTGGAAGTCAGTATTAGTGATACTAATATTAATATGCTCCACCTTTATTAAAGTTTATTTGTTACTTAATATGCAATAGAAATTTAACTATCAAAACATCTATTTATTATAATTTTTTATATTATTATATTATATTTTAATATAGTTAAAAAAAGAGAAATATCTAAAGTGAGTCTATATATGGTTATCTATTTTTCACATGGAAACCAACATTAATGATGATAATATTAATACATTCTATTATCATTAAAGTTTATTATTTAATATACAATAGATATTTAATAATGTGGTACTAATATGATAGGCCATCATTAAAGTTCATTATTTAATATACAACAAAAATTTAGCTATTGAAATATTTATTTATTGTAATTTATTATATTGTTATATTGCATTCTAGTATAATTGAAAAATGAAAAATATGTAAAATGGAGGTTTATATAGAGTTTGCTATTTATCACCTAGAAATTGATATTAATGGTGCTAATATTAATGTGCTCTACTATCATTAAGGTTCACCATTTAATATGCAACAAATATTGATGACACAAGTTCAAATGTGCTCGATCATCATTAAATTTCATTGTAATAAAAATTTAGCTATTAAAATATCTATTTAATATAATTTATTATATTATTATATTGCATTTCTATATAATTAAGAAAAAAGAAATATATAATATGAAGATTTATATAGAATTCTCCATTTGAAATGTGGATAACAAAAACACCAATATTAATGCACTCAACCATTATTAAAGTTTATTTCTTAACATGCAACATATATTAATCATGGAAGTTTTGTTTAAAGATTTTTGTGAATGTCATATTAAAGATGCTGATATTGATAACGAAGGTTTATGTAGGACCATCATTAAAGTTCACTACATATTTGACTCAATTTGTGTAGAGCTTTATATTTATATATGGATGCTAGTAGTATGGTGGTAATGTAAATGCCTTAGATCGTCTGATTAGTATCCGAAATACCTTGGCTCAGTTCACGTAAACTAACATACTGAGATAAAAAAGTTACCATAATACCCTTTGAGCTAGTGGTCGGGCCTCGATAGGAGATCTGAGCCATTCTATTCGGTAACGGCTTGAATAACATGCATAACATTTAAATTACCTCAGATAAGCAGCTCATCTACATTCTCAACGATCCATCTCGTGGACTATCGACGATCTAGCGGTAATCTAGCCATAAGCAAGTTATTTTCTGCTTAGCCTAAACTCTTGGGAGCGGACAAGGTATCCCAATTCCACCAACAACGATCTTTCCATTCTAAAAAAGCGGCCATAATCTCGCCACAATGTTATTAGCGGTCCGAAATAGGTGGAATAGCATAACGTCCGCAAAAGACTTTTCGTACAAATATCACAAACCTCGAGGACTTAGGTAAGCAAGAAATCCCTCTTAGAGAACTCATTGTTGCTTTGCTTTTCTCTGCTGACTTGAGCATCGAAAGATCCTCGTTGGAGTCGAATCCTCTGACTCGGACTTATTTTGCAGGTCACTCCAGCACCTCCTACAAGAAGCCGACTGCTCTACTCCCGAAGCAAATCATTTTTAGCAACAACAGATAGAAGAAGGGTAATCTCTTGAAAATGCCATCCAAGAAAGCATCATCACGTCTTAACGATGCCGCAGATGCAACTACTTCCCAACAAGCGGATCTTCCGGCTGATGATCATACTCAGCCCATGGTGATAGAAGCTGCTCTACCGGCTCAACTGGTCCTTGTTATAATGGACCAGTTCAACTTGCTTCTCTAGTATGTTCAGACTGACGATTGCCATTCAGGCGGTCCAAACTACATTCGCGCCTCCTCCAATGACGCCACAGTCGAGCCAAGCTATCCCTGCACCATCCTCTATGGTGCAGCCTATACCCTCTCTGGCGGTTCTAATTGTGCCCTTGACCATGGCGTGGCTTCAATCACCACTCTCCCAGCCGCAGCAGCAGGTCGAGCCTCCTCGGGCATCTCCTCAGAGCCTAAAGAGGAGGCAGACCCATCGACGATCTCCTAGCCCACAATCTGTGCATAATTCAACCCCCAGCCACCACTCTCCTTAACAATTTGAGGTCTGCACCCCCCAGAATTTGATCATTGAAAAAAAAGCTTCAAGAGTTCGACAAAAAACTTGAAGCTCTAAATAAAGCTTCTTCATCTCGACCCTTTGATGGGCTTAGCGACGAGCCTTCCTTCTGATAAGTGGTAAAAATACACTAATAAAAATATTAAATTATAAAATAAATTTATATATTTTTAAGAAATTAATACTTTTGTTAATCCTATATAGGAAAGAAGGCCACCAATATGAAGATCTTATTTTTCTGAATCAGATGAAATAAATTTTAAGCAAAACGGACTTCAAACGAGTCCGAAATTGAATTTAAAAAAAAAATCGATCGGTCCGATTCAAATCGATTTAGAAAAATTGGCTCAGCAGACTGTTCGGCCCGACCGTGCTCAGAACCAGATCGACTGCCCACTGATGCCACGCTTATGCCGTGTTAACATTAGAATTTTTTGCGGCGCATGGTGGACCGCTATAGAGGGCATTTCGGAGATTTCACAGGGACAAGCACGCTCCGATTGGCTGAAGAAAGTGGCGGTCCATGCAACACCGAGCTCATGCATGGTCTACAGAGAGTAATCTGAGAATTCTACTTGATCCGATGGATGCTGTTCATTGGGATTTGATAGAATGGCTGAAATTTGTGCGCTGACGGTGGATGCAGCTCTCGATTGAGATCCAATGGTTGAGGTTCATCTCGATTTTTAACTAAAAATTTGAAGCTCTCCTGTGCATGATCTGACAGCCCAGATTCGATCTTTAAGGCTAATCCAATGGTCCAAACAAATTTCGACTTGATTTGGATTTTCAAATTAATTTTTGAGTGGTTTCTGGCCCATTTGATCATCATCTAACGGTCAGAATGATCCAGATTTCAATCTGAGTCTGGCCCATTTGATCATCATCTAACGGTCAGAATGATCCAGATTTCAATCTGAGTTGTGTTAGGAGTTTTAAACCCAATTCTTCTAAGATTTTTTTAGGAATTTTGATAAAAACTGGTCTTCTTAGTCTATTTAAGGACCCTGTTGCTGTTACTACCAAGAGAGTTGGAAGAGAGAGAGTTTTAAAAGAGAGAGTTTTGAGAGAGAGAGTTTTAAGGAAGAGAGAAGAGAAAGGGCTTTTTATTTTTTTATTTTTTATTTTTCTTCTTCCGACAATCAGGACATCGATCAAGGGACTTTCCTTCTTCTTCATCGAGTTTTCCACACCAAAAGCAATGGACAACCAATTTCAGCAATCAAATAGTCTAATTTTTTCATGCTTTTTATTTTATTTGCTATTTTTGAACTTATTATCATGAACTAAATTTTTTTTACTAAGACTAGGATGTAGCCACTCTTTTGATGCAATATTTAGTATGATTTATTTTTAATTTTAAATTTTATTCATGAGGAGTATATAAATCTGATCTTAATGCTTTTAAATTACTGACCATTTTCTAATTGATCTGATGAACATAGATGTTACGGATCAAGTACATCTATGTTATTACTTCTTGATTATATACCTTTTATTATGAATCAAATTAGAATTCATATGCATGCGAGAATTTTAGTGCGCTTTGGACGCAGCGTATTTTAATTAGAGGATTTCACAAAACTTAATGCATTGATATTTATTTAAATTACACCTGGACCAAAGGATAATTAATAAATATTGATAGTTTTGCTACGCTTGGACCAAAAGATAGTGAATAAACTAGAAAACTCCATCATCACATGAAATAAAATTAACCTAATAATCTAAATATTATATTGACTGAGTTGGTGAACCGATTGCCTTAGTAACCCATTGCTCAAGTTCAAAACCCTAATAATTACACTCTCTCTATTTTCTTAAAATTTTTAATTATTTTTTTATTTTATTCTTAAATTTTTTATTCTCATAAATCGATCTTCTAAATAAAGCATAGGAAAGAACTTTTCAGTACTTATTTTCCAATCCTCTAGGGACGATACTCTACTCACTTACTTTATTACTTGATCGACTAGTGCACTTGCCATAGCTATAGATTAGTATACATCAAGTTTTTGATGCCATTATCGGGGATTGTGTCTAAAATAATATTAAAATTTTGATCCTAGCTTTGCTTTAGAATTTTATTTTTAATTTTTGTTCTTACTTTATTTTTAAAATTTGTTCAATGCATGACACGTACTGGACATAGTAACTTACTACTTTTAGATCTAAAAATTGAAAGGATCATCAAAAGACTACAATAAGAAAGAAACATGGTAGCTGAAGATCCTAACAACATCAATCTAGGATTGAATATGACGACCGAGGGACAGCATGAAGCAATTCGAGCAGTACATCATCCATTAAATGATTACATCATACCATCTATAGCCGATGCAGCTTCAAGCATCAGGAGATCGTTTGTACGAGCAAACAACTTCAAAATAAAATTGATGATGATCCAGATGATTTAATCAACTATTCAATTTAGTAGACACGTGCATGATGATCCGAATGCCCATATTTCTAACTTTGTTGAATTTTATGATACTTTTAAAATTAATGGGATGTCGGATGATGCTATTAGATTAAGATTATTTTCTTTCTCTTTATGGCATAAAGCTAAAAGTTGGCTTCATTCTCTTCCTGCAAGTTCTATTACAACTTGGGATGTCCTAGCCCAAAAATTTTTAGCCAAGTACTTTCCACCTTCCAAGACTGCCAAGATGCGCAACGATATCACTTCTTTTATACAGATGGACATGGAGACACTATATGAGGCTTGAAAGTATTTCAAGAAACTGCTGAGGAGATGTCCACATCATCAACTATCCTTATGGCTTCAAGTACAAACTTTCTATAATGGTTTATCTCCTACTAATCATTCTATGATTGATGCAGCAGCAGGAGGAACCATTAACCAAAAAATGAAGGAAGAAGCCTTTGATTTGATCGATGAGATGGAATTAAATAGCTATCAGTGGCAGATAGAATGTATGATGCTGAAAAGACTAGCAGTTGTGCAGGGAGTAGATTGCGTGCCAACCTTACTAGCTAAAATTGCAGCCCTTAGAGCCAAAATCAATAACTTAAAAAAAATAGCTATGCATGTTCAGAGCATCACCTGTGACCTATGTGGAGGAGGACACGATACAAGCAATTCCCAAACAGATAATCCTTTTGTTAAAGCAACTGATACAGCTAATTATGTTGGTAATTTTTTTTAGACCGCAATAAAACAATCCCTACTCCAACACATACAATCAAGGGTGGAGGCAGTACCCAAATTTCTCATGGAGCAATCAAAATGCAGCACAACAGCCACCCCCAGGGTTTCAAGTATCTGAAAAGAAGTCTAACATGGAGGAGCTGATGGTCAAATTCATGCAAAACCAAGAAGCAACTATAAAAAATTTGGAAGCCAAACTTAGGTAGGACCAAGCAGCAACAATTCGAAACTTGAAGATGCAAATAGGCCAAATGGCTAAGATAATCTCTAAAAGACCTCAGGGATCCTTGCCCAACAACATAGAGACCAATCCAAGGGAACAAGTCAATGCTATCATCCTAAGAAGTGGTAAAAAGCTAGAAGAGCCACATCAGAAGAAAGAGACTAAAGAGCCAACTACAAATAAGGAACCATCAACTAAAATTTGTTAGACACCAAAACAATCAGTAGATGGATGGTCTCCAGGTATACAGTTTGCCGATCCAAATGTGATGCCCTATGTGCCACCACTACCATTCTCAAAGAGATAAATACAGCATCCAGATAAGGAATTTTCTAATTTTTTTCAAAATTTTAAAAAATTTACATATTAATATTTTTTTTTATAGATGCTATCACTCAAATGCCCAGGTATGCCAAGTTTCTCAAAAAAATTTTAACAAATAAGAAAAAGCTGAAGGAGCATGAGAGAATGAATTAAATTTGAATGAAAAATGCTCAGCAATACTTCAAAATAAATTACCACAGAAGCTAAAAGATTCAGAAAGTTTTACCATCTCTTACATTATTGGTAATTGTAGTTTTGATAAAGTTTTATGTGATTTAGGAGAAAGTATTAATCTCATGCCTTTTTCTATTTTTAGGAAGCTGGGTTTAGGAGAACCGAAGCCTACCACTATTACTCTTCAATTAGCCGATAGATTCATTAAATATCCAAGAGGTATAGTGGAGGATGTATTGGTAAAGGTAAATATGTTTATTTTTTCTGTTGATTTTATTGTTCTTGATATGGAAGAAGATTATGATGTACCCCTTATTTTAGGGAGATCCTTTTTAGCTACTGGAGGAGCTTTAACAGATGTTCAACAAGAAAAATTAATTCTTAGAGTCCAAGATGAACAAGTTACTTTTAATGTTTTTAAAGTTATTAAACATTCCAATGATAATCAAACTTATTTTCATATAGATGATATTGACAATTTAGTGCATGAGTATTTTCTAGAAAATAGGTCTGAGGACCCTATGAAAGCTAGCAATGTCCAATTGAAAGCGGGCTTGACCAAATATGAAAGTATTCCAATTGAAGTGGCACCGGATTGATTCAGCCCATAACTCAAAAAAGTCAAGCTGAAGACTATAAATCAGAACTACTAGATAGGTTGTTTCTTTTCTTGTTAGTTTTGATCATTTTTTTTAAATTTTTCAGTAATTTGTTGTTGCTCTTTTACTACTTTGGTGTGTATTTTCAATTTTGCAGAAAAAAATTAATGAGAGCTCAAGCAAAATTTCAAAATTTTAGAGAACCAGATTGAACTAAATCAGGTGTATTTCTTCCTATCCTTTATTGCACCTTTTATTTTTTTTCTCCATTGAGACAGTGTAGAATACATTGGGGGGTAAAAAAAAAAAATTTAATCATGTGTCAAGAAGAAAATCTTGAGCAAGATAGATTGGACAAGTGATAAAAGATAGAAGTATCTGCTAATGAATGTAATGAGTTAAAGAAGTAGATTAATTGGTCAGACTTTTAGCAGCCTACTTAAGTCATTAAAAGACTATTAGCACTTCTAATTGCACATGCACACTAATAAGATAAAGTAGGTATTGATTATAAGGCCAACTAAAGATTTAATTATCACTGAAAATTGATAATTAATATGCATTCTAATCAAAAAAACTTGAATTTAAGGAAAGAGCTACCTGCCTAAAAATAAAGTACAAAAGATAGAGTATATGTGGATTGCCCAAAGCCTAGTAACTGGGTCTCTGCACCTAGGTCAAGTATGAAAATTTATGTAAAACGGTGGAGGAAAGGCCAGGATGCGCAGCATATAAGAAAAAAAGAAAGAGAAGAAGAAGAGGCAGTGTGAAAGCTATCTTAATTCATGAGTATAAAATTGGGAATGTATAGAAAATTAACCAAAATAGGTGATAAGAGATGATACTTTTATCCTTTAAATTAATACTAAAATGCTAAAGTTAGTCATCATGAACACAAGTGCTTTAGATCTTTGATGTACTCTAAAAAAGTTTTTAATTGTACTGATTGCAAAATTTGCTTCTAAAGCTCAATGATTAGTTAGTGGTATTTTCTAAACTTTTTGACTTTTAATTCTAGATTTATCTTTTTGATGGATGATCTTATTGAAACATGGTATTAAATAAAGTATTGCTAAGGGACTAGCAATGACTAAGTTGAGGGGTGTGATAAGTGGTAAAAATATACTAATAAAAGTATTAAATTATAAAATAAATTTATATATTTTTAAGAAATTGATACTTTTGTTAATTCTATATAGGAAAGAAAGCCACAAATATGAAGATCTTATTTTTCTAAATCAGATGAAATAAATTTCAAACAAAATGGACTTCAAATGAGTCCAAAATTGAATTTCAAAAAAAAAAAATCGATCGGTCCGGTTCAAACCGGTTTAGAAAAACCAGCTCAGTAGATTTCCCAGCCCGATCGTGCTCAAAACTAGATCGACCACCTGTTGACGCCATGCTTACACCATACTGACGTCAGAATTTTTTGCGATGCACGGTGGACCGCTATAGAGGATATTTCGGAGATTTCATAGGGATAAGCGTGCTCCAATTGGCTGAAGGAAGCGGCGGTCCATGCAACACTGGACTCACGCATGGTCTACAAAGGATAATCTGAGAATTCTACCAGATCCGATGGATGCTGTTCATTGGGATTTGATCGAACAGCTAAAATTTGTGCGCTGACGAATGGTGGATGTAGCTCCCGATCGAGATCCAACGGTTGAGGTTCATCCCAATTTTTAACTAAGAATCTGAAGCTCTCTTATGCACGATCTGATGGCTCAGATTCGATCTTCAAGGCTGATCCAACGATCCAAATAAATTTTGACTTGATTTAGATTTTTAAATTAATTTTTGAGTGGTTTCTGGCCCATTTGATCATCATCCAACGGTCAGAATGATCCAGATTTCAATCTGAGTTGTGTTAGGAGTTTTAAACCTAATTCTTCTAGGATTTTTTGAGGGATTTCGATACAAACTGGTCTTCTCAGTCTATTTAAGGATCCTATTGCTGTTGCTACCAAGAGAATTGGGAGAGAGAGAGAGAGAGTTTTAAGAGAGAGAGTTTTGAGAGAGAGAGTTTTAAGGGAGAGAGAAGAGAAAGGGCTTTTATTTTTTTATTTTTTATTTTTCTTCTTCTTTTCTTCTTTCAATAATTAGGACATCGATCAAGGGGCTTTTCTTCTTCTTCATTGAGTTTTCCATACCAAGAGCAACGGACAATCAATTTCAGCAATCAAATAGTCTAATTTCTTCATGCTTTTTATTTTATTTGCTATTTTTGAACTTATTATCATGAACTAAATTCTTTTTTACTAAGACTAAGGTGTCGCCACTCTTTTGATGCTATATTCAGTATGGTTTATTTTTAATTTTAAATTTTATTCATGAGGAGTATATAAATCTGATCTTAATGCTTTTAGATTACTGGCCATCTTCTAATTAATCTGATGAATATAGATGTTACGGACCAAGTACATCTATGTTATTGCTTCTTGATTATATACCTTGTATTATGAATCAAATTAGAATTCATATGCATGCAGAAATTTTAGTGCGCTTTGGATGCAGCATATTTTAATTAGAGGATTTCACAAAACTTAATGCATTAATATTTATTTAAATTACATATGGACCAAAGGATAATTAATAAATATTGATAGTTTTGCTACGCCTGGATCAAAGGATAGTGAATAAACTAGGAAACTCCACTGTCACATGAAATAAAATTAATCTAATAACCTAAATATTGTATTGACTGAGTTGGTGAATCGATTGCCTTAGTAATCCATTGCTCTTAAGTTTAAAATCCTAATAATTACACTCTCTCTATTTTCTTAAAATTTTTAATTATTTCTTTATTTTGTTCTTTAATTTCTTATTCTCATAAATCGATCTTCTAAATAAAGCATAGGAAAGAGCTTTTCAGTACTTATTTTTCCATCCTCTAGGGATGATACTCTACTCACTTACTTTATTACTTGATCAACTGGTGCACTTGCCATAGTTATAGATTAGCACACATCAAGTTTTTGGCACCGTTGTCGGAGATTGTGTCTAAAACAATATTAAAATTTTGATCCTAACTTTACTTTAGAATTTTATTTTTAATTTTTGTTCTTACTTTATTTTTAAAATTTGTTCAGTGCATGACACGTACTGGATATAGTAACTTACTATCTTTAGATCCAAAAATTGAAAGGACCATCAGAAGACTACAATAAGAAAAAAATATGGCAGCTGAAGATCCTAACGACATCAATCTAGGATTGGATATGGCAATCGAGGGGCAACATGAAGCTATTCGAGCAGCACATTATCCATTAAACGATTACATCACACCATCTATAGCTGATGCAGCTTCGAGCATCAGGAGACCGTCTGTGTGAGCAAACAATTTTGAAATAAAATCGACGATGATCCAGATGATTCAATCAACTATCCAATTCAGTGGACACGTGCATGATGATCCGAATGCCCATATTTCTAACTTTCTTGAACTTTGTGATACTTTTAAAATTAATGGGGTGTCGGATGATGCTATTAGATTAAGGATTATTTTCTTTCTCTTTACGGACAAAGCTAAAAATTGGCTTCATTCTCTTTCTATAGGTTCTATCACAACTTGGGATGTCCTAGCCCAAAAATTCTTAGCCAAGTACTTTCCACCTTCCAAGACTGCCAAGATGCGCAATGATATCACTTCTTTTATGCAGATGGACATGGAGACACTATATGAGGCTTGGAAGCATTTCAAGAAACTGCTGAGGAGATGTCCACATCATCAACTATCCGTATGGCTTCAGGTACAAACTTTCTATAATGGTTTATCTCCTACTAATCATTCTATGATTGATGCAGCAGCAGGAGGAACCATTAATCAAAAAATGGAGAAAGAAGCCTTCGATCTGATCGATGAGATGGCATCAAATAGCTATCAAGTGGCAGACAGAATGCATGATGCCAAAAAGACTAGCAGCTGTGCAGGGAGTAGATTGCGTGCCAACCTTACTAGCTGAAATTGCAGCCCTTAGAGCCGAAGTCAACAACTTGAAGGAAAATAGCTATGCATGTTCAGAGCATCACCTGTGACCTGTGTGGAGGAGGACACGATACGAGCAATTGCCAGACAGGTAATCCTTTTGCTAAAGCAACTGATATAGCTAATTATGTTGGTAATTTTTTTAGGCCATAACAAAATAATCCCTACTCCAACACATACAATCAAGGGTGGAGGCAGCACCCAAATTTCTCATGGAGCAATCAAAATGCAGCACAACAGCCACCCCAGGGATTCCAAGTACCTAAAAAGAAGTCCAACATGGAAGAGCTGATGGTCAAATTTATGCAAAACCAAGAAGCAACTATAAAAAATTTGGAAGCCAAACTTAGGCAGGACCAAGCAGCAGCAATTCAAAACTTGGAGATGCAAATAGGTCAAATGGCTAAGATAATCTCTGAGAGACCTCAGGAGATCCTTGCCCAGCAACATGGAGACCAATCCAAGGGAGCAAGTCAATGCTATCACCCTAAGAAGTGGTACAAAGCTGGAGGAGCCACATCAGAAGAAAGAGACTGAAGAGCCAACTACAAATAAGGAACCATCAACTAAAATTCGTCAGTCACCAAAACAACCAGTAGATGGATGGTCTCCAGGTATACAGTTTGCCGATCCAAATGTGAAGCCCTACGTGCCGCCACTACCATTCCCATAGAGATAAATACAACATCCAGATAAGAAATTTTTTAACTTTTTTAAAACTTTAAAGAATTTATATATTAATATTTCTTTTGTAGATGCTATCACTCAAATGCCCAGGTATGCCAAGTTTCTCAAAGAAATCCTAACAAATAAGAAAAAGCTGAAGAAGCATGAGAGAATAAATTTGAATGAAGAATGCTCAGCAATACTTCAAAATAAATTACCATAGAAGCTAAAAGATCCAGGAAGTTTTACTATCCCTTGCATTATTGGTGATTGTAGTTTTGATAAAGTTTTATGTGATTTAGGAGCAAGTATTAATCTCATGCCTTTTTCTATTTTCAGGAAAGCTGGGTCTAGGAGAACCGAAGCCTACCACTATTACTCTTCAATTAGCCGACAGATCCATCAAATATCCAAGAGGTATAGTGGAGGATGTCTTGGTAAAGGTAAACAAGTTTATTTTTTCTGTTGATTTTATTGTTCTTGATATGGAAAGAAGATTATGATGTACCCCTTATTTTAGGAAGACCCTTTTTAGCTACTGGAGGAGCTTTAATAGATGTTCAACAAGAAAAATTAATTCTTAGAGTCCAAGATGAATAAGTTACTTTTAATATTTTTAAAGATACTAAACATCCTGATGATAATCAAACTTATTTTCTAATTGATATTATTGACAATTCAGTATATGAGAATTCTATAGAAAATAGGTTTGAGACTATAAAAGCTAGCAATGTCCAATTGAAAGAGGGCTCGATCAAACATGAAAGTATTCCAATTGAAGTGGCACCAGATTGATTCAACTCAGAACTCAAAGAAAGTCAAGCTGAAGACTATAAATCAGAACTACTAGATAGGTTGTTTCTTTTCTTTTTAGTTTTGATCATTTTTTTTTCTTTTTTTTTAGTAATTTATTGTTGCTCTTTTACTGCTTTGGTGTGTATTTTCAATTTTGCAGAGAAAAATCAATGAGAGCTCAAGCAAAATTTCAAAGCTCCAAAGAACCAGACTGAACCAAATCAGGTGTATTCCTTCCTATCCTTTATTGCACCCTTTATTTTTCTTTCTCCTTTAAGACAATGTAGAATAAGTTAGGGGGTAAAAAAAAAAATGAATGTGTCAAGAAGAAAATCTTGAGCAAGATAGACTGGACAAGTGATAAAAGATAGAATTATTTGCTAATGAATGTAACGAGTTAAAGAAGTAGATTAGTTGGTCGACTTTTAGCAGCCTACTTAGGTCATTAAAAGACTATTAGCACTTCTAATTGCACATGCACACTAACAAGGCAAAGTAGGTATTGATTATAAGGCCAACTGAGGATTCAATTATCACTAAAAATTGATAATTAATATACATTCTAATCAAAGAAACTTGAATTTAAGGAAAGAGCTACCTGCCTAAAAATAAAGTGCAAAAGATAGAGTATATGTGGATTGCCCAAAGCCTAGTAACTGGGTCTCTGCACCTAGGTCAAGTGTAAAAATTCACGTAAAATGGTGAAGGAAAGGCCAGGATGCTCAGCACATAAAAAAAGAAAGAAAGAGAAGAAGAAGAGGCAGTGTGAAAGCTACCTTAATTCATGAGTATAAAATTGAGAATGTATAGAAAATTAACCAAAATAGGTGATAAGAGAGGATACTTTTGTTCTTTTAATTTAATACTGAAATGCTAAAGTTAGTCATCACGAACATAAGTGCTATAGATCTTTGATGTACTCTAAGAAAGTTTTTAATTATATTGACTGAAAAATTTACTTCTGAAGCTCAATGCTTAGTTAGTGATATTTTCTAAACTTTTTGACCTTTAAGTCCTAGATTTTATCTTTTTGATGGATAATCTTATTGAAACATGGTATTAAATAAAACATTGCTAAGGGACTAGCAATGACTAAGTTGGGGGGTGTGATAAGTGATAAAAATATACTAATAAAAGTATTAAATTATAAAATAAATTAATATATTTTTTAAAAAATTGATACTTTTGTTAATCATATGTAAGAAAGAAGGCCATCAATATGAAGATCTTATTTTTCTGAATCAGATGAAATAAATTTCAAACAAAACAGACTTCAAACGAGCCCAAAATTGAATTTCAAAAAAAAAAAAAAAGCTCAGTTCAGACGGTTGAAAAATTGGCTCGCAAACCTGACCGCGCTCAAAACCAGACCGACCGCCCGCTGACGCCATGCTGACGTCAGAATTTTTTGTGATGCACGGTGGACTGCTATAGAGGATATTTCAGAGATTTCATAGGGACAAGTGCGCTCCATTTGGCTAAAGGAAGTGGCGATCCACGCAACACCGGGCTCGCGCGTGGTCTGTAGAGGATAATCTAGGAATTCTACCTGATCCAATGGATATTGTTCACTGGGATTTGATCGAATGGCTGAAATTTGTGCACTAACGAATGATAGATGCAGCTCTCAGTTGAGATCCAATGGTTGAGATTCATCCTGATTTTTAACTAAGAATCTGTGCTCTTCTGTGCATGATCTAATGGCCCAGATTCGTCTTCAAGGCTGATCCAATGGTCCAAATAAATTCCGACTTGATTTAGATTTTAAATTAATTTTTGAGTGGTTTTTGGCCTGTTTAATCATCATCCAATTGTCAGAATGATCCAGATTTCAATCTTAGTTGTGTTAGGAGTTTTAAACCCAAATCTTCTAGGATTTTTTGAGGGATTTCGATAAAAACTGATCTTCTTAGTCTATTTAAGGACCCTATTGCTGTTGCTGCCGAGATAGTTGGGAGAGAGAGAGTTTTAAGAGAGAGAGTTTTGAGAGAGAGAGTTTTAAGGGAGAGAGAAGAGAAAGGGCTTTTATTTTTTTATTTTTTATTTTTTATTTTTCTTCTTCTTTTCTTCTTTCAACAATCAAGACATCGATCAAAGAACTTTTCTTCTTCATCGAGTTTTTTATATCAAAAGCAACGGACAACCAATTTCAGCAATCAAACAGTCTAATTTATTCATGCTTTTTATTTTATTTGCTATTTTTGAACTTGTTATCATGAACTAAATTTTTTTTACTAAGATTAAGGTGTAGCCACTCTTTTGATGCAATATTTAGTATGATTTATTTTTAATTTTAAATTTTATTCATAATGAGTATATAAATCTGATCTTAATGCTTTTAGATTACTGGCCATCTTCTAATTGATCTGATGAACATAAATATTATGGACCAAGTACATCTATGTTATTGCTTCTTGATTATATACCTTGTATTATGAATCAAATTAAAATTCATATGTATGCAAAAATTTTAGTACGCTTTGGATGCAGCGTATTTTAATTAGAGGTTTTCACAAAACTTAATACATTGATATTTATTTAAATTATACCTGGACCAAGGAATAATTAATAAATATTGATAGTTTTGCTATGTCTAACCAAAGGATAGTGAATAAATTAGGAAACTCTACCATCACATGAAATAAAATTAACCTAATAATCTAAATATTATATTGACTGAGTTGGTGAACCGATTGCCTTAGTAATCCATTGCTCTTAAGTTTAAAATCCTAATAATTACACTCTCTCTATTTTCTTAAAATTTTTAATTATTTTTTTATTTTGTTCTTTAATTTTTTATTCTCATAAATCGGTCTTCTAAATAAAGCATAGGGAAGAGCTTTTCAGTACTTTTTTTTCAATCCTCTAGGGACGATACTCTACTCACTTTATTACTTGATCAACTGGTGCACTTGTCGTAGCTATAGATTAGCACGCATCACTTTTGATAAGAAGATTATGAAGGAGTTGCCATTACCAAACTTTAAGCTACCCCAGCTTGAGACTTACGACGGGACTTTCGACCCCATCAACCATGTAGAAATCTTCAAGGTAGCATTGCTCTTCCAGGGAGCATCGGATACCATTCTTTGTCAGGCATTCCTTGCCACTCATAAGGAAGAAGCCTGGCAATGGTACTCCAATCTGAAACTAGCCTCGATCCATTCTTTTGAAGAGCTGAGCTGGTCCTTGGCTGCGCATTTCGTCAGCAGCTGTAAGCAATAGAAGTGGTCCAACTACTTGAATACCATCCGACAGAAGGAAGGGGAGTCGTTCCGCTCCTATGCGAGCCAGTTTAATGCGACAACTATGAAAGTTCGCGACCTGGATCAGTTGGTCACGATGACCATCTTTATGGATGGATTGCTAAAGATTGACCTAAAGAGGTCATTAATAAAGTCCTTTCCTTAGGACTATGCTGGTATCCTGGAGCAGACTAGAAAGTATACCAACATCGAAGAAGCTTTTACTGAGAATACTCTTGCCAATGCTATTTCGGCAGGATCAAATAAGGAGCACCTCCCATTGAAGAAGGAGGCTTATCACCAGCGCTCCCGATCTCCACTTAGGAAGCAGAAGGATGGAGGTTCATTCCAAAACTATCGATCTCTGAGTCCCCAAAGGGAGATCGACAGCGGTCTCCATCGAGGTGTTACCATGACTATACACCTTTAAACACCACCCAGGGAGAGGTTTTAATGTAGATTCAGGATGAACTCCCTCAGCCTTTGAAGATGTGGATGAATCCTAAGCACTATGATCCAATGAGGTATTGTTTCTACCGTCATGACCCTGGTCACGATACAGAAAATTGCTGCCTCCTGCACGATGCCTCCTCTGAGAGCTCGACAACTGCCTCGTCAGCCCTAGCACCCGATGTCGATACCTGTGCAAGAGGTGGGAGAGCCAGCGATGGCTGAAGAACGACCTCTCCATGGTAAAATTCATATGATCACTGGAGGGTCATCCGAGGCGGCGGCGGCGAAGAGACCGATGCACGGAGATAGACTTGAAGAGGTAATAACTTTCACTGAGTGAGATGCAGAGGGTGTACAACAACCACACAATGATGTAGTGATTGTTTCTTTAAATATTGCTGATTGTAATGTATACCGTGCATTCATTGATAATGGAAGCTCAGTTGATATTTTATACTTTTTTGCTTTTTTTTGAATGGTATTCTCTTCTGATCGACTAAATAAATTTAATACGCTGATTCAAGGATTCTCTGAAAGCTCAGTAATTCTGAAGGAAATAATCAAGCTGCCTGTCACAGTGGGTACTCCACCTCAGTAAGTGACTATCCCTATGGACTTTCTCATCATAAAGCTTCCCTTAGCTTACAATACTATCCTCGAACGGCCTAGTCTCTGGACATTGTGAGCCATGGTGTCTAGCTACCATCTGATGGTCAAATTTTTGATAGCCCATGGAGTGGGAAAGATCCGATGGGACCAAACTATGGTGCGATAATGTTTCGTCGCCAAACTCCAAGCGGAGAAGGAAGTGAAGCCCCAACCCAAACTCCCAATAGGATTAGATGCTCGAGATTATCTAGCAAAAAACCATGCCCAACCATCTGATGAGCTCTTGGAGATCCTGCTAAGAAGGAAAAATCCTCAGCAGATTGTAAAGATCGGTTCATGTCTCGACTAGGTAACAAAAAATCATCTAATCGCTCTTTTGTAGGTAAATGCGGACCTTTTTGCCTGGTCAGCCACAGACATGCCTGGGATCGATCCAGAAGTAATGGCCCACCACTTGAGGGTGGACCCAACTCGTTGTCTAGTCAAACAAAAGAAGCAGAGTTTCGCTCCAGAGCACCAGAAAGCCATCATTGAGGAGCTGGACAAATTAATTATAGCCAGGTTCATCAGAAAAGTGATGTATTCTAATTGGCTGGCAAACATTGTCCTAGTAAAGAAGGTGAATGAAAAGTGGCATATGTACATCGACTTCACCAACTTGAATGAGGCTTGCCCAAAAGATAGTTATCCACTGCCTCAAATCGACCAACTGATTGATGCCACTTTAGGGTACAAGCTAATCAATTTCATGGATGCCTTTTTTGGCTATAATCAAATCTAGATGGCCTTTGAAGATGAAAAAAAATGGCCTTTATAACTGACGATGGATTCTTTTATTATAGGGTAATGCCCTTTAGATTGAAAAATGTAGGAGCTACGTACCAAAGGTTGGTAAATAAAATTTTCAAATATCAGCTTAGGAAGAACATGGAGATGTATGTGGATGATATGTTGGCCAAGAGCCGAGCGATGTCGGACCATGTCGAGGATCTTCGAGAGACTTTTGACATGCTTCACTAATACTAGATGAAGCTGAATCCTATGAACTATGCTTTCGGGGTGACCGCCGGCAAGTTTCTCGGCTTCATGATTTTTCATAGAGACATTGAGGTGAATCCTGAGAAGATCAAGGTAATCCTAAAAATGTCACCACTAAGAATAGTTAAAGAGGTACAAGGCCTAACTAGTAAAATAGTCTTTCTTAACCATTTCATTTTTAGGTTGGTCGAGAGATGTCTTTCATTCTTCCAGACCCTCAAATAGCTGAAGGATTTTTAATGGACCCCAGAATGCCAAAAGGCTTTTGAAGAATTAAAGAGATATCTTAGCTCTCTACATCTATTCACTAAACCACAGCCAAGTGAAAAGCTCCTCCTATATCTAGTCATCTCACCAATGGCCATCAGCACAGTCCTTGTCCAAGAAAAAGGATGGCTTGAAAAACTCATCTATTATGTCAACAAAGTCCTCAATGATGCAGAGATCAAATATGCTAAACTGGAAAAGTTAGTCTTCGCATTGATCATCACTGCGAGAAAGCTTCAGCCCTACTTTCAGGCTCATACCGTGGTTTTGGTCATGGATCAGCCAATAAGAGTGGTCCTATCTCATCCCGACACTTCGGATCGGATCGTGAAGTAGGCATTAGAGCTCTCAGAACTGGATATACATTACCAACCGAGGCCTTCCATCAAAGCTCAAATTCTGGCTGATTTTGTCCTTGAATGCACTGTCCTAAATGTGGGAGCCCCAAAAAGAAATTTAAAAGATAGAGTGGAAGACCCCACAAGTTCAAAAGGTGATAAAAACTCGAGGTCAGATTCAGAAAAGACATGGATCCTACACGTCGATGGCTCATCAAACTTATCAGGGTCAGGAGCTAGACTTATTCTATCCAATCCGAAAGGAGAAGTGGCAGCATATGCTTTACGCTTCGAGTTCCCGACTACCAATAATGAAGTGGAGTACAAAGCCTTGATTGCTGGGCTAAAAATTGTCAAAGAGATTGGAACCCAATGCCTGGAGGTCTTCAGTAATTTTCAGCTAGTGGTTGGGCATATCAAAGAAGAGTACGAAGCTCGAAAAGAGAACATGAAAAAATACCTTCAAATGGTAAAATATCTTATTTCGCTCTTCCAACATTTTAATATTCAATAGATCTCTAGGATGCAAAATGCTAGAGCCAATGCTTTATTCAAGCTAGCATCCTTGTTGCCCGTCGACTTGAATAAAGAGACCTACTTTGAGGTCTTAAAAGCTTCGAGCTTAGAGAAGCCCACCATTGTTCAGCAAATTGATGAAGAACCCTATTGGATGGACCTTATTCTAAAATACTTGAGGGTAGGAGAGTTTCCACCTGACAAGAAAGAAGCCTGAAATATCATAAATAAAGCCATTAGATATGTATTGCTCGATAATGAATTATATAAGCAGTCTTTCTCTCTACCTCTCGTAAAGTGTCTATGCCCATCCGAGGCTGAGTATGCTCTGCACGAGGTCCATGAGAGGATTTGTGAAAGTCACCTGGGGAGTCGATTTTTATCTTATAAGATCCTTCAATAAGGATATTACTGATGAACAATGCAATAGGATGCACAGAATTTTGTTAAAAGATATGAGCAATTCCAATGGAACGATCGGATCCAGCATCAATCGACGGCACTTCTAACCCCAATTAAAGCCCTATGACCATTCGTCCAATGGAGATTGGACATCCTAGGTCCATTCCCTCAAGCCTCATGCTAGTACAAATTCATTCTGATAGCCATCGACTACTTTACGAAGTAGGTCAAAGCCGAACCCTTAGCTCAAATCACATAATTGAAGGTCCGTGACTTCATTTAGAAGTCGATCATCTATCGATACGGTCTTTTCAAAGTATTGATCTCCAACAATGGCAGGTAGTTCAGTGGTGCTTGACTTCATGAATTTTTTGAGGACCACAAGATAGAGCAATGCTTCACTTCAGTAGGCCATCTGCAAGCGAATGGAGAAGTGGAGGTCACTAACAGGACTCTTTTACAAGGCCTCAAGTCTAGATTAGATCGAACTAGAGGGTCTTGGGCAAAAGAGCTCTACCATGTCCTCTGGGCCTACCATACGATGCAAAGAGTTCCTACCAGTAAGATGCTATTTAACTTGGCATTTGGGACAGAAGTTGTTATACCAGTAGAATTTGGGCTTTCTTTTTTTAGAATTAAGGAATATGATGAAGACATCAACCTTATTTGGCTCTGAGCCAACCTCAATCTAATCGAGGAGAATAAAAAATAAGCCACGATGAGGATGGCCGCTTATCGACAAAAAGTGTCCAAGTACTATAATGCTTGGGTCAAAATCAAAAAATTTTGAGCAGACGATCTCGTCCTCCGAAGAGCTAAAATTTCACAGCCCACTGAACAAAAAAAGCTTTCATCTAATTGAGAGGGTCCCTACCAAGTCGACAAGGTGGTATGATCGGGAACTTACTGACTGAAGCGACTCAATGGGACTTTACTTCCCAGGCCATGGAATTCGGTCAACCTTTGCATGTACTATCAATAATTCGAATCAATAAATGAGTTTACGAATTCATTCTCCAAATTCTTCAGCAACTGTATGCAAAAAATCAATTGAAGATCTCTTTGATCGAGATAACCAACAGTGAGTTCCTCGGATCGGAACCATTTTGACTGAAATTTTTTTTAATCGAAATAACCAACAGCAAGTTCCTCGAATCAGAACCGCTTCGATTGAAGATTTTTTTGATCGGGATAACTTACAGTGAGTTCCTCATATCAGAACTACTTTAACTGAAGATTTTTTTGATCGAAATAACTTATAGTAAGTTTCTTAGATCGAAATCACTTCAGCTAAGATTCCTTTGATTAGGATAACTTACAGCAAGTTTCTCATATCAAAACTGCTTCAACTGAAGATCTCTTTGATCGGGATAATTTACAGTGAGTTCTTCAGATTGAAACTGCTTCAGCTAAGATTTCTTTGATCAGGATAACTTATAGCGAATTTCTCAAATCAAAACCACTTTAGCTAAAATTTCTTTGATCGGGATAACCAACAGCGAGTTTCTCAAATCGAACCACTTCAATTGAAGATTTCTTTGATTGAAATAATTTACAATGAGTTTCTCATATCAGAACCACTTTAGCTAAAATATCCCTCTGACCGAAATGAGCCCGCTGCAAGCTCCTCAGATCGAAGCTGCTTCTGCTAAAGATTCCTTTGATTGGGATGAACTTATAGCGGACTCTTGAGATTGAAACTGCTTTAAATGAAAGATCCCTTTATCGAGACAAGCTTGCAGCAAGTTCCCTAGATTGGAATTGCTTAGTCAAAATGATCCTCTGATCAAGCCAACAGTGTGAAGTTCTTCAAAAACTAGATCACATATTAAAAAGATTTGTAGATTAAAACCAACCTCTCAGAAGTCCACTTCAAGACATAATACATAGAGAGCAAGAAAGTTAGTTCATTCACTATTCATATAAGTGAAGTTCTTACAAGGGCAATAACATCACTATTGCTTCTACAAGAAAAGATCAAAAGAAAAAGATAAATAAAAATTTATACAATGAATCCTGTAAATCAAGATCTTGGTGCAACAATGTCATCTCCACTTCACTTCAGAAATGGTATCGATCAGGAACTCATTGAGGATCAAAGTCAGTTCGCATAATATTTACTTTTCCACAGCATCGAGCTTTAGTCTTTGATGAAACCATAGCTGATGCCGGGTTAGAAAGAGGAGACAAGCCCACTACAAGTTAGAGGTAATGAAGATGATCCCGCCGAGGTTGAAGCAGTGTTCGCTTGGAATCCAACTCTTCTAAGCCTTGGACCAAAAAGCCCTCTAATAACCCAGATGGACAATAGATACCCTAGGAAGATGCTTAAGATAGCATCAAAATATCCCATCAAAGCATCCTACAAACAAGGAAGCTTTGAAGGCAAGGGATGCAACTCTAACCATTCCTCTAAAGAGGCGGCTCCCCCTCTTTCTCCTCCCCCTGTGAAGGTAGCACAACCTCAAGCATCCAAGAAACTAAACACTAGAATTTGCCCTCGTCGGACCAGAACATAGTGACAAAGCTCTCAGGGCCAAGAGAACGACCACTCTCGATAGGAGGAGAAAGATGACAAAAGTCTCAGGACTGAGAGTAAAAGTATCCTGCTAACAAAACATTCATCGTCAACATCTCTGAATTGGTTGAAGCCAGCCAGTACTCGTCAGCCTCTTCAGGTGGATGATAGTTACCATGATGAAGGAACATAGCCTCATCCCCCTCCAAGGGATTGCGCCACTTTGTTAGCATTTTACAAAATGGTTTTCAACATCGTTGATGGAGGAATAAAATAGCGAAAGCCCACTATAAATAAAAAAATCCATCATAATTGTTAAGCATCAAATCATGCCACGTGGATGTTCGGAATTGGATGTTTTCGCCACCTCATAGCTATATACCAGACTTTGCATAAGAACTACGATTATGATGCTTTTGAAATCGTGCACATTTAATGTCGTACAAGAAAATCGGTACATCCCGTTAAATATGCGCATGAATAATAAAAAAATTGGTTTGTGAATTCTCAATTCAAAATTAAATAATCTAAAGCCCATCGGGCTGAAGTCATAACTCCTCAGATCGAAGTGAAAATAGAGAGACTAAATCAGAAGGAAAAACAATAGGAAACAAAGAAAAAAATTATTCATAAAATTTTTCTATACGGAGATTCTAACGTACACAAAAGGCTCACAGGATATTTTTCGAGTCTACAGCAAAAGCTCCCAAGACCTTGTCCAGAAAACTTAGATCTAATCCTGGATACTTGTAAGCCACCTCATCTCGGATGACACGTTTTCCTTCATCATAGGTGTCGAGCGCAAATAAAGTTTTCTCATCCTTGAATTTTTTCGATGCCTGAAAATTATCAACGGTCCTTGAAATGGCTCTTGAAACGATGATCTCAGCTCATGCTTCCATGTCACACAGTAATATGGCCATTTTCTCGTCGACCATTTTGACCACGGTCAGAGCCTCCACTTCAGATGATTTGACATCGGCAGATCGAGCTTTGAGCTCCTCAACTTTAGCCTCTAAGACCTTATTAATGCCCAATAATCAAGCATTCTCTTCGACGGATCTCTTTAATGCTGCCTTAGCATCCTGAGCTTTCTTCTCGACAGCATCGACTCTATTAGAAGCTTCCACAACTGCCTTTGATAATTTGTCTTTGACCATTTTAAGCATTAAGGCCTCCAACTCGAATCTTGATGCTTTGATCAAAAGATTAGTAGTGTTTTTCATAAACCTATTCAAATAATGAGCAAGTTGCCGAAATATTACACATAGTTCATGGCCAATGAGTCTCAAAGCAAAGAAACCAAAATAGGACGTAATGGTATATATTTTTGGCTTACTCAAATAAAGCAGTCAAGGGCCTTTCATCTCGTTATCTTCAAGGGCTCGGCCAATAGCTTGGATGCATCAACAAGATAAAAAAAATCAAAAAAAGCTTTACACACCAAATCATAATCATCTAGAGTAGAAGCGTGAAGCTCTAATCTGGCTAGCGCAGTCCCGAAAGTCCTTGCAACCTCGAAAACCCATACTTCACCCGGCGCAGCCTTGGAAGTGTCGGCTGATGTGATTCTAGGAGTCCTGGCAGCCTCGGTAAATTATACTCTATCCGTGGTAGTCTCAGAAGCTCCTGTTCCCTTAGTTGGCTCCTCGTTTGAAAAGAAATTGAAGATGTCAGGAGTTGGCAAACTCAGGATAACCTTGCTCAATAAAATAGGGGTTCCGTGGCACCCCTTAGGAGCTGGAGGATCCAAATCATGCAGAGCCCGCACAACCTAAAAATCCTCGATGTTATGGGGATTGAATTCTTCAATTTTAGAGGTTGGCGGCGCCAGAAGAAGCTCGACCCTGGCACGAGTAGATCTACCACCAGTCGTATCTACTTTCCTCTTTTGAAGAGTCCTCGGACCCAATGCCTTCGGTGGACTCAGATCCTTCCCTGTGATATGAAGTGTTAGTTAATTAGCATTGGATTTCAGGGCCTAAATGAACAATAAACACAAGAGGCAGAGATATACCTTCAGAGCTAACTCGACTAAGGCCAACATTGAATAGGGTCTGCTTAGATAGCAGCTCCTTCAACTCAGGAAACTCGAAGCCATGCAAAATTTTTAGATCATGTTTCAAGCGTTGATCAAGTGGTGGATCTTTCAATAAGGCTTCTTGGGGCTCCCCCAATCTACAAAATCCCAGGCTTCGCTCGAAGTGCGAGAAACAAACAAAAATCTTCCTTTCCAGCCATGAATGGCAGAAGGAGTGCCTCGGATCAGCGGGGGGATGTTCTTCCTGATCCGAGGATCCACGTATCACCAACTGCGAGCTCTAGGATGTCTCTTAATAGTGAAATGATATCAAAAGAATGTGACGGTAGGTTCAACCCCAACTAAAATGCACGTCGTGGTGAAGCTGTAAATATGCTACCATAAATTCGGAACCATCAAACAGAACAACATCTCGAGACAATGAAAAAAATGATGAATAAAGGATGAAGAGGAAACCTCAGCCCAATCCAAAAGCATTCCTCATATATGCCAATCCGACCAGGGGAAGGGCTGCAAATACATTCCTCTACCTTCGGAACCTCAAGCTAAAACTCTAGAGGAATGTGAAACTGGCTGTGGATCAGTATCAAATCCCTCTCCGTTAACTCTGAGCGAAAAGCCAATGGGGCAAACTCAAGATCCTCGAAACGAGTCATCTTTTGCAGGAAGGAGAAGACGAAAGAAAACTAAAGAAAGAAGGAGATTGATAGACGAAAGACCTGCGATAAATAAAAAATGGTAGAGTCCAACTTTCTATCTTGTTCGGATCTTATATACGAATCGGGTCGACAAAAGTTCGAATGATTCATCTTCTCATAAAATTGAATGTGAAAGACACAATGTGGACATACGGCAATCACGGATTAGATGCAGCCTCCATTATTGATATGACAAATCAATACGGATGGCCAGAATCATGCTCTACTCCACTTTCGAGGAGACATGCGAAGACATGCCACAGTAATCGACACACGAATGGCGGTTTTGATTCCGTTCTTTTCGGATTTCTTCGAATTCTCTGATAGATACAATGAAAATGATAAAAATATGGTTCGGATCGAAAAACAAACCAATCGCTCAGAATGTTACAAGAGCACGAAACATTATACAAAAAAGAAGAAGCAAACAAAACAAATCACTTTGGCGAAAATTGGATTTCATTCATAAATCTTAGTGCCATACTTGGCTTACAAAAAAAAAGGAGAGAAAACCTTATTATCAGCCGTTCATCAACCTCCATTTCTTCCATCTGCATGGCTGAGTCGACCTTATTCATCCCTATGATGATATCAGACGTACTTGTAAACCTTCCAAGGCAAAAGCATATGATAGATCTTAAGTTCTCATCCGATTGATCTGTCTGCAAAAACTCGGCACTACCAGCCGAAAGATGCATTAAGGCAATCTCCTTACATTTTTCAAAGCCTACAGAGAACCCCAGCCTACAGGCCTTAGCCACGAGGTCATTTTCAGCCATTTTCAATCGTTTGAGCCTTTCTCTCACCGCTTGAAATTCAGTTGAAGGTTCTTGAGTTATCGACCCTATTCTGGATGAAGAAACTTCAGGCCTCCGAGATGTCTCCCCTTCATGACAACCCATGCTGGAAGATCAAGGCCTTTTATTCGGCCGCCTATCAGATCCTCGAGGAAGATGAACTTCCGACGAAGAGCCTGTCCTCTCCTCAAGAGTCCTCCTCAGGCTTCTAATGTCATCATGGGCTCGACAACAATCCTACTCAGCTTCGAACCTCTATCTCTCGAGAACTTCAACCCTCTGGTGAGCCCTACCTAATTCATCGCCTCAATGATCGATCTTTTCCTGAGCCTCAGAAAGAGCCTTTTTGAAATAGTCGATCTCCTTAATCAAATTGGCATTAGTAGCCTTCTCCTGCTCAAATGATATTTAAACCTTTCGAGCTCTTCTTTCACCTCTACAAGTTCCAAAGATGAAGACTCGGAGGAAACCCCAGCAAAATTGGCCAAGTAATTACTAACTATAGCCAAAGATCAGAAGGCACCCACCATTTGACGTTGAGTGCCCTCTCCATCCAGAGCCTACCTATCTGCAGGAGAAAGGTGGCCCTCCAAAAACTCAGTAGCAATCTTGAGGCTATCCATAGTCGAAGAAGAAGAAGGGGCGGGTTGTGCCACCTCCACCTGTAACTTAGCTGGATGGACATCGGAAGCAAGAATCTCTGGTCCCTATGGATCAACAACCTCGACCGCTTCGACCGAACTAGGAAGTTCAGCCACCCCCACATTTTATATTATCCTCTCAGGGAGATTCTTTACCATCTCCACAATGGTGCGCACTGGAGAAATTGCAGGGACCACTTTCGTAGTAGTTTTCACTGCCAAACCCGCCACCACATTGGCAATATCCATCGTTGAATCCACCGACTCAACCTTGGCATCTTCCATCGGATTTTGTGGATCACTCGTCGGCAAAGATTTGTCTCTCTTTATATTAGTCGGGACAAGAGAAGGAGCAGCCGAAGGAGCAACATCCGAAATCCTGACAGTAGAACTCTCGGAAGCTTGAGATTGGATAGATGAAATCTTGGTTCGTAACCTTCAAGCCGATAGCATTTTTAACTTGTCGGCCATCGAAGGATCCATTTGGCTCCAAAAATTCACAAAAAAAAACTCTGAATAGAGGGATAGGGAAGACGGAAAATGCTGCGGTTGCGATCACCCTTCTCTCTCTCTCGCACGCCCTCCAGATGCACTTATAAGAAGGGGGATGAAGACAAATAGACACCTTATTAAATTATTCAATGATCAACGGTCGGATAGATCTCTTGATCACAGCTACTTTTACACCGAGGGTGACGTCATCAATGATTAAATATCAGAGTACAACCAAAAGTAAAGATTTAAATCGTCTGATCTGAAGTGCTACTTGGGAATAGTCCTTTCATCTGATCCCCAAACTTAGTACTAGGAAGTAGTGTTATGGTGGTAACGTAAATATCTTAGATCGTTTGATTAGTACCCAAAACATCTTGGCTCAATTCACGTAAATCGATATATTGAGGTTAAGAAAGTTACCATAATATCTTCCGAGCTAATGGTCGGGCCTCGACAGGAGATCCGAGCCGTTCTATTCGACAACGGCTCGGATAACT
Organism: Cocos nucifera; assembly: GCA_006176705.1. Lineage (NCBI taxonomy): Eukaryota > Viridiplantae > Streptophyta > Magnoliopsida > Arecales > Arecaceae > Cocos > Cocos nucifera. The sequence goes on from QRFJ01003983.1 coordinate 141,341, forward strand.
TCCATAACTTTTAAATCACCTTAGATAAGCAGCTCATCTGCATTCTCAGTGACCCATCTCGTGGACTATCAGTGATGCAGCTATGATTCAGCTACGAACAAGCTATTTTTCACTCAGTCTAAACTCTCGAAAGTGGATAAGGCATCATAATCTCACCAACGACGGCCTTTCTATTATAAAAAAGCGATTCTAATCTCGTTACAATGTTATTAGCAGCCCGAAATAGGTGGAACAGCATAACATCCGCAAAAGATTTTTCCTACAAATATCACAAATTCTGAGAATCTAGGTAAGCAAAAAATCTCTCTCAGAGAACTCGTTGTTGTTTTGTTGTTCTCTTCTGACTTGATTATCGAAGAATCCTCATTGGAGTCGAATCCTCCGGCTCGAACTTATTTTGCAGGTCACTCCAGCATTTCCTGCAAGAAGCCGACCGATTCACTCTCGAAACAAATCATTTTCAATAACAACAGCTAGTATTAAAATTTATTACTTAATATATAATAAAAATTTAATTATTCAAATATTCTATCTATTATCATTTTAAATATTATATTATATTTTAAAAATAGTTAGAAAATAAGAGAAAAATTATATCTTGCATTCTGTGTGTGGGGTGAATGTCAATGACTAGAGTCTCCGATGTTAATGACAAAAGCTTCCTCCTACAATATAAATAAATAAAGAATAAAGAGCTAACACCAATATTAATTACTCTGTTCACCATATGATGTGAATATTAATAAGGCTCACATTAATGATGTAAGTTTTTATCCAATTATTATTAAAATTTATTATACGAATAATGATGAATAAAAAATAAAGAGCTAAAATATACATCAATGATTCCGTTTATCAATGCAAGTATTTGTAACGCTCATATAAATGATGCAAATTTTTATCCAATCATCATCAAAATTCATTATTTAATATAACAAAAAATTAGCTTGAAATTTTATTTTATTATAATTTATTATATTATTATATTATATTTCAAAAAGATTAAAAAGGAAAAAATAATCCACATATGGATTATATGCTTATATACTCCTCTCAGGAGATTTTTTTTAAATAATATTTTTTTATTATTTTATTTTAAAAATATTTTTATTTAAATTTTATTTTTAAAAATAATATTTATTTAAAATTATGAATTCAACTCATGATTTCGTTTCTCATCCTATCTGAAATTATGGATTAAACTCATGATTTCAAAACCCAGCTGGCTACTTATTCGGAGCAGTAAAATTGCACGTAGGTTCCGTAATTTCACTGAAATTGTGTGATGAGCCTGCGCCCAACATGCGAGTTCACCGAGGCTGGCCCACGGTAAGCGTGGGGTGGGGGAGGAGGGGAGGGGGGCTGGGTATTCTTCCTTCTGTTTTTTATCTGCGCAAGTAGAGGAGGACCGCGTTGGTGTTTTTTTTTTTTTTTTTTGGGTGGCTCGGCGTTGGGTGGGGGTGGGGGGAGGGGTGGGGTGCGGAGGAAGGTTGTTTTTATTTATATTTTTGTTTATATTTTTTTTTAATAATATGTGGCATCTAGGGGTGGGTTGGATGTTTTATTTATTTATTTTTTTATGATGTGTGGCATCCATTTGTGGTTAGGCTTTGTGATGGATTTGATTTGGACCGTAAACATTCGTCTCCATTCTCGTTTTAAACTATTGGGCTTGGTGATGGGTTTGATGGTGGTGGATTTGATTTGGACCGCCGGGTTTTTAACCTTTGAATGACAAATACGGTGTTCATGTTCTGCCCGTTAGAGGGCAATCTAGCTCCCAAGTTATGGCAGCGTTAAATTATTTTATTATGCATAAAGATTTATACATATATTGAATTAATTAAATTGCCGTGAATAACAATTACAATGTTTTTTTGGTGTGTATGTTGTGTATGTAGGTCAGGTATAATAAATGTTGGGATACATTTGGTAGATAAACATACTTGCATTGAAAATAGATTTTGAAAGTCACGAAGAAGGGTTGAGAAGAGAACCAGAATTGGCATTGGCTGGCATCCGCATTGCATGCACCAAGTGTAATTGGACCGCATCATCTAACCGACCGTGGTTAAGGATTAGATCCAATGGAGAGTTTAGCTTGAATTCTGAATTGGTAGGAGAAGGGATCTAACTGACTGTCTAGATGGCAGCGGAGCTGCATGAGGGCAACAGTGATCTCAGATGTCGAACCATATACATGCAACTTTCGTTTGAGCATCAATGATGCTTGGCTCCGCAGCATGCGGCATCCAGCAGAGCATTGGGACGGAGTCATGCGAGGGAATCTACAGCGTACATAGCATCTGTCAGAGTAGCGAGCTAGCAGCCGTCTTGGCGGCGTTGAAGGGAATAGTTTATCTTAACTTAGAGGGTCCACTCAAAGCATCAAGCAAAAAATTTATCCAAGATAATCATTATAAATCTCATCGGGATCATAAAAGGCTTCCTCATTTAAAACATCTATGGGTAATTATTTATTGTAGAGTAGGGAAACAATGAAAGTAAAACAAAATAGGATCTCTCGTAAAGTTAAAATACTTAGGATATATATTATTATGGTGGTAACGTAAATACTTAAAACCATCTCAGATCAGCATGAAGCCATCACTATATCGAGATGAAAAATGGCTCTCTATATGTCCATCGACTTGAAGAGCAAGCCAAAACGTACCTCCGAATCGATCTCTTGACACTAGTTCATCCAGTGCTTAGAACCTTAAAATCATCTCGGATGAATAGTCTTTCGGCGCACCCAATGGTTTTTCTTCAGAATAAGCGGTGGATCAGCTATAGTCCAGCCACGATCAAACTATTTTCTGTTCCACCTAAACTTACGGGAGCAGATAAGACATTTCGATCATACTAGTAACATTCTTCCTATTCTGGAAGAATGGTCTTAATCTCCAAACCATATAATTAGTGGCTCGATATCAACGGAATAGCATAACATCCGCAAAATATTTTCTCTACAAATATCCTAAGCCCTGAGGACCCAAGTAAGCAAGAAATCTCTCTCAAAAAATTCATTATTGCTTATTCATTCTCTGCTGACTTGAGCGTCGAAGGATCTTCGCCAGAGTCAAATCCTCCGACTTGGACTTATTTTGTAGGTCACTCCAGTACTCCTATGAGAAGCTGATCGCTCCACTCCTAAACCACCCATTTTAAGCAACAATAAATAGTGGAAGGGTCATTGCCTTCAAACATGCCATCCAGAAAAGCATCATCGCGTCTCACTGACGCCACCTCCTCCTACCAGGCGGACCTTTGGGTTGATGACCAAGCACAGCTCCCGGTGGTGGAAATCTCTCCACCATCTCAATCGGTCCCGATGATGATGGATCAGTTCAACTTGCTCCTCCAGTAGGTCAATACTTTGGCGACCACCATTCAGACGGTTCAGACTACTTTTGCGCCTCCCCAACGGTGCCTCAACCATATCTGATTGCCCCTGACCTTCCTCTGTGGTGCAGCCAACACTTCCTTCGATGGTTCCGCCGGTGCCGCCGGTGATGGTGCCACCTCAACCACCTGTCTCTCAACCGCCGGCTTCCCAGATGCCTTAGGAAGCCAAACCTCTTCGGACACTTCCTCAAAGCCCAAGGAGGAGATAGATGTTAGGAAATGTATTCTAAAGTCAATCATCTAGGTTGTAGGTGATTAAGTCAAATATAATTTATACTTAAATTTTAATTAAATAAAATTATTATTCTGGTAAGTTCATCATTTTGTGCATCTTTCTGTAATGAACTCTTTGTGATGAAGTTCTTACGATTATTTAGGCTCGACAAAGGAGGATTTATCATTTAGTCCTATTGGGAATAAACCCCACTTCTATCAAAGTTCAGTCTGATGCTTAGCCTAATGTAATTGGCAATCATGGAAGACCTTCGATCAAAAATTTTTCCTTCAATGATCGAATTTCTTCCGGACTCCTTCAGCGATCGAACCTCTTTCGGACTTCTTCAGCAGTCGAACTTCTCCATCAGTCGAATTTCTCTTTTAGTCGAACTTCTTCTTCAACTGAACTCCTTGCCTTCGCCTTCAGTCAAGTTCCTCTAGGAGCTAAACTCCTTCCAAATTTCTTCTTCAATCAAGTTCCTCCAAAAGTCGAACTCCTTCTGGATTTCTCCTTCAGTCAAGTTCCTTCAGGAGCCGAACTTTTTTCAAATTTCTTCTTCAGTCTTGTTCCTTCAGGAGCTAAACTCCTTCCAAATTTCTCCTTCAGTTGAGTTCCTCCAAGAGTCGAACTCCTTTCGGATTTTTCCTTCGATCCTTTCGGATTTCTCCTCTAGTCGGATTCCTTCAGGAGCCAAACTCCTTTCGGACTTCTCCTTCAGTCAAGTTCCTTCAGAAGCCGAACTCCTTCCGAATTTCTCCTTCGATCGAATTTTTTCAGGAGCCAAACTTCTTTCGAACTTCTTCTTCAATCAAGTTCCTCCAGGAGCCAAACTCCTAGATTTCTCTTTCAATCGAATTCCTCCAGGAGCCGAACTCCTTCCGGACCTCTCCTTCAATCGAATTTCTCCAAGAGCCGAACTCCTTCTGAACATCTTCTTCAGTCGGATTCCTTCAGAAGTCGAACTCCTAGACATCTCCTTCAATCAAGTTCCTCCAGAAATCGAACTCCTTCCAAATTTCTCTTTCAGTTGGATTCTTCCATGAGCCGAACTCCTTCCGGACCTCTCTTTCAGTTGGATTCCTCCAGGAGACAAACTCCTTTTGGACTTCTCCTTCAGTCGAATTCCTCTAGGAGCCGAACTTTTTTTGGATCTCTTCTTCAATCAGATTCCTTCAAGAGTCGAACTTCTTTCGGACATCTCCTTCATTCGAATTTCTTTTTTCAAATGCCTGCTTCCTCTGGATGGTTACGACTGTTATTTATCAATCTGCTACAGACGACCTCACTACCAGACGATTACGACTACCATTATCAGTCTAGCGATACCTCTCTCTCTGTAACAAATCTTATGCAGCTCCGAGCAGCCCACGACTAGATGGTATGGCTGTCACTATCAGTCTGACGACACCTCTCTCTCCATAGCAAATCCCACACGGCTCCAAGCAGTCCACTATCAGACGGTATGGCTGTTACCATCAGTCTGCTACAGGCTCCATCTATAAAAAAAATTCTTTAGATATTTTTTTTTAAACTCTCTTCTCCTTCTCAAAACTCAGTCGAACTCTTTCCTAAGCATTCTATTTTTGTTGATCAGAAGAACTGACTTGATCGTCGGAGGGTCCTGCCGGAGCCACTACCATCGACTCTGGATGGAACTTTATTTTGCAGGTCACCAACGGTGACCTCTTCTTCCTCTGCTCCAGGTCGATCCGACGTCAATCAGATTCTGCACCAATAGGATTGGCGCTAGAGGAAGGGCCCTCTATTCCCGATGAAAGAGAAATCCTATTTTTCTGGGTCAGGTTCGTTCAGATCTAATTGGATCAAGAGAGATATTTTAAAAAATTTCTCCTTTGAATCCATATCAGACTAAAATATTTTAGATCTAATTTTATAGATCTAATAAAATAAAATAAAAGATAATTAAATCTAACTTAATTTTATACCTTGTTGTTGTTGGGTAATCGGATTATCCTACGATGATTCTGCTGATTGTCTGAGATTCTGGATCTAGCCACGCAAGTGCCTGACCTCTATCGATATCCATTCGGACTAGATCTGGAGATCTTTTTTTTTCCTTATCATCTCTTCAAATATCAGATCTGAATCTAATTTGGAGGATCTTCAAAATTTCTTTTGAAAATCTGCAGTCGTCTCTGCAGCAGTGCTGCCTTCTTTCTTTTTCGTCACCTTTCTCTTGTCTGGATCACATCAAATCGGAGCCCAAAATTCCTTAGGCATGGAGAGGAGAGAGAGGACCAGAAGATGGCATGGAGGAGGGAGAGGGGTAGCCTTGGGGTCATGGCTAAGAGAGGAACTCTATGAAAAGTTAGATGCAGAGATAGGATTTATATAGACCTTGCTGCACCATGCAGTGCCACATCATCCCGACCAATCATGTTGCTTCATGCAATCATATCTAAATTTGATTGATGGGATGACATCACCTGATCTAATCAGATGAGAGATCCCTTAAATCATCCTTAGATGGCGCCTAAGATAGGTCAAAGTCTATTCCTAGGCACCACCTAAGTAGAATCCAAGAAGCAACCTAGAGTCCCATCCGTATGGGACTCCAGGCGTCCCTATCTATGGGCGCATGCCTCCCTAGGCGTGCGCCCCCTCCTTTCCAATTTCTAGCATGGGGACAAGCCCCTATCTACTCTCCTATGGGTGCATGACATATGGACAGATGTCAAAGTGTCAAAGATCAATGTTTGACTAAAGTCAAAAGATAAGAATTAGCAGGTGACGAAAATTGATAGGTGTTATCTTTAATTTATCTCATAAATTAAGACAATCTTTTTTTTAACCTGGACAAGCTTCAGTCAGACTAAGTAAAGGTATCTGAGTGAGTACAAATACATTTGGCTCAGTCGAGATAACTTTTAATGATAGTAGAAGGAGAACATTAGGCTCAATCGTGTGCTAGCACGATTTTCTTGAACCTAATTGAATCTTTATTCAAATCAATTGAACTGGATTAGTCCAATTGATGATATGCAAATCCAAATCCTTGTTTATGTGATCCAGTTAGGTTCAGTTCTGAATGGTAATGGGATATGTCGTGATCTCTATTATCATCATCATCGAAACACCTTTCGATGGATCAGAACTCTTTTGATTCAGAAAACTAGAATGATCGATCATCTAAATTATTCTAATTGCTCCCAAAATCCACCAATGACACCTAGCAGTATATGGTGGCAACCCATCAAAACTAAAAATGAATCTTTCAATGCAGCTATCTGTGTGATTAAGTTCTTCTATCTTGAGCTCCGATCAGATTAGGATTAAGATGAACTCATCAAATCCTAATTTTTGTCATATAATTTAACCATTCGATTTAAGTCTGATGTGAAAATCTTAATAGAAACTCTTTCTATTATTTCACTCTACCATGGCCATGGGCTTATGAACTTGATTCTCATGATCATTATAAGGCTGCTCCTCATCCATTAAGATAGATAGATTCTCTCTTGGTGCAATCCAATTCCTACAATGAACATACTATAGCCAACATATACCTCAGAGTTTTGAATGGCTAGGAGATCGAGTCATGGTGTAGTCAAACTATAACACCCTCAAGGTAAACTGCCAATGCATCTCAGGTCAAAGAACCAGACACACCACTATAGCTTCGAGTCAATCATCAACGAGAAAGTAGACTTCTTTATGACTGCTCGAGATGGTCACGCTTAGTGCCCTCATTCTCTAATTAGTATCTGTACTCTCACTCCGGTGTCTCTACACTGTAGACTCAAGACTCATCTACTATAAAGAAGCGATTGTATACTAACCTTTCGGATCAATCACCATCCTCATGATGATTCTACGGCCAGAAGCATTTTATGAGTTAATAATGAAAAATTCTTGTCTTAAATTTTCAACTCTTAAAAATAAGAATTATCATTATCATTAAATCAAGGGATGTATCACAGATACTAAATATATATTTATAATAAAAAATAATCTATTTTATTATTTATAGTCAAAATTATAATTTTACCTCTAGAAGTGTATTACAAGTGTCAGCCAATTCTGACTTCTAGGACATACATATCTAACAAACTCCCACTTGACCTAAAGCCAATTGGCTACAAATCTAAGTTCCATCTTCTCAAGATGGGCTTCGATCTTCTGCTGGCCTAATGACTTTATAAGTGGGTCCGCCGCATTCTCTACGGAGTCAACTCTCTTGACCTCGACGTAACTCTTCTCAAAGTATTCGCGGATGAGGTGGTATTGCCGCTCGATGTGCTTGGATTTCTGGTGAGACCTCGGCTCCTTAGCTAAGGCTATGGTGCCATTATTATCGCAATACAGAGGAATGGCATCTGATGGCATTACTTCGATCTCTGCAGCAAACTTTTTGTACCAGAATGCCTCCTTTGCAGCTTCTGATATAGCGATGTATTTTGCTTCCATGGTGGAATCTTCTATCACTGTCTGCTTGGAACTTTTTGAACTGACAGCTCCACCATTGCACACAAACAGACTCTTAGATATCGACTTTCGATCATCTACATCGAATATAAAATTCGAGTCTATATACCCCTGAACTTGGAGTTCTCCATTACCAAAGACCAACCACATATCCTTAGTTTTTTTTCAAGTACTTAAAAATATATTTCACAGAAGTCCAGTGTTCTTCACTTGGATTTGACTAATATCTGCTCGTGACACTCACAGCATGGGCTATATCAGGTCGTGTACATAACATGGCATACATGAGGCTTCCTATTGCTGAAGCATAAGGAATCTTGCTCATGCGTTCTATTTCCTCAGGTGTACTAGGGCACATCTTCTTGGAAAGATGAATGCCATGTCTGAAGGATACCAAACCCCTCTTAGAGTTTTCCATGCTAAACCTCTTTAGCACTTCCTCTATGTACATCTTTGTAAAAGTTCTAGCATCCTATTTGGTCTATCTCTATAGATCTTAATTTTCAGAATAAAGGATGCTTCTCCTAGATCCTTCATAGAGAATTCTTTAGATAACCATATTTTAACTGTGGTCAACATGGGAATATCATTCTCAATAAGAAGAATGTTATCCATGTACAATACGAGGAAGACAACAGCGCTCCCACTGACCTTTTTGAAGATACATGGCTCCTCATTCTTGATGAAATCAAATAATTTGATCACATCATTAAAGCGAGTGTTTCAGCTTCGAGATGCTTGCTTAAGTCCATATATGGACCTTTGCAACTTGCATACCTTGTGATCATCATCACTGGATGTGAAATCTAGCGGCTATTTCATATAAATATCTTCCTCAAGATATCCATTTAAGAATGCTATTTTCACATCCATTTGTCATATTTCATAATCAAAATAGGCTACAATAGCAAGCAATGTGCGAATGAATTTTAGCATATCTACTGGCGAAAAGGTATCCTGATAGTCAATGCCTTCGCATTGACTATAACCTTTTACCACTAATCTAGCTTTGAATGTCTCCATATTTTTATCTAGACCAATCTTGCTCTTGTAGATGCACTTACACCCAATAGGTACTATACCTTCTGATGGATCTACCAAGGTTCAGACTTGGTTTGAGTGCATCGAGTCAATTTCTGACTTCATTGCCTCTAACCATTTCTCAGAGTCGATATCCGATATCATCTCGTTATAAGTTTTGGGATCATCACCATGAACCCCATTATTTATGAGGAATATTTTCTCTACTTTCTCTGAAATAGTATCTAAGTACCTCCCAGAAAGACGAAAAACTCTTTTCGATCTATGAGGTGGAGGAGGTAGTGAATGGATTGACTCAACTTGATTTGGTTCCATTTGGTCCTTAGCTCATTACTCTTGTGATACTTTCTCATCGAGCTTGATCTGCTTTCCAATGCTGCTATCTTGAATAAACTATTTTTCAAGAAAGATGGCATGTCAACTCACAATCACATTATAATCTTTTGGAATATAGAAATAATATCCTAATGACTCTTTAGGATATCCTATAAATCGAGGTCTAAAGGATCTAAAGTCTAACTTGTCCGCTTGTTGTCTTTTGACATGAGCCGAATAATTTTAAATTCTGATATGACTCAGACTTGGTTTCTTACCATGCCATATCTCATACGGTATGGTAGGAATGATTTTAGAAGAAATCCTGTTCAGTCAGTATATTATAGTTAACAAACAGTGTCCCCAAAGAAAATCAGGAAGGTCTATGAAACTCATCATGGATCGAACCATATCTAATAGGGTCCGATTCCTCCTTTCTGAAACTTCATTGAGTTGAAGTGTTTCAGGTGGAGTCCATTGAAAGACTATGCCATTTTTTTTAAGATAGTCCAGGAATTTTCGACTAAGGTATTCACCTCCTCTATCTGATCGAAGAATCTTAATGAATTTTTCAGTTTGTTTTTCTACTTCATGTCTGGATTTCTTGAACTTTTCAAAAGCTTTAGACTTGTGTCTCATAAGATACACATACCCATACCTAGATAAATTATTGGTAAAGATTATTAAGTAGACAAAGTTGCCTCTAGTCGGTACATCAAATGGGCTGCACACATCAGTATGTACTAGGGCAAGAAGATCCGTGGCCCTTTTCCCATGTCCTATAAAAGAAAGTTTAGTCATTTTGCCATGAAGACAAGATTCACAAATTGAATATGACTCGAAAGTCAATGGACTCAATAGCTCAATTTTTTCTAATTTGTTAACCCTATCTTCTACTATATGACCTAGTCTTAGGTGCCATAGATACCTATCGTTTGGACTATCCCTAGGTCATTTCATGGCATTCATATTTTGCTCAATATTAAAAATAGATACATCAACATGTAACTAGTAAAGATCGTTAATAAGAAAACCACTTGCAATTTTATTTTTTTCATAAAGAATATTATAATGATCCTTAAGAAAACTAATTACATAGCCTTCTAGTGCTAGGCATGAAATAGAAATCAAATTTCTGCTTGTTGCAGGCACATAATAATAGTTTTTTAAAATTAAGTCTAAACCAGATGGTAGTCGAAGAGGGTATGTTCCCACTGCCATGGCAGCAACTTTTGCTCTATTTTTGATGCGCAGGATCATCTCACCATTCCTCAACCTCCTGCTATCCTCAAGACCATGCATGAAAGTGCACAAATGAGCACTAAAACCAGAGTCAAGCATCCAACTGGATGTAGAAAAAATCATAAGATTAGACTCAATAACGAGCATACCTCCAGAAGGACTTACCTCCTTCTTATTCTTCAGGGTAGCCAGGTAAGTAGGGCAGTTTCACTTTCAGTGGCCGATATTATTGTAATGAAAATACTTTTCTTTGTCAACAGCCTTCTTCTTCAGCTCTGTCTTTTTCTTCTTTTCTCCTTCCATCTTCTACTTTTTCACAAACTTCTTCTTCTTTCCAAAAGATTTTCTCTTAAAAGAAGTTCGTTCCATAGCAAGCACTGAGCCTTTAGAACCTTTTATAGAAAGTTTAGCAGTAACCAGCATATTCACAAGTTTGACCAGAAAATTTTGAAGTTTATGCATATGGTAGTTCATGATGAACTGCCCATATGCATCTGTCAAGGATTGCAGAATTATATCATTCTACAGATCCAAGTCCAACTTCACTCTGAGTTTCTCAAGCTCTTTCAGGTTCTTGATCATCATCAGACAATGATCTTGGACTGACTGCCCATCATGCATTTTAGCCTTGAAAAGTCATTTAGTGATTTGATACTTAGCTGCGCGACTCTGTTCTCCAAACATCTCTTGTAGGTGAGCCAATATTTAGCGGGCAGTCCTGATATCTTCATGTTGGCACTAAAGTTCATCATACATCGAGTCCAACATGTAATATCTGGTCTTGTTATCTTCGTCCATCCACTTTTCAAGAGATGCTCTCTATTTAACGGATGGACGAGCTGGTAAGATGGGAGGGTCCTGGTCCAATACATGAGCTAACTTCTCAGAACCAAAAATAATTTTGAAGTTTTGGAGTCAATCCTTGTAATTGGATCCGGTCAGTCTATGGGTGTCTAGGATACATGCTAGTGAGTTGGACGTAGACATTTTTCTATAGAAAGTCAAAGTTTTTAGTTAGATATTGTAATTAGAACTTGACCAATTTATTTAGAAGTTTTAATTTTTAAATAAATTAGCTCTCACTATTTTCTTAGATCCCTACACTCCCTCTGTAGAGATGCAAAAATCTCTATGATTAATGATTTCTAGTAAATGGTGTGGTCCCATCAACTGACTCATCACCTCACCTAACAGTTATTGATGATGGGTTAGCCAATGAGTGAACAACTCTTATTCAATTATTCTCTAATCATGGTGTACCTAAACTTGATCTCTAATTCATAAATCTCATCATGCTCGAAAGATTGATCAACTCCTTAGTTAAGTCAAATCCACCATTTGCACAGATTGGATTTCTAATTGAGTATCTCATCATGTCCAGAATATTGAGTCCAATCCATCTTTCAGCCTATAGCATCTAATGCCTAATAGATATGGTTGCATCTTTTCAGTGCAATTGAACCACTATAACCAGCTGAGAACAATCAACCCCGGGAAGGGTCCGCATATCTACAATGGTGGAAGACCTTAGACTTAATCTTTTCTTAGGAAGATTTGATTTAGGTCTCATTAAACTAGACTTGACTTAGTCATAATCATTATGACTAACCTAGTGGCATGGGTTAGCTCGGATTATTGACCACCTCAAATCAGGACTGAGTCAACAAATATAGTCAGATAAGTGAGACCAATAGAAGGGATATGCCATTAACTCGACAAGAATGCATTCGAGTCGAGTAGTTTCCAATTAAAAACCAGTCGATCGTATTTGCCAAACTTACCTTAGACGCCAAATTGTTGAGCTAGAATCAATCAGATTAGCCTACAATCCAGACTCTAACCACTGAGCCTAATTAGGTCTTAGCTTGGTCGATCACTCACATGACTCGATCTTGATCTAGACTTAATCCTATTAGACTGATCAATTTAAGTACTGTTGATCAACCACTCTTGATCAACCACTTAAATCTAATTGAGCTATCCAAGCCCGAACCTAATTTTATGAATATGTCTTAGATTTGAAATTCTTAATTTTAGAATAATTCTTAATTCTTAATTCTTAATTCTTAATTCTTAATTAAGTTTAGGATTCATAAACAAAACATGTATATAATATTCTAGGGTTCAGGATCTAAGATTTTGCAGAAAGTAAATTCTTGATTTCTGATTAAGGATGAATGCGCAACACCCGTACACATCATAAGAACACCCCATCGAATAAGAGGAGAGGGTGTTTAAATCCTACTTTATTCTTATGATCAGACGACCAAGGGGAATATCTTAATCAGAAATATAAATCTATAAAATTAGTTAGATCTACATCATATATCTCATATATAAAAAATTGATCTAACTTTATACATGTTTTGCATACATCTCATGTCTCATATCATACATATTTTTAGATCTAAATTATCTCATAATTATCTAAAAAATTAGATTTAGATTGATCACATCAAAATAAATTCTAATCTAGATAATTATGTAGAACTATTCTACAACTAGTCTAAACATGCATTCATCATATCTCATATGATCCAAAAATTAAATAATTTTATTTTTTATTTTTTAGATATTATTATAATATTTATAATATTAAAAAATAAAAAATAAATAGATCTAAAATTATAACTTAATCAAATTAAATTATGATCATGCAAGACTATGTATAGAATAATTCTATTTTACAACTAGTCATGCATATTGTAGAACTTAGATCTAAATTATTTAATTTTAATTTTTTTGATTTTAGATTTAATCACATCTCATGTGACATCTAAAATCATCTAATTATTAGATTAAAATAAATTAAAATTAGATCTAAATAATTATAGAACCAAGCTTTGATACCAATTGAAGGGAAAATTCTGAGTTCCTAGGTCAGGTTCATTCAGATCTGATTGGATCAAGAGAGATATTTTAAAAAAAATTTTCTTTGAATCTATATCAGATCTGAGATATTTTAAATTTGATTTTATAGATCTAATAAAATAAAATAAAAGATAATGAAATTTGATTTAATTTTATACCTTGTTGTTGGGTAATTAGATTACCCTACGATGATCCTGCTGATTCTCTGAGATTCTGGATCTAGCCATGCAAGTGTCTGATCTCTATCGGTATCCACTCAAATTGGATCTGAAGATCTTCTTCTTCTTTATCATCTCTCTAAATATCAGATCTGGATCTGATTTGGAGGATCTTCAAAACTTCTTTCAAAGATCTATAGTCGTCTTTGCAGGAGTGCTACCTTCTTCCTTTCTCGTCACTTTTCTCTTGTCTGGATCGCACCAAACTAGAGCCCAAAATTTCTTAGGCATGGAAAGAAGAGAGAGGACTAAAAGATGGCATGGAGGAGGGAGAGGGGCAGCCTTGGGGTGTGGGCTAAGAGAGAACTCTATAAAAGTTTGGCGCAGATAGGATTTATATAGACCTTGCTGCGCCATACAGTGCCACATCATCCCGGCCAATTATATTACTTCATGCAATCAGATCTAAATCTGATTGGTGAGATGACATCACCTGATCCAATCAGATGAGAGCCCCCTTAAATCATCCTTAGATGGTGCCTAAGATTGGTCAAAGTCTTTTCCTAGGCGCCACTTAAGTAGAATCCAAGAAGCAACCTGGAGTCCCATCCGTATGGGACTCCAGGCATCCCTATCCATGGGCACATGCCTACATGGGGACAAGCCCCTATCTGCTCTCCTATGGGTGCATGATACATGAGCAAATGTCAAAGTGTCAAAGATCAATGTTTGACCAAAGTCAAAAGATAAGAATTAGCAAATAACGAAAATTGGCAGGTGCTGTCTTTAATTTATCTCATAAATTAAGACAACCCTTTTCTAACCTGGACAAGCTCTAGTCAGATCAAATAAAGATACCTGAGTGAGCACAAACACATTTAGCTCAGTCGAAATAACTTTTAATGATAATAGAAGGAGAACATTAGGCTCAATCATGTGCTAGCATGATTTCCTTGAACCTAATTCAATCTTTATTCAAATCAATTGAATTGGATTAGTCCAATTGATGATATCTAGATCCAAACCCTTATTTATGTGATTCAGTTAGGTTTAGTTCTGTATGGTAATGGGATATGTCATGATTTTCATCATCGTCATTATTGAAATACCTTTCGATAGATCAGAACTCTTCTAATTCAGACAACTAGAATGATCGATCATCTAAATCATTCTAATTGCTCCCAAAATCCACCAGTGACACCTAACAGTATATGATGGCAACCCATCAAAATTAAAAATAAATCTTTCGGTGCAGCTACCTGTGTGATTAAGTTCTTCTATCTTGAGCTTCGATCAGATTAGGATTAAGGTGAACTCGTCAAACCCTAATTTCTATCATATGATTTAACCATTCGATTCAAGTCCGATGTGAAAATCTTAATAAAAACTCTTTCTATTATTTCATTCTGCCATGGCCATGGGCTTATGGACTTGATTCTCATGATCATCATAGGGCTGCTCCTCATCCATCGAGGTAGATAGATTTTCTCTTGGTGCAATCCAATTCCTACAATGAACATGCTATAGCCAACATACACCTCACGATTCTGAATGGCTAGGAGATCGAGTCATGGTGTAGTCAAACTATAACACCCTCAAGGTGAACTATCGATGCACCTCAGATCAAAGAATCAAACACACCACTACAGCTTTGAGTCAGTCATCGATAAGAAGGTAGACTTTCTTATGACTGCTCAAGGTGGTCATGCTCAGTGCCCTCGTTTTCTAATGAATACCTATACTCTCGTTCTGGTATCTCTACACCGTAGACTCAAGATTCATCTACCATAAAGAAGCAATTGTACACCAACCTTCTGGATTAATCACCATCCTCATGATGATCCTACGGTCGGAAGCATTTTATGAGTTAATAATGAAAATTCATGTCTTAAATTTTCAACTCTTGAAAATATGAATTATCATTATCATTAACTTAAGGAATGTATCACAGACACTAAATACACATTTATGATAGAAAATAACTTATTTTGTTATTTATAGTCAAAATTATAATTTTGCCCTTAAAGTGCTTTACAAGTGTCAGCCAATTTTAGCTTCTAGGGCACACATATCTAACACCTGAGGTACCCTTATTCTTGAAGGAGTGCTCAGTTGAGCCTGTGGATCTTCTTCTTCAAGATTCATCTCCATCCTCTTCCTCAATCTCAAGAAAGGCCTTCAAGAAAAGTGACTATCCAGAGATCTACCGCTTCTGCTATTAGATCTGAGCCAGATCCATCTGTTCTTGCTCTATCATCGGTGCTTCAACCCCCACCTCCACTAACAACCATGATAGATTTGGAGCAGTTTAACCTACTGATGCAGTGATTCTAGGCCTCACCAAAATGGTGCAGGCCATGTGGCAACCTCCGATAGCAGTTCCGTCAGAAAAATCACCATTGGGATGTCAGAAACCGATCCTAAGGAGGAGTACTTGGGCTAGCATATCCATCACCCTTGAAAAAAAAAATAGAGAGCAGAGGATCCATGTTCGAATCATGATTCTCCTTTGGAAGAGACATTTTTTATCTACAGCCAGAAGCCATCCAAGATCTGCGATCAAGATGACGTCCTCGATCGAAAACTATAGGAGATGGACCGACGGATTGAGTAACTCCGCCACGTCGCCCCAGCTCACTATGACGATGTCTGCACCAATCTCTCTTTCTCCCTCCGAATTATGTAAGAGCCTGTTCCATCGAACTTTAAGCTCCCCTAATTTGAAAGCTACGATGGAACCTCTGATCCGATCGATCATCTTGAGGCCTTCTAAATCATGATGCTGCTCCATGGCGCACCAGACACCATCTTATGCTGAGCTTTTCTACTTACCTTAAAGGAAAAAGCAAGAAATTGATACTCGATATTGAGATCAGGTATAATCTTTTTTTTTGATCAGATGAGTCATCAGTTTGCAACTCACTTCATCAACAGTCAACATCCGCATCGAGGTTTGGATTTTCTAATGAATATCAAGTAGAATGAGGAAGAATCTATTCGGGCTTATGTCATCCGATTTAATGTTGCTGCATTGGAGGTCCAAAATCTAAACCAGTCTGTTGCAATGGCCGTACTCAAGCATGGCCTTTAAAAGAATGATTTGCTGTTCTCTCTGGTAAAGAAGTACCCCAAAAACTTTGTCGATCTGCTAGCTCGAGCTGAGGGATATGTCCAAGCGGAAGAAGTCTTCAAATTAAAAGATGAGGAAGCCACAGGAGAGCGACGGACGAGTGAGTCTAATAAACCTGCAGTTGATGAAGGGCCGAATGAAGCTTGGCCATGCTTACAGACTCCCCCCGAGCGCAAGCGAGCCTGAACTCCTCCTCGAGCTTATCATCAAAGAAGTTCCAATAGAAGGACATGAAGAAGTTCTCCCCCCAAGAGGTTTCATAACTATGCCCTCCTCGATGCTCCAAAAATGCAAGTATTGATGAAGATCGAGGAGCAACTACCGAGGCTTGAAAGGATGCGCTCTCATCCAGCTCCAAGATGAGATCGAGAAGCTCATCAGGAGAGGCCGGTCGGATTGATTCCTCAGACGCCAGCTTGAAGCAAGAGAAGATCGGCAAGGGACGCTGCCGCAGCTAGAACCACTAATGGGGGAGGAACAGCAAGGAGATCGGCCACCTCTCAGCATTATCAATACTATCTCTGGGAAACTTAGTGCTTTGATGAGCCACCATCTCTCAGCCTCAAAGTCAGGGGAAGCTTACCCCAAATTGGGAAGGTCTGTATGAAATAGAGGAGGTCGTTTGGGCTAGAACTTATCGCTTGAAGGAGCTCGGAGGAACAATGCTCCCACAACCTTTAAATTTAGAAAATCTGAGAACATACTGTCAGTAATTTTTCTTCAATAAAACTTCTTCTTTTCAACATTATTGTTTCTTGGTGTAAAAACTATATGATGATAGAAAAAAATAATAAAAAATGACCATGTTAGGAATAAGAGGAGAACCTCGTTCTAACATGAGCAAGTCGAAGACCTTCGGTTATTTAAGACAGGAGGAGGGGAGAGGCCCATTCAACGGTCCATCTGTGCTCCTATTGCCATGTTAGGAATAGAAGGAGAACCTCATCCTAACATGAGCAAGTCGAAGGCCTCGTTCATTTTAGACGAGATGATAGGAAAGGCCATGACAACGGTCCTTATGTACCTCCACAGTCCGTTAAGAATAGGAGGAGAACCTTGTCCTAACGTGAGCAAAGTCGAAGGCCTCGTTCATTTTAGACGAGATGAAGAGAGAGGCCCTGACAATGGCCCTTATGTACCCCTATAGCCCATTAGTAATAGGAGGAGAACCTCGTCCTAACGTGAGCAAAGTTGAAGGCCTCATTCATTTTAGATGAGATGAGGAGAGAGGCCCTGACAACAGTCCATATGTGCTCCTACAGCCCATTAGGAACAAGAGGAGAATCTTATCCTAACATGAGCAAAGTCAAAGACCTCTGATTATTTAAGATAGGAGGAGGAAAGAGGCCCATTCAATGATCCATCTGTGCCCCTATTGCCATATTAGGAATAGAAGGAGAATCTCGTCCTGACATGAGCAAGTCGAAGGCCTCATTCATTTTAGATGAAGTGAGAGAAGAGACCCCGATAACGACCCCAATATGTCCGACAATGGTAGGAGATAAGATCTCCTTTAACCTCGGTTGGAGATAAGATCTCCTTCAACCTCGACTGGAGATAAGATCTCCTCCGAGCTTCAACGTCAATGTCAATAGGACATAAGATCTCCTTCAACCTCGATAAGAGATAAGATCTCTCCCAAGCTTCAACTTCAACATCAATAGGAGATAAGATCTCCTTTAACCTCGGTTGGATATAAGATCTCCTTCGAGCTTCAACTTCAACGTCAATAGGAGATAAGATCTCCTTCAATCTCGACTGGAGATAAAATCTCTCCCGAGCTTCAACGTCAACTTCAACAGGAGATAAGATCTCCTTCAATCTCGATTGGAGATAAGATCTCCCTCGAGCTTCAATGTCTATGTCAACAGTAGATAAGATCTCTTTCAACCTCGACTGGAGATAAAGATCTCTTCCAAGCTTCAACGTCAACGTCAACAAAAGATAAGATCTTCTTTAATCTCGACTAGAGATAAGATCTCCCTCGAGCTTCAACATCAACTTCAACAGAAGATGAGATCTTCTTCAATCTCGACTAGAGATAAGCTCTCCCCCGAGCTTCAACGTCAACGTCCATAGGAGATAAGATCTCCTTCAACCTCGATAGGAGATAAGATCTCCCTCAAGCTTCAACGTCAACATCAACATGAGATAAGATCTCCTTCAACCTCGACTAGAGATAAGATCTCTCTCGAGCTTTAACGTCAACTTCACCAGGAGATAGGATAACCTTCAACCTCAACTAGAGATAAGATCTCCCCCGAGCTTCAACGTCAACGATAGCAGGAGATAAGATCTTCTTTAACCTCGATTGGAGATAAGATCTCCACCGAGCTTCAACATTAACTTCAATAGGAGATAAGATCTCCTTTAATCTCGGCTAGAGATAAGATCTCCCTCGAGCTTCAACGTCAACTTCAACAGGAGATAAGATCTTCTTCAACCTCGGCTGGAGATAAGATCTCCTCCGAGCTTCAACATCAATGTCAACAGGAGATAAGATCTCCTTCAATCTCGGCTGGAGATAAGATCTCCTTCGAGCTTTAACCTCTCGAGTGCAAAGCCCGAAAAAGGACTTCAATAGTCGCTTTTTTTGTACTCTCTTCCTTCGAATTTTGAACTCAAAAGTGGGGGAACTATTATTGGAGATAAATCCCACTCTTGTCGAAGTCCAGTCTGATGTTTAGCCTAATATAACTGGCAATCATGGAAGAGCTTCGATCAAAAATTTTTTCTCCAGCGATCGAATTTCTTCTGGACTTCTTCAGCGGTCGAACCCCATTTGGACTCTTTCAGCAGCCAAACTTACTCAAATTAGGGTTTAGGTGAACTCGTCAAACCCTAGTCTCTGTCATATGATGTAATCATTCGATTCGAGTCCAATGTGAAAATCTAAATAGAAACTCTTTCTATTATTTCACTCTGCCATGGCCATGGGCTTCTGAACTTGATTCTCATGATTATCATAGGGCTGCTCCTCTACCACCGAGGTAGATTCCATCTTGATGCCATCCAGTTCCTACAATGAACATGCTATAGCCAACATACAACTCAGGATTTCATATGGCTAGGAGATCGAGTAATGGTGTAGTCAAACTATAACACCCTCAAGGTGAACTGTCGATGCACCTCAGGTCAAAGAACCAGACACACTACTGCAGCATCGAGTCGGTTATTGACGAGAAGGTAGACTCCCTAATGACTACTCGAGGTGGTCACGCTCAGTGCCCTCGTTCTCTAACGAGTATCTGTACTTTCACTCCGGTGTCTTCACACCGTAGACTTAAGACTCATCTATTAAAGAAAAGTAATTATACACCAACCTTTCGGATCAATCACCATTCTCGTGATGATCCTATGGTCGGGAGCAATTTATGAGTTAACAATGATTATTCATGTCTTAAATTTTCAACTCTTAAAAATATGAATTATCATTACCATTAACTCAAAGGATGTATCACATACACTAAATACACATATGTGATAGAAAATAACCCATTTATTGCTTTTAGTCAAAATTACAATTTTGCCCCTAGAAGTGTATTACAAGGGTCAGCCAATTCTGACTTCTAGGGCACATATATCTAATAATTACAACAAGTTTCTAAGATTGAAACTATTTCATACAAGATCATTTTGATCGAAATATCGACTTAGAAAAATTTCACGAGTCAGGGTTAAACTATCTCTGAGGTTAGAACACCCCACGAAAGAACCTCCGAAGTCAAGATTGATTTCTTCAAGGTTCACATTCATCCCAACAAATAGAGAATAAAAGAAGAGAGACATTTATTTATAGAAGAGCAGTTCTTAGAAGAGCAATAATAACAGTATTGCTTTCACAAGAATCAGCAAAAAGAGAAAAACAAAAGATTTTACGTCAAAATTACAGTAGATCCTATGGGATCTAATTCTGACATAATGATGCCTTCTCCGCTTCACTTTAGAAATGGCATAAAACGGCCGTGAGCCCATTGAGGTCAAAATCCCATTCATTTGGTGCTTATTTTTGTGTGGCACCAGACTTTAGTCTTCGGAGAAACCATAGCCGATGTCGGGATTGAAGAGGGTCGCAAGCCAGTCGAAAGCTAAAGGTGATGAAGGTGATCCTGCTGAGGTTGAAGTAGTATTTGCTCGAAGTCCAATTCCACATAGCCTTGGACCAAGGAGTCCTCCATCAATGCAGATGCATAATAGATATCTCGGGGAACAATCAGGATTGCATCAAAGCATCCCCTCGATGTCTTAGGAATGCGGTCTTCAAGAAGATCATGACAAAGAAAGCCTTCAAGGTAGAAGATGCAATCTAGACCATCACCTTTGGAGGCAGCTCGGCCCCTCCTCCTCTCCTTCGAAAGTGGCACCCACGTAAGCACCCAAGGAACAATCACTGGTCCCTATCCTTGTCAGGCGAGGAAATAGTGACAAAGCTCTTAGGACTGAGGGAATGACCACCTCCAAGGAGAAGAGCAAAATGACAAAGATTTTAGGATTGAGAACATGGATGTCCCACGACCGAAACATCCATCACGAACATCTCTGAATTGACCAAGGACCAAGGAGGCTCTTTTGCTTTATCAAATAGGCAATCGTAGCCCCAGCGAAGGAACAAAGCTTCATACTCTCCTATGGGGTTACACCATTCTGTCACCATCTCATAGAATATTCCGAATGTCACTAACGGAGGAAAAAGGCAGACAGAAGCCCTCCTTAAAAAGGGAAATCTGCCATAAAGGCTCCTATCAAATCACGCCATGTGCAAGTTCGCAATTGGATGAACCCACCGTCCAAAGACTATGCGTCAAAGTCTTACATGTGGATCACAGTTATGTCGCTTCTAAAACTGTGCACACTTAATGCTGCATAGAAAAATAAGCGCGTCTCGTCAATTACGCACATGATTAATGAAAAGATTGACTTGTAAGCCCCCAAGATGAAATTAATTAATCTGAGGCCCTCTGGGCTAAACTCTTAACTCCTCAGATCGGAGCAAAATAAAGAAATTAAATCATAGAGAAGATCATCAAAAACAAAGAAATTTTATTTACATGGAATTTTCTTTACAATAGTTCTGACGAGTCAAAAAATATACAAGTGAAAGGAGGATTCACAAGGCATTTTTTGAATCGATTGGAGCTCCAGCTACATCGGCAACAGGCACTTCCGGAGCCTTGTCAAAGAAATTTAGATCTAACTCTATATATCGAGAGGCTACTTTGTGCCGGATGAAGTGTTTCCCCTCATCATAGGCATCGGTTGCGAACTCGACTTTTTCATCCTTGTACTCCTCTGACGCCCGAAAGCCCTTGATAGCTTTCAAAGCGACAGCCTCAATTCATGCTTCCACCTCGCTCTGCAGCTTAGCCATCTTCTCTTCTATTGACTTCAATGCGATGTCGGCCTCTGCTGCAAGTGCTTTAGCTTTAACAGACCAAGCCTTAAGTGTCTCTACCTCTGCTATCAAAGCCTCTTTAATCCCTGATGGCCATATTTCTCCTCGACAGACTTTTTTAGTGCCATTTCGGCATCTTGAGCTCTCTTCTCGGCAACATCGGCTCTTGCAGAAGCCACACCGGCCTCCCTCAACTCTATATCTCTTGCAATTTTGAGCATCTCGGCATCCATCTTGTGCTTCGCTGCTTTGGCCGAGAGGTCGACAAAACATTCTATAAATCCATTTAGATAATGGGCAAGCTATCAAAATATCCTATACAGCTCATAACAGACACATTTCAAAATAAAGAAATTAAGCAAAGCTTGATAATATGCATTTTTGACACATCCGAATGAAATAGTCTAAAGCTTTTCGCCTCTTGATCTTGAGAGGCTCAGTCAACAACTTTGCCACATTGGTCGGATAAAGAAAGTTGGAAAATGCCTTACACACTAGCCCATAATCCTCCAGGCCAGAGGCCCCGAGTTGAACTCCGGTCGGCGCAGTCCCAGAAGTTTTCGTAGCCTCGATCGGTTCCTCCTCCAAAAAGAGGTTGGAGACATCAGGAGCCTGTAAACTTAGGATAGCTTCACTAAATAAACACTCAACAGGGCTCCTCTGACCCTCCTCAGGAACCAAAGAACTGAAATCATGCTGAACTCGCACAATTTAAAAATCATCAATGGTCTGGGGTTCAGACTCTTCAATCTCGGAGGTCAGTGATTTAGGAAGAAGCTTGACCTAGGCATGGATAGACTTATCACCAGTCGTTTCTGCCTTTCTCTTTCGAAGGGTCCTCGGACCCAACACCTTCAGCAAGCTTGGATCTATCCCTACAATCCAAAGAGCCAGCCAACTAGCATTAGATTTCGAAACACAAATAAGTTATAATCATAGGGCAAGAAGTCAATGCGTATCTTCGAAACCAACTTGGCTGATGCCTGCATTAAATAAGGTCTACTCGAATAAGAGCTCCTTCAGTTCTGGAATCTCGAACCCATGCAAAGCTTCCAAATCTTGTTTCAAGTGCTAGTCTAGTGGTGGATCCCTCAACATGGCCTCTTGGGGCTCTCCCCAATCCACAAAATCACATTCATCACTCGAAGAATAAGAAACAAATAAAAAGCACTCTTTCCAACCATGAACAGCGAAAGGAGCACCTCGGATCAGTAGAGGAGTGTTCTTCCTACTCCTAGGAGTCACATACCACTATCCACGAGATCTAGAATGTCTCTTCAAGGTGAAATAATAGCGGAAGAGTACGATGTTGGGTTCAACCTCAGCCAAAATGCATGCTGTAGTAAAACGGTAAATATGTCGCCATGAATTCGGCACCACCAAACATGGCCACATCTCGAGGAAACAAAGAAGAGTAATGAAGAAGGGATGGAGAGGAAGTCTTAATCCAGTTTGGAAGCATTCTTCGTAGATGCTAATCCAACTCGGAGGAGGCCTACAAACACGTTCCTCCATTTTTGAGATTTCTAATTGAAATCCAAGAGGGATGTAGAACTGGTTATGGATAATCACTAAATTCCTCTCCATCATTTCAAACCGAAAAATCATCGATGCAAAGTTTGCATCCCTAGAGTGAGCCATTCCTTTGGAAGAGAAAAGAAAAGCATAAGAAGATAGCTTAAGAGAAAAACCTACGGCAAAAAGGATGACAAGGTTTTATCCTTTGCCTTGTCCAAGATTTATATGCGTATCAAATCAAAGGGACTTTCGAATGCTCCATCTTTTCAGAGCATTAAAAATGATGACATAACCCAGATGCATGGCAAATACTATTTGGATACAGCCTCCACCATTGGTACAATGACCATTGCGAGCAGCTGTAATCATGCTTTGTGCCACTTTCGAAGGGACGTGCGAAGATGTACGACAATAATCATCATGCGAGAGATGATTTCGATTCTATTCTCTTCGAACCCCTTCGAATCCATTGATAAATGCTTCAAAAATGACAAAACATGCCTTAGGTCAAATTCAAACTATAAGCTCGAAGCATAGAAAGAAGAAAAGGAGAAAAGAAACAAATTGCTTTAACGGAAACAACATTTCATTCATAATTTTAAAATGCCATATCGGCTTACAAGAAAAAGAAAGAAAAAAATATAAGTTTCAATGATTGACTCCAGAGTGGCCTTCTTCGGCATTGGCCTTTTCAGTTTATGAAGCGGAGTCAACTTTATTCATCCCCATGAGTATATAGGATGAGCTCGTGAACTTTCCAAGATAGTGGTCTATTTACGGCCCTCAGGCTTTTATCCGATGAATATGCCCGCAAAGACCCAGCACCATCCATTGGAAAACAAGCTGAGGCCATCTCTTTATACCTCTCAAAACCCACAAAAAATCCTATTTTGCAGGCCTTGACGACTATTTCAATCCTATTTTTATACAATCAATCGAGCCTCTCATTTACCTTTTGCAGCTCGATCTGAGATGCTGAAGGCGCTCAAATTATAAACACCCCTCTGGTCGAGGAACTTTGAGGCTTTCGAGATGCTCCTTCTTCACGATGCTTTCTGTTAGAAGTTCTAGGCCTCTTACTTGGCCTCCTATTGGAATCACTTGGAGAGCAAACCTCAGATGCTGAGCTCCTTCTTCCCTCAAGTGTCCTCCTCAGACGCTCGATGTCATCACGGGCTCGACGACAGTCTCATTCAGCTTCGACCTCTCTGTCTTTTGAGAACTTCATTCCTTCTGCGAGCTCGTTCCAACTTATCATCTCGACGATCAATTATTTCTCATGCCTTGAAAAGCATCCTCTCAGAGTAGTCAATCTCTTTAATTAAATCAGTGTTAGCAACCTTCTCCTGCTCTAGATGGTATTTCAGCTTGTCAATCTTCTCTCTTGCCTCAGCCAATTCCAAAGTTGAAGCCCCTGAAGTAATTCTAGCAAAATTGACCAGATAATGCCCCATTAAAGCCAAAGATTTGAGGGTACCCTTCATTTGATGCTGAGCACCCTCTCCCCTTAAAGCTTGTCTCTCTTCAAATGAGAGATGATTCCCTAGGAACTCTGCGACAATCCTTAGGGTTTTAGTAGTAGTTGGGGGAGGAGGAGCTACCTGAGAAGTTTCCACTAGTGCATCGACTGGAAGAAGGCTTGAGGCAGGGACTGCCCCCTCGATCTCAGTAGATCCTATCGGTGCCACGAACTCGATCATTTCCATAACTTCTACCATCCCCACAATAGAGTCCCTTGTAACGATCTTCACTAGAGAAGTTGATAGAGTTATCCCACAACAGCCTCTATAGTCACATCTGCTGGTGTGGTCGTGACCCTTGTCGCTAGGTCCATTGAATTATCCTTAACCTCGCATATCATTTACTGATTTGCTTGCGGATAGAAGAGTTTTATCCCTCCTATTCCCCGAATCAAGAAGAGACGCAATCGGAGGAACAATGCTCTAAACTCTAGCAAACAAAATTTTTGGAAGCTTGAGACTGAGCAGATAAAGCCCTAACCTACTTCTTTCGGGCCGAAGATGCTTGCAGCTTCCTCGCCAAAGTGGGATCCATTTAGCCCTCGAAACCCGAGAAGAAAACTCTAAGTGGGAAAGGCAGAAAATGCTGCTATCGCAATCATTCCTCTTCCATGCACCTCTCAGGTGTATTTAAAAGGAAGAAGATGAAGATAAAGAAGCATCTCTTAAATTATTTCCTTGAGAAAACCAATGGTCGAAGGGTCCCCCTGATCATGACTAGCTACTTTTGCGCCACGAGATGACGTCATCAATCATTAAATGTTAAAGACGTCATTAGAAGTGTAAAAGCATGTCATCCAATCTGAGGTATTTTTAAAAAGTAGTCCTTTTGCTTGATCCTCAGACTCAGCACTAGGGGATAGTGTTATGGTAGTAATATAAACACCTCGAATCGGTCTAGTTGATGCTCAAACCACCTTGGGTCAACATGAAGGTGTTAGTATATCAAGGTGAAGATGGCTTTCTATACGTCCATCAACCTAAAGAGCTAGCCAAAGCGTGCCTCCGAACCGATCTCTTGGCACGTTCATCCAGTACTTAGATCCTTGAAATCACCTCGGATGAACAATCTTTCGGCGCACCCAAGGGTTCCTCTCTAGAATTAGTGGCGGACCAGCTGTAGTTTAGTCACGATCAAACTATTTCCTACTCCACCTAAACTTACAGAAGCAGATAAGGCATTCTGATCGTGCCGATAATAGTCTTCCTATTCTGGGAGAACGGCCTTAATCTCGGAACCACGTAATTAGTGGCCCAAAATTAGTGGAGCAGCATAACGTCCGCGAGACGTTCCCTTTACAAATATTCTAAGCCCCGAGGATGCAGGTAAGCAAATCCCTCTCAGAGAATCCGTTGTTGCTTATTTATTTTCTGCTGACTTGAGCATTGGAGGATCTTTATCGGAGTCAAATCCTCCAGCTTGAACTTGTTTTGCATGTCATTTCAATACTCCTGCGAGAAGCTAACCGCTCAAGCGTTCATTTTAAGCAACAATAGCATCTTTGCCTTTGATCTCTAGCCCAATGCTGCTTCCTCTTTCTTCCCCAAGACATCCGAGCCTGTCTCTACTCCCTCATAGTCCCTCTGGTTCTCCAATATGGCCTCACTTTTTGGAGAAAGATACAAATTGTGCTCTCTCTGTTTGTATGTGTGCGTACGTGCACGCGCGCACATCATGGATCCAATGAGATCCATTGTTGTAATCTTTGCTTGCATTTTAGACCCTATCATCCAGTAGAAAGGCAATCTGTTTAAATCCTGATGAATCATTATCCACTCCCTGACCAATGCCTTGAGTTCAGCGGCTCACTTGCACCCATCATCTCGGGAGGTGGCGTCAGATTATTGATGCCACTACTGTCCTCCATGGCATTCACAGAAGAGGATGGTGGTCAGGCAGCACCTAACGATAGCGAAAAAACAAGAGGAGCAGCTCTGTTCTTCCCACCCAGCATCCTCTAGGTGAGAGATATCAACTTTCGAGACATGAAATATTGGAAATTCTAACTTGCCAGATGCTTTTACCTCAAGTTGATGTCATGTAGTGGAAAATATATACCATGTTGAATCATGCTATTGCATGGCTATAGCATCGATCACACGATTTCGGATCTGTATTGATTTTCTTGTTTGAATTTGGTTGTTATACTTTTATACTTTTTCCTTTTTTAGTGGCTTGTACTTCATCATTCTTGTATTATGATTTACAGTTGATGATGGATACTGTTACCATTGGCGAGGAGTTGATGCTACATAAGAGGGGCATGAGTACACTAGGCACCTCAATCCATGATCATTCTGAGCCTGCAAGTCTGCAATAGCTGCAACACAAATCAAAAAGTTGATTCGGAACCGTGGCTTGGTCTTACCTGAACCAAACGAAATGACCTTGATGGGGATATGCAATCATTAGACTAGCAAACAGGATAAAAACGAATCATTTATGAATTGTTGTGTTGTTGTAGAATAAATACGATGCAAATAAACTTTACGACACCAAGGGTTTCTCCCTCTTCCGTATTTTGAAGTCTAACATCTTGATACACCTTATGCATTCAAGTGGCAAAAGAGAGAAAAAACTATCAAAAGACTCAAACCTCCACGCCCCCGCATGCCTGAAGTCCTTAGGATATGGACCTGAAGTCACATGCATGATCCATTGGTATGAGAAATACTGAACGTTATTCATTAGCTCAATGGTACGAGAAATATATATAATAAAAGAAAAAAAAAAAAAGTCACTTTCTCTTCGTGCCTAACTGGCCATCTAATTTTTGACTCCACTCTAACAAAAAATCTCTTTTGACCAAAGCTTTAACTCCCGGTCCATTCTTTTATGCTATAGTAACAAAACATTCTTTTACTAGCACTTTATTTTATAAAATACCCAACTTATCCTTTATCTTTATAACAACATATCCTTTTACCTTTATAACAATCTGTCCATCATTAAATACTCTCATAACTTTTAATTATAAAGAACAAAAATACCCTTCATATTTATTCTTCCTCTTCCATATGGACTCTTTCTCTCATAATATTCAATTAACTGTATACTATATTTAGTTAACTATGTACAATATTCATTTAGCTGTATACCATATTTATTTAACTATGCAGTATTCATTTAATTATGTATTATATTAATTTAACTATATGCAGTATTTATTTAACTATGTACACTGTTCATTTAACTATATATAATATTTAATTAACTATGTACTATATTTAGTTAATTGTGTATGGTATTCATTTAACTGTATGCAGTGTTCATTTAATTGTGTACCATATTAATTCAACTATATACTATGTTTAGTTAACTATATATCATATTAATTTAACTGTGTATAGTTTTTATTTAACTGTGTACATTATTCATTTAACTATACAATGTTCATTTAATTATGTGCTATGTTAATTTAACTATGTACAATATTCATTTAACTACATGCGGTATTCAGTTAACTATGCACTGTTCATTTAATTGTGTACGGTATTCATTTAACTGTATATCATATTAATTTAACTGTGTACTATATTTAGTTAACTGTGTACCGTTGATCTCACTATAAGGCTTCTCAACTCGATCCCTAACTCTGGTTCTTTTTTGTTCTTCTCCACAAGATGTCGACCATGGTGGAGCTGCTCTCCCTTGCCGCACGTTACTTCCAGATCCTCAAACCTGCTCTCGCCCCTTCCTTAAGCTCGGCTCTCTTCTCATCTGCTTTGCCATCTCCATCTAGGAGGCCCCCGTCAACCTCTCCGGCCTTTGCCTCTATTACCTCTTTGACAAGTTATGGTCCATTCTTGAGCTGATCGATCGCATGAAGCACCTCCTCGCCTATGCCTCTGCCCTTCGATCGGTGGCACTGGTGTCCTCCAACCACATCATGGGCTATATCCTATAGGTCTAGATCACGACCGTGTTGGATGATCTTGGCAGCATGCAGTTCGCCACCAACACTGACTCGAAGATCAACAAGGATTTCTACTCCTATCTCATTTCGATGCTTGATTGTGCACTGCCAGAGGAGGTTCTAGAGCTAAGACCAGAGAATTTTGGGGACTTGAAGATGGTCGAAATGCCGAAAGGGCTAAGATGTTGATTGTCGAGGGAGAGGGGAAGCTGCCTATCGAGCCCTTCCCTTCATTGGTTATTGATGTAGAAAGAAATATAGGTTGAGATAGCTCATGTTATATAATATTGTTGCTTGCTACTTTTTTGGCTAATTGTAGCTATGGAAAAAAATATATGTCCTTGATCTCTTGCTTATTAATTGTGGCTTTGAATTGTTATTGTTTACTGAACAAAGATTTGTTATTAAGCCAAATGTATTATTGATCATGTTCATTACTCTTGCTTTGAAAAGAGGAAGCCAATTTTGACTCACATTTACTATTAATGAGTTATGAGACATCCAAAATCATTAAGCTTTTGAGGTTAGCAAGTGAGCTTCAATCAGTGCACCAAAAAAGAAATTTGATGAAAGATTTAGCTCAAACATGGCAAATAATTTTTTTAATGATGTAGGAATTAAATCGTTTAATAAATTAAGATTAGAAAAGGGATATTAGCACACTATTTTGGTCTGGAATGCTGTAAGGGGCAATCCATGGAACAACCCTTATGCCAGCAGCGATCCATGGGCTGACCCCTACTATGCCATAGGTCCAAACAGAAGATCAGTTTTTAATATATCCATACGAGATATCATAGCTTCAAAAATATTAGTATATGCACTCCGCAATCTACAGTATCATAGTACACGGTTAACTAAACATGGTATATAGTTAAATTAAAATGGTACACAACTAATTTACTAATATACATGGTTATATGGATGCTGTACACAGCTAAATTAACATGATAAACAGTTAAATAAATATAATATATAGTTAAATTAATATGGTACATAGTTAAATAAATACAACATAGTTAAATGAATACTATATATAGTTAAATTAACATTCGCTATAGTTAACTAAATATGGTACATAGTTAAATTAACGTGATATATAATTAAATAAATACTATACCTAGTTAAATAAATACTATATATAATTAACTAAATATAATATATAGTTAATTAAATATTATACATAGTTAAATAAATCGTGCATACAGTTAAATGAATACTGTACATAGTTAAATTAACATGGTGCATAATTAAATGAATACTATATAGTTAAATGAACATGGTACATAGTTAAATTAATATAATATATAATTAATAAAATATAGTACATAGTTAAATTAATATAGTATATAGTTAAATAAATATTGCATATAGTTAAATAAATATTGTATACAGTTAAATTAATATTTTATATAGTTAATAAATATGGTACAAAGTTAAATAAAAATTATACATAATTAAATTAATATGGTATACAGTAAGTAAATATAATACATAATTAAATTAATATGATACAAAGTTAAATAAATACTACATACAGTTAAATAAATACTATATACAGTTAACTAAGTACGTATAGTATACAGTTAAATGAACAATGCACACAATTAAATGAATAGTGCACACAGTTAATTAAACACTATACATAGTTAAATTAACATAACATACAATTAAATAAATATTGCATAGTTAAATAAATATAGAATATAGTTAAATAAAAATTATATATAGTTAAATTAATATTGTATATAGTTAACTAAATATAGTACATAGTTAAATTAATATAGTACATGGTTAAATAAATACTATACACAGTTAACTAAATATAGTATATAGTTAATTAAATATTATATATAGTTAAATGAATAGTATACATAATTAAATGAATGCTGCATAAAGTTAAATTAACATGACATAATTAAATAAATACTATATAGTTAAATGAATACTATACATAGTTAAATAAAAACTATATGTAGTTAAATTAATATGATATATAATTAACTAAATATATTATATAGTTAAATTAATATGGTACACAGTTAAATGAATACTATACATAGTTAACTAAATATAG
The DNA here is from genome assembly GCA_006176705.1 of Cocos nucifera. Classification (NCBI taxonomy): domain Eukaryota; kingdom Viridiplantae; phylum Streptophyta; class Magnoliopsida; order Arecales; family Arecaceae; genus Cocos; species Cocos nucifera. The sequence goes on from QRFJ01003983.1 coordinate 172,593, forward strand.
TATATAGTTAATTAAATATTATATACAATTAAATAAATACTGTACATAGTTAAATTAATGATGCATGCTAATCTATAGCTATGACAAGTGCACCAGTCGATCAAACAATAAAGTAAATGAGTAGAATATCATTCCTAGAGGATTGAAAAATAAGTAATAAAAAGCTCTTTCCTATACTTTATTTAGAAGACCGATTTATGAGAATAAGAAATTAAAAAATAAAATAAAAAAATAATTAAAAATTTTAAGAAAATAGAGAGAGTGTAATTATTAGTATTTTAAACTTAAGAGCAATGGGTTACTAAGGTAATCAATTCACCAACTCAGTCAATACAATATTCAGGTTATTAGATTAATTTTATTTCATGTGACGGTGGAGTCTTCTAGTTTATTCACTACCCTTTGGTCCAGGCATAGTAAAACTATCAATATTTATTAATTATTTTTTGGTCCAGGTGTAATTTAAATAAATATTAATGCATTAAGTTTTGTGAAATCCTTAAAATATGCTGTGTCCAAAGTGCACTAAAATTTTTGCATGCATATAAATTCTAATTTGATTCATAATACAAGGTATATAATCAAGAAGCAATAACATAGATGCACTTGGTCCGTAACATCTATGTTCATCAGATCAATTAGAAGATGGCTAGTAATCTAAAAGCATTAAGATCAAATTTATATACTCCTCATGAATAAAATTTAAAATTTAAAATAAATCATACTGAATATTGCATCAAAAGAGTGGTTATACCTTAGTCTTAGTAAAAAAAATTTAGTTCATGATAACAAGTTCAAAAACAGCAAATAAAAAAAAATGCATGAGGAAATTAGACTATTTAATTGCTGAAATTGATTGTCCGTTGCTCTTGGTGTGGAAAACTCGATAAAGAAGAAGAGAAGCTCCTTGATTGATGTCATGATTATTGGAAGAAGAAAAGAAGAAGAAAAATAAAAACTCCTTTTTTCTTCTCTCTCAAAACTCTCTCTCAAAGCTCTCTATTATTCCCTACTTCCTCTCTCAAAATTCTCTCTGTATTTTTTTTTCTTTCTGCCTCCTCTTTTCTTTGGCAACAGCAGGCCTTTAAATAATCTGGGTGGTCTTAGGTCAAAATCCCGTTGAAATCGGATTTAAAACTCTCAAAATAACTCAAAACGAGCTCTAGATTAATTCTGACCATTGGATGTCGATCAAATGATCCAAAAATTACTCAAAAATTATTTTAAAATCTCAAATCAACTCGAAATTCATTTGGACTGTTGGATTGGCCTTAAAGATTGAATCTGGGCTGTCAGATCGTGCATAGGAGAGCTTCGGATTCTTAGTTAAAAGTCAGGATGAATCTCAACCGTTGGATCTCGACCAAGAGCTGCATCCACTATTCATCAGCACATAACTATCAACCGTTCGATCAAATCCTAGTAAAAGGTGTCCATCGAATTAGGTAGAATTCCTAGATTGCCCTCTGTAGATCATGCATGAGCCTGGTATTGCATGGACCGCCGCTTTCTTCAGCCAATTGGAGCGCACTTCTCCCTATGAAATCTCCAAAATGCCCTTTATAGTAGTCCACCGTGCACCGCAAAAAATGCTGACATCAGTGTGGCATCAGTGGGTGGGTGGTTTGAGTGCGGTCGGGCCGAACGGTCTGCTGAGCTGATTTTTCTGAATCGGTTTGAATCAGATCGATTTTTTTTCCTTTGAAATTCATTTTTGGGCTCATTTGAAGTCCATTTTGCCTGAAATTTATTTCATCTGAATCAAAAAAATAAGATCTTCATATTGGTAGCCTTTTTTCTTATATAAGATTAACAAAAATATTAATTTCTAAAAAAATAGATTAATTTATTTTATAATTTAATACTTTTATTAGTATATTTTTATCACTTATTACACCCTCCAACTTAGTCATTGCTAGTCCCTTAGCAATGTTTTATTTAATACCATATTTCAATAAGATTATCCATCAAAAAGATAAAATCTAGGATTAAAGATCAAAAAGTTTAGAAAATACCACTAACTAAGCATAGAGCTTCATAAGCAAATTTTGCAGTCAATACAATTAAAAATTTTCTCAAAGTACATCAAAGATTTACAGCACTTGTGTTCGTGATGACTAACTTTAGCCTTTTAGTGTTAAATTAAAGGACAAAAGTATCCTCTCTTATCACCTATTTTGGTCAATTTTCTATACATTCCTAATTTTATAGTCATAAATTAAGGTAGCTTTCATACTGTCCTTTTTTTTGATGTACTGAGCATCCTGGCCTTCCCTCCACCATTTTACATGAATTTCCATACTTGATCTAGATGCAGAGATCTAGTTACTAGGCTTTGGGCAATCCACATATACTCTATCTTTTACACTTTATTTTTAGGCAGGTAGCTCTTTTCTTAAATTCAAATTTTTTTATTAGAATGTATATTAATTATCAATTTTTAGTGATAATTGAATCCTCAGTTGGCCTTATAATCAATACCTACTTTGCCTTGTTAGTGTGCATGTGTAATTAGAAGTACTAATAATCTTTTGATGACCTAAGTAGGCTGCTAAAAATCTGACCAACTAATCTACTTCTTTAACTTATTACATTCATTAGCAGATACTTCTATCTTTTATCACTTGTCCAATCTATCTTGTTCAAGATTTTCTTCACATATGGTTAAATTTTTTTTTTTTACCTCCTATCTTATTCTACATTATCTTAAAGGGGAAAGAAAAATAAAGAGTGCAATAAAGGACAAGAAGGAATATACCTAATTTGATTTGGTCTGATTCTTTGAAGCTTTGAAATTTTGCTTGAGCTCTTATTGATTTTTTTCTATAAAATTAAAAATACACACCAAAGCAGTAAAAGAGCAGCAACAAATTACTAAAAAATTAAAAAAAATGATTCAAACTAAAAAGAAAAAAATAACCTATCTAGTAGTTCTGATTTATAGCCTTCAACTTGTCTTTCTTTGAGTTCTGAGTTGAATCAATCCGATGCCGCTTCAATTGGAATACTTTCATGTTTGATCGAGCCTTCTTTCAATTGGACATTGCTAGCTTTCATAGTTTCAAACTTATTTTCTATAAAATTCTCATATACTGAATTATCAATAATATTAATTAGAAAATAAGTTTGATTATTAGGATGTTTAGTATCTTTGAAAATATTAAAAGTAACTTGTTCGTCTTAGATTCTAAGAATTAATTTTTCTTGTTGAACATCTATTAAAGCTCTTCCAATAGCTAAAAAGGGTCTTTCTAAAATAAAAAGTACATCATAATCTTCTTCCATATCAAGAATAATAAAATCAACAGAAAAAATAAACTTGTTTATCTTTACCAAGACATCCTCCACTATACCTCTTGGATATTTGATGGATCTGTCGGCTAATTGAAGAGTAATAGTGGTAGGCTTCGATTCTCCTAGACCAAGCTTCTTGAAAATAGAAAAGGGCATGAGATTAATACTTGCTCCTAAATCACATAAAACTTTATCAAAACTACAATGACAAATAATGCAAGAGATAGTAAAACTCCCTGGATCTTTTAGCTTCTGTGGTAATTTATTTTGAAGTATTGCTGAGCATTCTTCATTCAAATTTATTCTCTCATGCTCCTTCAGCTTTTTCTTATTTGTTAGGATTTCTTTGAGAAACTTGGCATACTTGGGCATTTGAGTGATAGCATCTACAAAAGAAATATTAATATGTAAATTCTTTAAAATTTTAAAAAAATTAAAAAATTCTTTATCTGGATGCTGTATTTGTCTCTTTGGGAATGATAGTGGCGGCATGTAGGGCTTCACATTTAGATCAGCAAACTGTATACCTAGAGACCATCTATCTGCTGGTTGTTTTGGTGACTGATGAATTTTTGTTGATGGTTCTTTATTTATAGTTGGTTCTTCAGTCTCTTTCTTCTGATGTGGCTCTTCTAGCTTTTTACCACTTCTTAGGATAATAGTATTGACTTGCTCCCTTGGATTGGTCTCCGTGTTGCTGGACAAGGATCCCTGAGGTCTCTCGAAGATTGTCTTAGCCATTTGACCTATTTGTATCTCCAAGTTTTGAATTGCTACTGCTTGTCCCGCCTAAGTTTGGCTTTCAATTTTTTTATAGTTGCTTCTTGGTTTTGCATAAATTTGACCATCAGCTCCTCCATGTTGGACTTCTTTTCAGATACTTGAAATCCCGGGGGTGGCTGTTGTGCTGCATTTTGATTGCTCCACGAGAAATTTGGGTGCTGCCTCCACCCTTGATTGTATGTGTTAAAGTAGAAAATATTTTGTTGCAGCCTAAAAAAATTATCAATATAATTAGCTGTATCAGTTGCTTTAGGAAAAGAATTACTTATCTGGCAATTGCTCATATCGTATCCTCCACACAGGTCACAAGTGATGCTCTGAACATGCATAGCTGTTCCCTTCAAGTTGTTGACTTCGGCTCTAAGGACTGCAATTTCATCTAGTAAGGTTGGCATACAATCTACTCCCTACACAGCTGCTGGTCTTTTTGGCATCATGCATTCTGTCTGCCATTGATAGCTATTTGATACCACCTCATCGATTAGATCAAATGCTTCTTCCTCCATTTTTCGGTTAATGGTTCTTCCTGCTGCTACATCAATCATAGAACGATTAGTAGGAGATAAACCATTATAGAAAATTTATACCTGAAGCCTTATGGATAGTTGATGATGTGGACATCTCCTAAGTAGTTCTTTGAAATGTTCTCAAGCCTTATATAGTGTCTCCATGTCCATCTACATAAAAGAAGTGATATCGTTGCACATCTTGACAGTCTTGGAAGGTGGAAAGTACTTGGCTAAAAATTTTTGGACTAGAATATCCCAAGTTGTGATAGAACCTGCAGAAAGAGAATGAAGCCAACTTTTAGCTTTGTCCCGTAAAGAGAAAGAAAATAACCTTAATCTAATAGTATCATTCGATACCCCATTAATTTTAAAAGTATTACAAAGTTCAAGAAAATTAGAAATATGGATATTTGGATCATCATGCACGTGTCCACTAAATTGGATAGCTGATTGAATCATCTGGATCATCACCAATTTTATTTCGAAGTTGTTTGCTCGCATAGATGGTCTCCTGATGCTCGAAGCTGCATCGGCTACAGATGGTGTGATGTAATCATTTAATGGATGATGTACTGATCGAATAGCTTCATGCTGTCCCTTGGTCATCATATACAATCCTAGATTTATGTCGTTAGGATCTTCAACTGCCATATTTTTTTCTTGTTGTAGTCTTCTGATGGTCCTTTCAATTTTTGGATCTAAATGTAGTAAGTTATTATGTCCAATACGTGTCATGCATCGAACAAATTTAAAAATAAAGTAAGAACAAGAATAAAATTCTAAAGTAAAGCTAGGATCAAAATTTTAATATTATTTTAGATACAATCTCCGACAACGGCACCAAAAACTTGATGCGTGCTAATCTATAGCTATGGCAAGTGCACCAGTCGATCAAGTAATAAAGTAAATGAGTAGAGTATCGTCCCTAAAGGATTGAAAAATAAGTACTGAAAAGCTCTTTCCTATACTTTATTTAGAAGACCGATTTATGAGAATAAGAAATTAAAGAATAAAATAAAAAAATAATTAAAAATTTTAAGAAAATAGAGAGAGTGTAATTATTAGAATTTTAAACTTAAGAGCAATGGGTTACTAAGGCAATCGGTTCACCAACTCAGTCAATACAATATTCAGATTATTAGATTAATTTTATTTCATGTGACAGTTGAGTCTCCTAGTTTATTCATTATCCTTTGGTCCAGGCATAGCAAAACTATCAATATTTATTAATTATCCTTTGGTCCATGTGTAATTTAAATAAATATTAATGTATTAAGTTTTGTAAAACCCTCTAATTAAAATACACTACATTCAAAGCGTATTAAAATTTCTGCATTCATATGAATTCTAATTTGATTCATAATATAAGATATATAATCAAGAAGCAATAACATAGATGTACTTGGTCCGTAACATCTATGTTCATCAAAGCAATTAGAAGATGGCCAGTAATCTAAAAGCATTAAGATCAGATTTATATACTCCTTATGAATAAAATTTAAAATTAAAAATAAATTATACTGAATATTGCATCGAAAGAGTGGCTACACCTTAGCCTTAGTATAAGAAAATTTAGTTCATGATAATAAGTTCAAAAATAACAAATAAAATAAAAAGCATGAGAAAATTAGACTGTTTAATTGCTGAAATTGGTTGTCCATTGCTCTTGGTGTGGAAAACTTGATGAAGAAGAAGAGAAGCTCCTTGATTGATGTCCTGATTATCAGAAGAAGAAAAGAAGAAGAAAAATAAAAACTTCTCTTTTCTTCTCTCTCTCAAAACTCTCTCAAAGCTCTCTATTATTCCCTGCTTCCTCTCTCAAAATTCTCTCTATATTTTTTTTCTCTCTCTGCCTCCTCTTTTCTTCGGCAATAGCAGGCCTTTAAATAATCTGGGTGGTCTTAGATCGAAATCTCGTTGAAATCGGATTTAAAACTCTCAAAATAACTCAAAAAGAGCTTTGAATTAATTCTGACTGTTGGATGTCGATCAAATGATCCAAAAATCACTCAAAAATTATTTTAAAATCTCAAATCAAGTCGAAATTCATTTGGACCATTAGATTGGCCTTAAAGATTGAATTTGGGCCATTAGATCGCACATAGGAGAGCTTCGAATTCTTAGTTAAAAATCGGAATGAATCTCAATCATTGGATCTCGATCGGAAGCTGCATCCGTCGTTCGTCAGCACACAACTATCAGTCATTCGATCAAATCTCAGTAAAAGACATCCATCGGATCAGATAGAATTCCTAGATTATCCTCTATAGACCATGCGCGAGCTCGGTGTTGTATGGACCACCACTTTCTTCAGCCAATTGGAGCGCGCTTCTCCCTGTGAAATCCCCAAAATGCCCTCTATAGTGGTCCACCGTATGCCGCGAAAAATGCTGATGTCAACGTCACGTCAGCGGATGGGTGGTCTGAGTGCAGTCGGGCCGAGCGGTCTGCTGAGCCAATTTTTTTGAACCGATTTGAACCAGACCGATTTCTTTTTATTTTCTTTGAAATTCATTTTTGGGCTCATTTGAAGTTCGTTTTGCCTAAAATTTATTTCATCTGAACCAAAAAAATAAGATCTTCATATTGGTGGCTTTCTTTCCTATACAAGATTAACAAAAGTATTAATTTTTAAAAAAATAGATTAATTTATTTTATAATTTAATACTTTTATTAGTATATTTTTATCACTTATCAATTAACATAATACATAATTAAATGAATACTACACAGTTAAATAAACACGATACATAGTTAAATAAAATTATATATAGTTAAATTAATATGATATACAGTTAACTAAATATAGTATACAGTTAAATTAATATGGTATATAGTTAAATGAATATTGCACATAGTTAAATAAATATTGTACATAGTTAATTAAATATAGTACATAATTAATTAAATATTATATATATTTAAATAAATACTATACAAAGTTAAATAAATACTATACATAATTAAATTAACATAGCACACAATTAAATGAAAACTATATAGTTAAATAAACACGGTATACAGTTAAATAAAATCTATACATAGTTAAATTAATATAGTATATAGTTAACTAAATATAGTATATAGTTAAATTAATATGATATATAGTTAAATAAATACTACACATAGTTAAATGAATACTGTACATAGTTAACTAAATATAGTATCTAATTAATTAAATATTGTATACAGTTAAATGAACAGCGCACACCATCAAATAAATACTATATATAGTTAAATTAACATGGCATATACTTAAATGAACACTGTATAGTTAAATAAATATGATACATAGTTAAATAAAAATTATACATAGTTAAATTAATATAGTACATAATTAACTAAATATATTATATAGTTAAATTAATATAGTATACAGTTCAATGAATACTATATATAGTTAAATGAATATTATACATGGTTATCTAAATATAGTATACAGTTAATTAAATATTATACATAGTTAAATGAACAATATACATAGTTAAATAAATACTGTATATAATTAAATTAACATAGTATGGAATTAAATAAATACTGCATAGTTAAATGAACACTGTACAGTTAAATAAAAACTATACATAGTTAAATTAATATGGTATATAATTAACTAAATATAGTATATAGTTAAATTAATATGGTATACAGTTAAATGAATACTGTAGACAGTTAACTAAATATAGTATACAGTTAAATGAATAGTGTATATAGTTAAATGAACAATCTACACAGTTAGATAAACACTGTACATAGTTAAATTAACACGGCACATAGTTAAATGAATACTGCATAGTTAAATGAATATGATACATAGTTAAATAAAAAATATACATAGTTAAATTAATATGGTATATAGTAAACTAAACATACTACACAGCTAAATTAATATAGTACACAGTTAAATGAATACTGCACATAGTTAATGAATACTATATATAGTTAATTAAATATAGTATACAGTTAATTAAACATTGTACACAGTTAAATGAACATTGTACATAGTTAAATAAATACTATATATAGTTAAATTAACATAGCACATAATTAAATAAATACTGCATGATTAAATAAACATGATACATAGTTAAATAAAAACTATACATGATTAAATTAATATATTATATAGTTAACTAAATATAGTATATAGTTAAATTAATATGGTATACAGTTAAATGAATAATGTACATAGTTAAATGAATATTATACATAATTAACTAAATATAGTATATAGTTAATTAAATATTATACATAGTTAAATAAATAGTATATATAGTTAAATGAATACTGTATATAGTTAAATTAACATGGTAAATAATTAAATAAATACTATATAGTTAAATGAACATTATACGTAGTTAACTAAAAATTATATATAGTTAAATTAATATGGTACACTGTTAATTAAATATAGTATACAGTTAAATTAATATGATATATAGTTAACTAAACATAGTATAAAGTTAAATTAATATGGTACACAGTTAAATAAATATGGAGGATATTTTTGTCTAACAAGCTATGAGGGTATTTTGATCTATAATAATTGACATATCAATGATCTGAGCATTTAATGATATAGTGGGTATTTTTGTTCTTTATGGATTAAAAATTATAAGGGCATTTAATGATGGATCAATTGTTAAAAAAATGGTCTATAGGAATTAAAAATTAAAGTATGGTCAATAAATAGGTCGGCCATTAAAATCTTCTAACATAAAAGCTCCAAATCAGCATAAAAAACATCCTTATCTCCTGGTGTAAAATTCAAGAAAAAGTAAGAAGTATGTAAATAAGGTGAAAGATTTGTTAATATGTACACCAACGTAGTCAAACCAAAGCTGTCTTAATGTGGCAGATCCTACACTTATTTCCCGATTTATCGTCTACACGAAAATTATAGGTTAATTACACGTCTGATTTTCAGAAGTGGTTAGTTTGTATACGATCTCATATATATGATTAATTATGTGATCTTATGCTATAGCCATGCAATATGATTCAATATGATACATATTTCTCACTACATGACATAAATTTGAGATAAAAGCGTCTAGCAAGTTAGAATTTTCAATGTTTTATGTTTTCAAAGATGTTATCTCTCACCTAGGGGATGCTGGGTGGGAAGAACAGCTGTGTTTTTTTTAATAGTCGATCCATCTTTTATGCTCCCACATAGCAAATGATTCCATTTTTTTTTTCATGCAACGAGGGCGGGGGACCTACGGGCGCCGTGGGGAAAAGATGGATCGACTGGGGGTGGTGACAGGTGTGGCTCGGCCATAAAAAAAAAAATCTATCGCCGCCCCACTTGTTCGCGCCCATCACCACCACCCCCACCTCCGTCCGCCATTAAAAGAGAGAGAGAGAATCTCCCCCGATCTCCCGCGCGCCACTCTGCTCGTGCCCCCAACCCTTTGCAGCGCCTTCCACCTCCACCCCCCCCCCCCCCCCCCCCCATCGCGCCGCTCCGCTCGTTCCCCCAACCTTATGCGGCATCCCCCCGGCCCACCCATGGGTTTGCACCTCCCCCTGTCCGCACAATAATAAAATTCTCCCGCCACACCCCCCCCATCGCCCCCGCTCCGCTCGTTCCCCCAACCTTATGCGGCATCCCCCGGCCCACCCCGTGGCACCCTCCCTCTGTCCGCCACAATAAAATAAAATAAAATTCTCCCGCCACACCCCCGCCCCCCCCCCCGTGGCGCGCTCGCTTGGCTTGGCCCCTCTCCCCCCTCCCCCTCCCCGCATGCCCGCTTCGCTCGCGCTCCCATCCCAGCGCGCCCGTAGGTTCGGCACGCCCCGTCCCCCACGGCACCCACGGTCTTCCGCCATCGGTCCGCCAAAAAAAAAAAAAAAACGTGGGTTCATCTTGCGATTTCATGAAAGGAGAGATAATTATCCCTTAGAAAGGAGTAGTAGTAGAATCTTTAACTATTTAGATCCATTTTTGTTCCAATCTCTTATATCAACAAAATTTCTTTAGCACCTACTAGTCTGAATAGTATTGCATGATTGTCCTTTAACTAGTCATGTTATCTTTTTATGCCTGTTGAAGGCCAAGAAGTGCCATATCGCCGCTTTTAGATATAAATCATTGGCAATTCGTACTATTTAAATTAGAAAAGTATTATAGTTATTGAATTGATATTCTAGATTTTTGCAAAGTGAGAGTTTTATATCTAAAAACTCTTCAATTTCTTCTTCTTTCAAGAAGGAAGGAACCTTCATGAACATTATAGACCTTACAAAAGATAAAGTAGAACAATAGTTAGTCCTAAAAGTACTCCTCAAATCTATTTACAAAACCAACTGGTTAGTACCAGATTCTCGGACCAAAATGGTAGAAAAAACAATCCAATCTTAAAAGAGCATGAGCTCATCCTTTTAATCAATCAAGAATTAATTTCAAATCTTAAAAATAAATATGAGTTTCTCTACCTAGAATTAGTGTAAATAGCAGTGAAACCACTAATCAGAAGATACATTAATAATGCCATCCTAATACACCTTAAGGATGGTAGATTTACTAATTATTATGACTCAATCTTAAGAATAGTATAATTAAGTTTGTTTGATGGTCCTGCAACTGCAATATAGATCTAACTATCAAAATCAAAGATAGAAACATCTTAAAAGCCTTAGAATTAGAGATCGAATTCATGGCTTGAACATATTGCCGGGGTTTTATCTAGCTATAGTTCTAATTAAAATATACTTCAAAACTATAAATACCCCTAACTACATAGGAGCTCTCAAACAAAGAGTCCTAGGCCAAACAGATTACTTACAAATTGACCCAACAAAGGTAATGTTTTTGTCCCCGAAATATTGATTTGGGATCAAGTTCATCTCCTTGAGGATTGGCTTCTAAGAAGCCAGCCCCAGTAATTAGGCAAGAGTGCATCCAGTTTGAAACGATCACTATGAGGAAGGTGATGTTTCAATTTGGTTTAATAAAATGAGGATGGAAAGGAGCGATAGTTGTAGGATTGAATCCCTAACTATTCCTTCAATATCAACTTATTCTGTTACCCGTCAAGGCAAAGCTGTTCAATAGATGTCAATCTGACCTAAGTAGACCTTAGGCCCAACATACTCTAATATGTTTACCATGAACCAGCCCGAGTAGAGTTGAAGAGATTTTTTATCAAAATATATAGGATGATTGATTTTCTGGGCGGCAAAGGTTGAAGTGATATTGGATCAGAAATTTCAATAGCCCTTTTTTTTTTAGAAAAATTATTTAATAATTTTGAACAGTTTCTACTACTATTCTTTAAAATGATTTTATTTGAGCCAGAATTGCAAATTGAAGGTTCATCCCGTGATTTTATAAAATCGTGTTGTGTGAAATCGCAGGTTGTGTTTACAAGTTTTAATCATTTTTTTTAAAAAATATTTTTTTAAAAAAAAAAACCCACTTCACGCGCATAAAATTAAAAATATCAAGGATATTTAAAAAATATTTTTTTGTCCCGGCTTCCCTCACAAACAATCGATAAGTCCTTCGTGCAGGATTTATATCCAAGAATCTCTATATCAAACTGGCTTATGTAATAATCGAATCGATGTTAGATTCAGATCCATTCGTCGACAGGCTCTAGGGTTTCTTTCCCATGCGTTGTTAGGTCTCACTCGAGCCACCGAGCCCTGGGCACTTGCTCCTCCTCGTGCTTCTCCTCGATCCGCCTCGCCGCTGGCTGTCGGCGGTGTTCGCAGTCTCTCCAGTGGAGGATCAAATCGGTGGCACCGATGGAAGAGGTATTCTCTCTTTCTCTGAGCATTTAATTCCGAAGAGATCTCAAGAAATCAATGATCAGATCTTTACATGTTTGTTTTGGATCAATTTCTTTCGTTAAAATTCCTTTTTGCCCATGTTGAATATAATTTTCACTTGAACAATTGCGAATCCTCCATAAATCATAATCTAACCTTGGACTATGCTAGATTTCCATAGAAATTATGTATAGGAATGGACAAGTTAACGCCTTAAATTTGTCTTTGTTTACGTTTTTTTTTTTTTTTTTTTTTTTAATGTCATGTAAGGCTACTAGTTACCTTTTGGCAATGTTTGATGTCCTGAACTACCGACCATTTCTTACTATATCGATGCTTCTCACTGGTTTATTAATTTTTGGGGTTCAGATGGTTTCCATGGAACCTGCCGCTCCGGTTGGAAGGATTGCAAACAAGGATGCTAAGAGAGGAAGCGAGCAGAAAAAGACTATTTTTAGAGACATCAGGCGTTATTATTGTGAATATTATGGTGTGCAGGAAATCGTTTATTGGATCTCACATCCTTTCCCATCATAAGGTATGTTGGGGATAAACTTCGCTCCCACCGAAGTCCAGTCTGATGCTTAGTTTAATGTAACTGATAATCATGGAAGAGCGTCGATCGAAAATTTTCTTCCCCCCAGCCGAACTTTTTCAGCGGTCGAATTCCAGCCGAACTTTTTCAGTAGCCGGATTCCTCCTTCAATCAGATTTTTATAGAAGTCAAACTTCTTTCGGACTCTTCCTTCAGTTGGATTCCTCCAGGAGCTAAACTTCTTTTAGACTCTTCCTTCCGTCGGATTTCTCCAGGAGCCGAACTCCTTCCGAATTTCTCCTTCAGTCAAGTTTCTACAGGAGCCGAACTCCTTCCGGACTTCTCTTCAGTCGAATGTCTACATTAGCCGGATTCCTTTCGGACTCCTCCTTCAGTCGAATTCCTTCAGGAGCCAAATTTCTGTCGGACTTCTCCTGAACCGAAATCCTTTCGGACTTCTCTTTCGGTCGAACTTCTCCACTAGTCAGACTCCTCCTGGACTTTTCCATCAGTCGAACTTCTTTCGGACTTCTCATTCAATCGGATTCCTCCAAGAGCCGAATTTCTTTCGGATTTCTCCTAAGCCGAACTTCTTCCGGATTTCTCCTTCGGTCGAACTTCTCCATCAGTCGGACTCCTGGACTTCTCCATCAGTCGAACTTCTTCCGAATTTCTTCAGTGGATTACTTTCAGATTTCAACTAGTATTTCTCCCGGATAATCTCCTCTAGTTGTATTCTCTTTAGGAGTCCGAACTCCTCTGGAATTGATATATGTTAAAGCTCTTCACCAACCAGCGCCTGCTTTCTTCGAGTTTCGACTATTAAACCTCAACGAACGGCCACATCACAGCAACGGACACCTTCCTCCATGACAGACTCCGTCAGACCTCGAGCGGTCCGCTACTAGACGGTTGCAACTGTCACTATCAGTCTGCTACAGACGGCGCCTCCCTCCGTGATAGACTCCATTAGGCCTCGAGCGATCTACTATCAGATGGCTACGACTGTCATTATCAATCTGCTAAAAGCTCCGTCTATAAAAAAAATCCTTCAGATATATTTTCTCTAAGTCCTCTTCTCTTTCTCAAAACTCTACTGAATTTTTGTCCGAGCATTCTATTTCTGTTAGCCAGAAGAGCTGACTTGATCGTCAGAGGGTCCTGCCGGAGCCATCACCACCGACTTCGGATGGGACTTTATTTTGCAGGTCACCAACGACGACCTCGTCTTCCTCGACTCCAGCTCGATTCGGCGTCAATAGATTCTGCACCAACAAAATTGGCGCTGGAGGAAGGGCCCTGAGGTATCCTTGTTCTTAAAGGAGTGCTCAATTGATCCTGCCGACCTTCTTCTTCAAGATTCATCTCCACCTTTTTCAATTTCAAGAAATGCCTCCAAAGAAGGTGACTATCCGAAGATCTATCGCTTCTGCCGTCAGGTCTGAGCCAGATCTATCTGTTCTTGCTCCATCGTCGGTGCTTCAACCCCACCTCCACCGGCGGCCATGGTAGGTCCGGAGCAGTTTAACCTGCTGATGCAGTGGGTTCAGGGCCTCATTAAAATGGTGCAGGTCATGCGGCAATTTTCGATGGCAGTTCCGTCAGAAAATTCGCCATCGAGATATCAGAAACTGATCTCAAAGAAGAGCACTTGGGCTAGCATACCCATCATCCCTGGAAAGAAAAAATAGAGAATAAAGGATCCGTGTTCGAATCATGATTCTTCTTCGGAAGAGATCTTTTCCATCTACAGTCGGAAGCCATCCAAGACCTGCGATCGAGATGACATCCTCGATCGAAAACTATGGAAAATGGACCGGCGGATTGAAGAACTCCGCCACATCGCCTCGGCTCCCCATAACGACGTCTGCATCGATCCTCCTTTCTCTTTTCGAATTATGCAAGAGTCCGTTCCGTTGAACTTCAAGCTTCCCCAAATTGAAAGCTATGATGGAACCTTTGATCCGATCGATCATCTGGAGGTCTTTCGGACTATGATGCTGCTCCATAGCGCATCAGACGTCATCTTATGCCGAGCTTTCACATCCATCTTGAAGGGAGTAGCAAGAAATTGATACTCGGTGTTGAGGTAAGGTACGATCTTCTCCTTTGATCAGATGAGCTATTAGTTTGCGGCTCACTTCGTCAGCAGCCGACGTCCGCACCGAGGTTCGGATTTTCTGATGAATGTTAAGCAGAAGGAGGGAGAATCCATCCGAGCTTATGTCATCTAGTTTAATGCTGCTGCATTGGAGGTCCGGAATCTGGACCAGTCTGTTGCAATGGCCGTACTCAAGGACGGCCTTCAGAAGAACGATTTACTATTCTCCCTGGAGAAGAAGTATCCCATGGACTTTACTGATCTGCTAGCTCGGGCCGAGGGATATACCTGTGCGGAAGAAGCCTTCAAGTTGAAGGATGAAGAAGCTGCAGGAGAGCGGCAGGCAGATGAGTCTAATAGACCCGCCGCTGATGGAGGGCCGAATGAAGTTTGGTCGCGCTCACGGACTTCCTCCGAGTGCAAGCAAGCTCGGACTTCTTCTCAAGCTTGTTATCAAAGAAGCTCCGACAGAAGGGCGCGAAGAAGATCCCCCGGAAGGTTCCACAACTACGTCCTCCTTAATGCTCTTAAAACTTAAGTTCTGATGGAAATTGAGAATCAGCTACTAAGATCAGAAGAATTACGATCTTTTCCAAACAAGCACAATCAAAGCAAGTACTGCCTCTACCATCGTGACCATGGCCACGATACTGAAGAATGCATTCAGCTCCGAGACAAAATTGAGAAGCTTATCAGGAGAGGCCAGTTGGGTCGATTCCTTATACGCCAGTTTAAAGCAAGAGAAGATCGATCAAGGGCACTGTCATAGCCAGAACCATCAATGAGAAAGGAACAACAAGGAGATCGACCATCTCTCGGCATCATCAACACTATCTCTGGGGGACTTAGTGCTTCGGCGAGCCGCCATCTCTCAGCCTTAAAGCTAGGAGAAGCTTGATCCAAATTGGAAAGGCTACTATGAAATAGAGGAGATCGTCTGGCATGGAACTCATCGCCTGAAGGAGCTCGGAGGAACAACGTTCCTACGACCTTTGAATTCAAAAAATCTGAGGATGTACTGTCAATAATTTTTCTTCAATAAAACATCTTCATTTTAATATTATTGTTTCTTGGTGCAAAAACTATGTGATGACAGGGAAGAAGCAATCAATAATGACCATGTTAAGATCTCCTTCAACCTCGGCTGAAGATAAGATCTCTTCCGAGCTCCAACGTCTATGTCGATAGGAGATAAGATCTTTTTCAGCCTCGGCTGAAGATAAGATCTCCCCTGAGCTCCAACGTCTATTTCAATCGGAGATAAGATCTCCTTCAATTTTGGCTGGAGATAAGATCATCCCTGAGCTCCAACATCTATGTCGATAGGAGATAAGATCTTCTTCAACCTCGATTGGAGATAAGATCTCCCCCGAGCTCCAACGTCTACGTCAACCGGAGATAAGATCTCTTTCAATCTCGGGCTGGAGATAAGATCTTCCCCGAGCTCCAACGTCTGCGTCAACCGGAGATAAGATCTCCTTCAACCTTGGCTGGAGATAAGATCTTCCTCGAGCTCCAATGTCTGCGTCAACTGGAGATAAGATCTCCTTCAATCTCGGATGGAGATAAGGTCTCCTCCGAGCTTCAATGTCTGCATCAATCGGAGATAAGATCTCTTTCGAGCTCCAACGTCTGCGTCAATCGAAGATAAGATCTCCTTCAACCTTAGCTAGAGATAAGATCTCTCCTGAGCTCCAACGTTTGCGTCGACCGGAGATAAGATCTCCTTCAACCTCGGCTGGAGATAAGATCTCCCCCGAGCTCCAGCGTCCACATCGACTGAAGATAAGATCTTCTTCAACCTCGGCTGGAGATAAGATCTCTTCCGAGCTCTAGCGTCTACGTCGACAGAGAGATAAGATCTCCTTCAACCTCTGCTGGAGATAAGATCTCCCCCGAGCGCTCCAACGTTTACGTCGACAGGAGATAAGATCTCCTTCAATCTCGGTTGGAGATAAGATCTCCTTCCGAGCTCTTCAATGTCTACGTCAACTGGGGATAAGATTTTCTTCAACCTCGGCTGGAGATAAGATCTCCTCCGAACTTCAGCATCTACGTCCACAGGAGATAAGATCTCTTTCAACCTCGGCTGGGGGATAAGATCTTCTCCGAGCTCCAACGTTTGCGTCAATCGGAGATAAGATCTCTTTCAACCTCAGCTCGAGATAAGATCTCCCTCGAGCTCCAACGTCTGTGTCAACCAGAGATAAGATCTTCTTCAACCTCGGTTGGAGATAAGATCCCCCGAGCTTCAGTGTCTACGTCAACAGAAGATAAGATCTCCTTCAATCTCGGCTGGAGATAAGATCTCCCTCGAGCTCCAACGTCTGCGTCAACCGGAGATAAGATCTCCTTCAACCTCGGTTGGAGATAAGATCTCTTTCGAGCTCCAACGTCTGCGTTAATCAGAGATAAGATTTCCTTCAACCTCAGCTGGAGATAAGATCTCCTCCGAGCTGCAACTTAGACATTTTAGCTGGAGGTAAGATCTCTCCTAAGCTTCCAAGAGCTTCAACCTCGGTTGGAGATAAGATCTTCTCCGAGCTTCAACTTCAACAAAAGATAAGGTCTCCCCCGAGCTTCAATCTGAACGGGTGCAAAGTCCGGAAGAGGACTTCGGCAGTCGTCTTTTTTGTACTCCATTCCTTCGAATTTCGAACTCGAAAGTGGGGGGACTATTGTTGGAGATAAACCTCGCTCCTGCCGAAGTCCAACCTAATGCTTAGCCTAATGCAACTGATAATCACGGAAGAGCTTCGATCGAGAATTCTTCTCCAACGACCGAACCCCAGCTGAACTCCTTCAGCGGCTGAACCCCAACCAAACTTCTCCAGCTGTCGAACCCTAGCCAAATTTCTTCTGCAGTCGAACTTCTTCAGCGGCCGAACCCCAGCTGAACTCCTTCAGTAGTCGAACTCCTCCTTCAGTCGGATTTCTACAGGAGCCGAACTCCTTCCGGACTTCTCCTTTGGTCGGATTCCTTCAGGAGCCAAACTCCTTCCGGATTTCTTCTTCAGTCAAGTTTCTATAGGAGCCGAACTTCTTTCGGATTCTCTTCAGTCGGATTTCTACAGGAGCCGAACTTCTTCCGAATTTCTCCAGGAGCCGAACTCCTTCCGGACTTCTCCTTCGACCGAACTTCTCCACTAGTTGGACTTCTCCTAGACTTCTCTATTAGTCGAACTTCTTTCGGACTCCTCTTTCAGTCGGATTCCTCCAGGAGCTGAACTCCTTTCGGACTTCTCCTGAGCTGAACTCTTTTCGGACTTCTTCTTCGGTCGAATTTCTCCACTAGTCGGACTCCTCCTGGACTTCTCCATCAGTCGAAGTTCCTTCAAATTCTTCCAGTGGATTACTTCCAGATTTCAACTAACATTCCTTTTGGATGATTCTCTCAGCCGTATTCTCTTTAGAAGTCCGAACTCCTTTGGAATTGATATATGTCAAAGCTCTTCACCAACCAGCGTCTGCTTCCTTCGAGCTTCGACTATTAAACCTCAATGAACGGCCACATCACGGCAATGGACACCTTCCTCCGTGACAGACTCCATCAGACCTCGAGCGGCCCGCTACCGGACAGCTGCAGCTGTCACTATCAGTCTGCTACAGGCGGCGCTACAGGCGGCGCCTCTGTAGCGCCGCCTCCCTTCGCGATAGACTCCATCAGGCTTGTAGCACCACCTCTGTAGCGTTGTCTCCCTCCGTGACAAACTCTAACAGGCCTCGAGCGGCCCGCTACCAGACGGCTACGGCTGTCACTATCAATCTGCTACAGGCTCTGTCTATAAAAAGAATCCTCCAGATACATTTTCTCTAAGCCCTCTTCTTCTTCTCAAAATTCTACTGAACTTTTATCCGAGCACTCCATTTCTGTTGGCCAGAAGAGCCGACTTGATCGTCGGAGGATTCTGTCGGAGCTACCACCACCAACTCCGGATGGAACTTTGTTTTGCAGGTCACCGGCGGCGACCTCGTCTTCCTCGACTCCAGCTTGATCTGGCGTCAACCAGATTCTACACCAACAAGGTATAACTCACGCTGTGTTATAATCATAAGTTATATATTACTATATCATAAGGTCGTGGATTATAGCGATAATGTAAAAGAATTTAAACTTGAATTCTAAAATCGAGGTAATGGATGCAGTATCTGTGGTTGACTAAAAAATTACTTAAATAAATCGAATATCTTGCCTGAGTTTTATGTTGGCATGTCAATGATCTGATTAAAGCTGAGAAGATAATTAGTGTTTTATGTGAAGCTTTGAGGTTGGATGCAACATGTATTTGTGCAATGTAGGAAAATGTTTCCTACAGTAAGTAAACTTGGAAATTTAAATTAATGTTGCTATAGAAGTTAATATTAATAGCTTACGGTGGGAGGGACCAATGAAAGGTAATGAGGCTTCAAAATGATATATTGGTGGTATGCAGCAGATTTAGTGGTTCATGGTAGATGCTAGATTGAGTTTTTATCATGTTTTAACATCTATAATTTGGGTCTAAGGAAAATATATGATCTTGCGTATTGGAGGTGCCAGCTTATCAAGCTGGTAAAACTCTTGGCAATTGGACCAAGTGACCTGAGATTGAGCCAGCCTTAGCTAGGTTTACACCATGTTGTGTAGCTCATCATTTATGAGCCCTTCTATCAAATAAATAAATTAATAAATGAGTGAGTAAATAAAATGAATGGCCTCAACCTTATAATGTCTTTGTTCAGTTTGTGGCTTAAGTTTGCTCCTTGATACCTATGAATTAATTGTTGAAAAGTGCAGGATGTATTGAAAGGCACACAAACTGATCAAGTGAATGAAGAAAAGGAGGTGAGCAATCAGCCAAAACATACATGCCAAGTGTGTGGTGCAAGTTTCCGAAAACCAGCTTATCTGAAGCCAGCATATGCAGAGCCACTCTCTTGAGGTTGCTGCTTCCCTTGCCAAAGAGTTAATTTTGTTTTATTGTCACATTTACTGAAAGAACTCAGACAATAGTTTTTTGCTCGGTCGAAATAACACTCAATGGGTTCATATCTCTTTGTTAACCTGCCCTGTACTGGTTTTGGCACTCATCTGATTTCATAAATAGTGACTGCTTTATGCTTCATGGTAGTATTTCATGCAAATGCTTTGATCTCATGGTTTTTTTCAGTAGTGATGCATTCACTAATGTGAGGGTGATAGTCTTAATTTTATTAATATATTCAGCTTTAGTCTTTTCAGATACTGTGGTTAATGTATTGCCTTAACTATAGTACATGACAATCGTCTAAGATATACATATCAATGCATACTTCTATAAGGTGGCATTGGTTATGGGGTGATGATCCCAAGATCAATAGTAATGTGGGTCGAGGGTATGAGATCACTGTGTTTGGTTGCACCCTAGTGATCCTATATAGCAATGATCCCAGATGACCCCCACTCCTAAAATCACTGCCTAATGCAGTGATATTAGACCCATCATTGAGGATAGATTTCTAAGATCATTCCAAGATAGTGATATTGGGCTGAAATTTGGAGACAAAAATGCCTCTCAGTCCAGTAGGAATAATTGGTCCAACTCCCTCCCAATACTTTCAGCTTCAATTAAAATATATGGAATATATCAGGGGTAGTTTTGGTATGACATGGTTAGTGATCTTGGATACCAATGGCCTACCAAACAGATTAATCATGGATATCTGGGGGTCTTTAATCATTGTAACATAGCATACCAAATGTAGTGATTTTAGATCATCGGGGATCAGATTACCCAGGAAGTGCATCTTTAATCAATGGAACATAGAGGATGAGACATATAAGTGTCATTCATCGATAATTAACAGATATTTTTTCAATATTTATATACACTTGGCTGAACGAATTGATTTTGCAGGGTTGAATGTCAAATGTCTGAAAATGATGTAAAAATCCTGGATATGTTGTGTGAAGCATTGGATCCCATTTAAAGAACTCCAAAATGCAAAGAGGCAGCATTTTGATCTTGTATGGACCAGTATCAGGATGGGGGAACCTCCTGGGAAGCTCCATCAAGAAGGCCTCAGTCATGCAGTTCCCATGAGGTTTGCCATTAACTATTCTACTTAAAGTTTATCCTATTGCTATTTGAATTAAATTTAGAATATTTCACTGTCTTCATTCTACACAATCTGTTAAACCGGTCATGGTTATGGAAGCTTGTGATGCCACTAAATTGCGTATTGCTAATGATAAGTGGCATGTGGTACTGTAGTCTTGCTGCATTTGATTTATTTCATCCTGTTGGTTTATTTGGAAGAAGTATTTAATCTTCTTGGGTTGTTCCTCATTTCTTTTTCTATTATTTTTAAGCTGAGTTTTTTCATCTGTTGCATGTGAACATGACAAATCTCTGTGCACTAATTTCTGAATTCTTTTCATTCATGTTGTTATTTTATCCATAAGTGAGTTTGTGACTCATCAAAAGGATGTGCTAAATGAAACAAGGAACTATAATTGTAGTTTCTAATTCATATGAAAACAAGAAATATTTAAATTTCCATTGGCTGTTGTACCCTGTGCTTGTCAAATAAAGCTCTTAATTATCATTTCTGTTCGATATTTTTGTTAGTCTTAGTTTTATATGGTGCATGATATTTTTGTTTTTTTAATCCCTTCTCTGCTTGCAGAGGCCCTTTCCATGCCCAGTGGACGATTGCCATTTGAGCTGGAGAAGGAAGGATCATTTGACTCGCCATTTACTTCAGCACCAAGAAGAACTTTTTACTTGCCTTGTGGAGAATTCCAATCGTAGGTTTGCAATTAAGTCTAACATGAATAGGCATGTGAAAGAAATTCATGAAGATGGGTCTCCTTGTCAAGGTGAAAAGCAATATATATGTGAGGAAGCTGGGTGTGGAAAGGCATTCGAATATGCATCAAAGCTGAGGAAGCATGAGGATACACATGGTAGGTTACTCTTCTGGACCATGTGTTTCGTTTTTACTGCATTTGAAACCCTGCTAACAGGAATTAAACTAGTCAAGGAGCAAGTAAATTGTGCTTTCTTGAATTATCTGTGGTGTCAAAAGCTTTATTCCTATTTTTTACACTGTTAGCTAAGCTTAATTTTTATGCTGTAGTCAAATTAGATTGCATGGAGGTTGTTTGTTTTGAATCTGGATGCATGAAAACGTTCACAAATGCTGCATGCCTTATCCTATATTTGGTTGGGATCATGAGAGGGAGGATGGATGAGGTTAGGAGGATGGATGGCCTCCATCCATCGTGTGGTTCAAAAAGTTATAGGAAGGATGGATGGAAAAGTAGGATTTTTCATCCACCCTGGCCCACTAATTTGCATCCTCTCAAATCCACCTTGGCCCACTAATTTGCATCTTCCCAATTTGAGAGGATGCAAGGATGGATGGAGTATTGATGGATGGATCTTTGCATTGACAAAATTATCCGTTATTAATTTTTTTTGATAAAACTATAATATTTCTTTACTTTTTCATTCATATTATTTTATATATTTTTATATATGCTATTAATCATATACTATTAAATTTTATTACTAATTATTTTAATTTTAGTACATAATTTCAATAATTATAATTAAATAACTAGAATTATCTTCAATTTCTCTATTTTTATTTACTATTTTTAATTAATTATTTATATAATATTAATTAATTATTAAATTAAATTATAAATTAAGTAGTTATTTATATTTATTAATGAAATTAATCATTAAATTAAATTATAAATTAGCTAGTTATTTATATAATTAATTCATTAATAATTTAATTATAAAATTATTTATTAAATTAAACTAAATTAAAATTAAATATTTATATAATTTTTTATATAATTATAGATTATAATGATTATAAGTTTATATATTGTTTACTTATTTAGTATATATTAGTATTATAAATTGATAATAGTAATATTTTTTTTCAAATAGTAGTTTAGTAAAAATGTTATATAAATATTATCCATCCTTCCTTTCATTCCTTTTATACCAAACAGAAGAGAGAATCACTACTATCCATCCTTCTATGTTTCACTAAACATATGAAAAGATGGATGGAGCTCCCTCATCCATCCTTCCTCCTCCATCCATCCTTTGTACCAAATAGAGTTAAAGCTCCTATACGATCTTTCCACCGATATGTTCAATGTGAGGTCTGTGGCACTCAATATCTGAAGAAAAACATAAAGCGGCACCAACACATGCATGAAGGGGTTTGCATGATTGAAAGAATAAAATGTAGCTTCAAAGGTTGCCAATACACATTTTCAAATGTAAGTTTTAGAAATCTATTCCATGTTTGGTTGCTTCTCTTGATTTTATTGAGCTGCTCAAATCATGGTTATTGTTGATATGTGTTTGTTTCTTATGGTCAGAAGTAGAGATTTAAGGCTTGTGTTTGAAGACTGAAAAATAGGCAACCAAAATCTAACCCATATGTAGGCAGTCATTTAGTGAAACTGAAGAAGACAAGCACAAAAGAATACACTGTCCTGGTTTTTAAACATGACAAATCTTTACTGAAATAAATCAAGTGTTTTTGTGTATAAGATAAGAGGAAAATACATATAATAAATGATTTCTGTTCGCTTTTCCATGCATTTGTAAATAATAATCATAGCTGCCATGAATGATGCATTTCACTTTTCAGTAGTTATTTTTTAATGTAGAACATATGCATACTGCTCCCTACTGCAGAGCTAAGAAAATTCCTCAGATATTTCTTATCAGGGGTGATGAATTTAAATTTAATAATTTTTAACATCTCAATTTTGTCAACAGAAAACTTTTTCAGTTTTAGGGTAGGTTCACAAAATATATGCAGGAATAACTCAGATTCTTATGTTACATATGAATTTTGTTGTCCATCAAACCTAGCACCATGATCAGTTTGCACTCCAACATTTGATTGCACTATTTAAGGGGGCTGGAATATCCCATCTAACCTTCCTCAGCATGTTACATGCCTTGTTTATTGAAGTATTGTGGTGGCTAATTTATCAACTATAAGCTTTTAGTAATTGCATTTATATTGTTCGCATTTTCAGAGATCAAATCTTAATCAGCATATAAAGGCCGTCCATCAAGAGCTTCGGCCATTTGCATGCCGAATCCCTGGATGTGGGAAGAGGTTCCCATATATGCATGTGAGGGATAACCATGAGAAATCTGGTGTACATGTTTATGTTCAAGTAAGTTACTGGTTACTTTTTATTTTTTATTTTATTTTACATTTTTTTTCTTCATCATCTTCGTTGCATGCATACAGGTGAAATATGATGCTGGTGGCTTTTTGCATGGAGCACTTGGCTTTCAAGCCAATGGCAAAGTGTCACCCATTTAAGCCCTTTAGTATACTAGGATAAAGTTTCTTGTATCATGTTCATTGAATGAGGAAATTGTTATGGATCAGCCTAGATTTTTTTTCTTTAACAATGTTTTGCTACCTTTCTGACCGTTTGGTTTGATTACAATCAAAATCTATCCTTTCATTACCGCATTACTTCGCTTTTTGGTCTCTGTAGCTGTTGCACACTTTTCTCTTTGCCTTCCGATCACGATACAAGGCTTATCTAGAGCTTTACCACCCTTAGTTCCTTCACCTGTGTATGAATAGCTGTTGGCAGTTTGTTTGGACGTTGTCAGGAAGTTGTGAGCCAGATTATTGCTTATGCTTCCAGACACACATAACCGTTATAAGAGGTAATGTTGTATGGGTCTGGTTGCAGGGTGACTTTATCGAAACTGATGAGCAGCGGCATTCCCGGCCAAGAGGTGGGCGAAAGAGGAAATGTTTTTCTGTTGAGACTTTGCAACGGAAGAGGGTGGTTCCCCCTAGTCAAGCTTCTTCTCTGGATGATGGAACATATTATTTGAGATGGTTGCTTTCTGATCAGCAATGAATGGTTATCAGGCAGATAATATATACATATATATGCGAGTGGAAACTTGGTTGCTTGTAAATAGTTTCTCCTGGTTCTGAAATTAGTTCATTATATCTGTCAATATTGTATAATTTTGATCCAACACATGCAAGATTTAAAATTTGAAACTACCCTTTTGCTTTGTCATTTTGTAGATGAATGTGAAATTTATGCTCAAGTGAAATCTTGTGCAGTTTGGTTTGATGCTAGTTTTGCTGGTGCCATGTGTATTCATCCGTGTCTTTACTTTCTGAATGAGAGTCAAGTTTCCTGCATTTTTGAAGTATTATCAAAGATCAGGTGGTCAGGAGTGAGGGAATCCTGTTCCAGACTATTATTCTGGTCAATTTGTGACTGTTGATTAGGCTTTTGGTGGGAGACATGCAAAATATTCTTCATTCCTTGGGAACGCAAGCTACAAATATTTTCAGTGTCTAGGCGGTTGACAAGTTTTGTTCTTACGATTTCTTCACTTACATCATGTCCTCTATGTTTTGAAGTGTCGTGTCGAACGGTACTAGAAAGTTCAAGCCTAGGAGACTTTCCAGAATGCAACTAGAAAACTGCCTGATTCAGCTCTTATACGCATGGCAACCTCGCTGGGTACAATTGCCTCTGCCTCATTCGCAAATTCCACACTTGAACTCCATGGATTTGTGTAGAGCTCAAAATTTTGATTTTGCTAGTTCGTCATCATAATTTTCTGAGAGGGCTTTTCGTGAAGCACTTGCAAGGTGCTT
This sequence comes from Cocos nucifera, assembly GCA_006176705.1. NCBI lineage: Eukaryota > Viridiplantae > Streptophyta > Magnoliopsida > Arecales > Arecaceae > Cocos > Cocos nucifera. The sequence continues at coordinate 198,250 of QRFJ01003983.1, forward strand.
GGGAAGCAATTTGCAATTTGATGTTCTGGTTGAAAGTTGCATTGGAATGACTGCCTCCAAGAAGTTTGCTAACGGGGGAGGCATTAATGCTGCTTGGGACCTAGAAACAACTGCCCATATATTTTGTGAATGTCAAGACTGCCTAAGCCACCTACATTGAAGCCACTCCCTATGGTATCAACCTGGAACCAGTGACAAATTTTAGTAGCCTTACACAGTTCATGGCAAATAATACAAGACTTTATGTTCTGATGGGCTTTACAGCATGCTTATTTGGCTGTTGAGGAATGAGGAGTGTTTACCAGCATCTATTCTCCTCTATCTTAGATTTCAGAATGACTGTTGCACGGGCATCAGATTTCATCACTGTTAACAAATGAAGGCATTAGTCCCAGTGGAATCTGGATCACCCATGCTTATATTCTCCGTCGCAGTTGCTGATCCTCATCTCTCTTGATCGACACATGTTTGCTTCACCGCAAAAGTTTTCTTCTTCCAAGCTACTCACATCTATAGATAAGCTAACAGACCGACGGATTGGGTTGCCAATTATATGGCTGATTATGGTGTTCCAATTTTGTGGACTAATGCCTTACCTACTGCTTTCAAAGATCTTCTTTTGTTTGACTCTTTGGGTGGTACTTAAGCTCGAGTAATCTAAGTTCTCTGATGTATCGAAAAAAGAAGAAAATGCTTACCATACAAATTCCCATTTATTTGGCTTGAATATAACTGTAACTGTGTTGATTTGGATCCAACATGGTTGAAATTTGGATGTAGATTGACTACTTGATTGCATCTCAACTGATCAAAATTTTGGTTTGCATTTGAGGTTATGATTAACTGTAATAACTTTGCAGTTGACTGAATTCATTTCCACCTCCAAATTTTTTATTCTTGAATAATATTTTTTTTATGGAACAGAATCAAGCCAAAAGCCAGTATGGTTAGCTTCTTTTACTCCTATCTTCCCCTATTCCTTCTCTTCCCTTTTTTCTTTTTCTTTTTCCGAGACTAACCCTTCGACTTCTATTTACACAGCACACTATTATCATTGATTTTCCTTTTTTAAATCCCTTGCTTTATTTTTTAAATTAAACCCTTTGCTTTGCTCTAACCGTGCTGATATCTTTTTTTCGTTTTTGAGAAAACTAACCATGCTCATCCCTCTACGCAACCAAGAATTTAAGATATACAAAAAGTGCCGATCATTTTTAATGCTTGGATCGGGGGGTTAAATGAAAAGTTAATATAAACAAAATTATTTATGCCACTTCCTACGAGTTGCTGTAGCATAGCGGTGAGTATTCCCGCTTGTCACCCGGGTTCGATCCCTGGCAACGGCGTTATTTTTTTTCCTTTCTTTAGCAGGGTTTTTATTATTTTAGCTTTGTTCCTTAAAAGTAGACATCCTAGCGTAATTGCCCACTTTTAAAATTTTTTCTTTTTCCCTTCTTTGGCAGGGTCTTTGTTATTTTAGCAAACCTTGCTCGAGATTAGCTTGTTTTCAATCCATCTAATCTCAACCTAACTCATTTATTTTCTTATGCATACGCGTGGAGTCGTAGTCTAAACTCCTTTTATTAAATTTCTTTTAATTAAAAAATTATCGCGTCCCAGTGATAGATAGAACACTCATGTTGAAAACCAAACTTTCGGAGGTGCAAGAACCATACTAACCTTGCTCAAGCTCAGCTTGTATTCTAATCCATCCTTTCTCAACTTAACTCATTTATTTTCTTATATGTACTCATAGTCTAAAGTTGTTTTTTTAATTACATTTCCTTTAATAAAAAAATCACCATGTCCCAGTGATCATAGACAGAATGCTAATGTTCAAAACCAAACTTTCAAGGGGTGCAAGAACCACACGAACTTTGCCTGAGCTCGGCTTATTTTCTAATCCATATAATCTGCACCTAACTCATTTATTTTCTTATACGTATTCACAGTATAAATTTTTTATTAAATTTCTTTTAGTCGAAAAATCATCATGTCCCAATGATATATAGAACACTTTCGTTGAAAACCAAATTTTCAGGGGTGCGATAACCCCACAAACCTTGCTTGAGTTCAGCTTATTTTCTTACCCCTCTAATCTCAAGCTATTTTTTTTTTTAAATTAAATTTTTTTAATCAAAACGTCATCATATCCCAATGATAGATAGAACACATTATTTAGTTCAATTTATGTTGGTATTCAATGATTTTACTACAAAATGTATTTTATTTATAAATAATATTAGAAGTAACATATAATGTATGCCATTTCTGTCATTGTCCTCACATGTTTAATAGAGTCGAGCTTGAGCAAGTCAGGCAACACTCTAACTTAGATCATTCAGTAATCAAGCAAGCTGAAATCCAAATGCAAGCGATTTCAGCAACAGTTCGTTCATACTTGACAATCTCACCCTAGAAGTCGTGGAAATTATTGAACCCTACAAATGAATGTACCCAAAAAGTGCATCAGAATTATGCTCATTGAGAGTACCTTCTGATATTTTAAGTATCATGCATAATTAGAGATTTTGACAAACATGGGAATGACTATTAAGTAACCCAAGGACTCCATGCAAGAAGGAAGATCCCAGCTTTCTCCCGAAAACTTTATGAAACATATTCTTCTAATTCTTTTCAACTTAAATTACTGGAGGTTCAGTTTGAATGGTGCATTCTGTCAGAAAACATCTGCAACATGTATACATTCCACTACTATTTATTTACTTAACTAGCTTTTCTCTTTCTACTGACCCAAATATATGCTGCATTGTTTTGGAATTAATTTGAGAACATATGATGATTTAGCCTATTATATGAATAATGCCGTTATTCGTTAACATTTCATCTCTTGCTTTCAAGATCTCATGATAGTAGAATTGATTGGACCAATCAGATTGGTCATTAATACACAGATGACTGCGAGATTTATTTACTTATTTGTATTTTCAACTGTCACCTTCACAACTGTAACCCTAAACACCTTTTCTGGGTATTTCATAGCCACTCTTCCTCATCCATGTTCTTGAGCAAGTAAATCCTTACATTTTCTATGAGTTTTGAGCTAAATGCTTAGCCTCAGGCAAGTAACATCAATTGCCAGCTTCCATGGTGAAAAAAGTTAAGAATGTGATCAAAGATTAGCATTCCCATCAAAATAAAACCTGAGTGCAGCTGAAAGAGAGGCACAAACAAGAGTGACTACATAAACATAACCCAAACTAGGGAGGAACAAGTCACAACGAATCAATTGAAAATAACACCATGAGAAGAGAATTCTGCTATCACAATGCCCCTCTTTGGCAAGCCCATCAGCCATAGTTATGAATGAAGCCAACATCAAGAGCTTACCTCCTGCTGCTACTTTATGTTTTGATTTCTATCACTGAATTGAAGCTTGTTAGTTGTTGCACTAGAAGGGGAAGAATAAGTCCATGAGTATCAGAAGTTGAACTGATTAATTCGTTCTCTTTATTAGCTTGTATTATCACTTGGCGGATGCCAACATTCCAGCATTGCTGCTCTAAATGTTGATGAGAAATAACTAACATAGCAAAAATTTGAACGAAACCTCTGTAGATTGAAAGTAAATCAAAAAGTCAAATTTTGGCTTGGGAAAAAAAAAAGGAAAGAAAATTGTCAGAAGACAGAAGGTGAGAATTCTACCAGAACGAACTGATCTGCACCAGAGCTTGTAAATGATGCCCAGGAATTCTGTCATCTTTACTCCTCTGTAACGTTCGTGTGCAGCATGATGCATAAGATAAGTAATAGTTTCAAAGGATAACCCTTTTTTTTTTCGGTTAATGTGTCTATAGTCTCCCTTATGGGGGAGTTGTACTTCACTAGATATAGCTACTTGGAAAGAAGCATTAGAGCTTATATTGGAAAAGATAATCGAGTTAAAAAAGCCTGTCCTTGTGATGTTGAAAAGGTTACAATTTTCATGACTTTCACTTCTAATTCTAAAAACAGGAAATTAAAAAAAAAATATTTCTACTTTTCTTTTAAATTTTAATAACATAATCATATTTGGTGCAGTCAAACTATTTTTATTTTTGTGAAAAGAAAAACCCTCTTCCAACATTTGGCAATGACAAAAACAGTGGTGGCAATGATGGAAGTTGTGGTGGTGGCAACAGCAGCAACAGTAGCAGTGGTGGTAGTAGCAGCATGGCTATGACAATGGTGATGATCGCAGCTGCTTGGTGGCAGTTGTGCCACTGACAATGTGAGGAGCAGTCATGACAATAGCAATAGGGGTGGTGGCAGCTGTTAGGGTTGTGCACAAGTCAGTTGGATCAGTTTGAAGACAAACCCAAAATTGAACCAATTTAAACTGGTTTTCTAAGACTGAAACTGACACCAAACAGCCAATCTATGAAAACTGCCTGAAATTGACTTGAGAAATTTGGCTTGTTTGGTTCGATTTATTGAGTTGATGTTTAATGGATTGGGCTAAATTGACTGGGCTAAGTCTAAACATAAAAATTTCATATCATATAGTGTTGATGTTCAATGGACTGGGCAAATGGGCTGGCTAAGTCTAAATATAAAATTTTATTTCATATATAAAAGAAAATATAAGAGAAAAAAATAAAAATTTCAACATATATACACTCATGCATATGGGTTGGGTTAGGTCATTTTGAATACACACACACACACACACACACACACAGGAGTGGGGTCAGCCTGAATTGGTTTTCTGAAAACTCAAATGGAAATTGAACCGATATTTTTTTTTTCTGCTCAAGCCTTTCTCAAACCGGCACTAAACTGAATTTAAAAAAAAATGATATAAACCGAACTAAAGAGATCAGTTTAGGTCAGGTTTACAGTTTTGCCGGTCTTTTTCACATCCCTAGCAACTGTGGTGGTGGTGATGATGAGTTGATGACACAGGCAGCAAAAAATGTGACAGGATGGCAATGCAATCATGAAAACGGTGTCCAAAAATGGAGGAGATTCTACTTGAAGAACTTGAGTTCCTTATTTTAAAAAAAATATTAAAAAAGGATTTTCATGCTTTCACTTTTTTTGTTTCAAAATAATGAGTGATTTTAAAAATAGAAAGTAGAAATAATGGCACAAAACATTTTTTCTCCATTTTTGTATTTTTATGTTTAAACAAAGGATAGGAAAAAAAAACAACCCCAAAATAGGTCCAAGAATGCTACTTAGTACATGAGTTCACCAATGCGAGAATTGATTAGAGCCCTTAAAAGATCACTCCCAAGGTCTACAATCTTGATACCAAATACCATATCGAAATAGCTCTCAAACTATTTTTCTCACTTTTTATATTGCTACACCTCGATACGGATCAGTAAGTATGCCTCGGTATGAGTCGATATGCGCCTTGGTACACCTTAGTTTCAAGGGATAAGGGGCCTACACTGAATATGAATTTCATACTGGTTTCAATCTAGTACGGTATGGTACGCTCCAAATCAGGCAGTTTGGGGGCGATATGGCAGTCCATTGTCACTCCTAGTCCTAGAGCATGTAGGAGAAGGAACTGTAGCTTCAACTTGAAAACAAGCATGAGCACAAGATCCGTAGTCTAAGCAAGCAAGACCTAGGGAACAATCAAGATGATTTAGAGCATGTTGACGAAGTAGCCATAGGAAGTTAGGAGTTGTTTTGTTTTATGGAAAGATGAAAAATTAAAGCAGTCCCATAAAGCAACCATTCAACAGACATACAAAAAAAACAGCATTACACAATAAAGAAAATGACAGAGACGACAAGCTACAGGACATTTTCCTTATATTTTTGTAGACAAAAAGAACCATAATTTTGTCATGGAGGAAAAAAAACAGTAGATATTTCTCTGAACCTATTCTCTAATCAGCATAAATCAAGAGGAAACCAGAATGAAACTCCCAATTCCCTAAATCGTCCCTGTTCCTTCATAACTATATGATCGAGGTTCAGTTGGTTGGATGGAAATAATGGAAACCATGCCAACATTTTATAGTCTCCATACATCAACATTCCAATGATCTAATCATGTCATATGGAGTTTTTGAGGTATCTTGCAGCCTGATCTTTAACAATAAGAAATCTGTGAGTGACGTTTCAGGTTCTTAAATAGAATTTCCTTTGTTCTAATGAAATGCTGTGCAAGAGACCCATCTTGTCATGGCCTTAACTTTAACAATTCAATTCAAAGATCTAGAAGGACACAGTGCTACATCAGATAGAGATTGAATTTCACTAGCATACAAAGTCAACTGACGAAACAAGAACATTCTGTTCTTGCCCGCTACCATTGTTCACAAGAGTGCCATCAAGAACTAAAGGTGATCATGCAGCATCAGACATTAAGGGTGCACCAACCTCAAAGGACAGGGCAAGGGGTACCAAAAGCTAAAAGAAAGAGTCCTCATTGAGGTACAGAAAGGGTACCACCTATCCTTTGTTACCTATCAGAACTAAAACACACAAGGACTAAAAGAAGGATAGGCAACTAGTCAAAAATAAAATAAAATAAAATAAAAAGTAATAACTTCAAAGTAATGAATTCAAACACAAGATTAGGAGAAGTAAGCTTCTCCAAACACCCTAGGATATATATAGATGTAAATTATCCCACATAAGTGTCACCAAAATCTAAGGGAATAGCCCAGAGAAATGTTCCTCTAGGGGTAACAGACTGATATTATTACTAGTTATTCAGAAAGGCTTCCCATATAAAATTTTCCCACACAAGCTTTTACCATGAATCAAGAAAAAAATTGTGAGAAAATTAACATACATAAAAATATAGATCCATGATAAAAAAAAAAAAAGTAGAATTTGACAGAAAACAACAGGCCAAAATTCAAAGACAACATTCATTAAAAATAAATTATGCAAGGCTTCTAGTCTATTAATGAGATCAGTATTATCATGAAACATCTCAAGGTCAAATACCTAGTCCTCTACATGATCAAACTGTAGTGTCCAGAATTGTTGAACACCTTATAGGATGGTTATTTGTCATATAATATCATATTATGTCACACTAAAACATAGGACAACAAAACAAAGTTTAGAGCGGTAGGTGGAGAAAAATACATGCAACATATACCAGAATCAAAATTATGAATACAACTGGGTCAGAAAATCAGTGAATGCATGTACCTTGTTCAAAAATTAAGGAGTCAAAGCCAGCTGGCTAAGAAGCAAATAGACAAGGAAGAAAAAAAAGCAGCACAACCACTGGATTTTGATAAGCATGGCCCAAAATGCCTTCTGCTAGTCTTCTTTCCAGATTATGGGGCGGGTTCCTGCCCTCCTGTCTTTGCCTGCTTTTAGTTTTGAACTAATAGAAAAAAAATAGTTAAAAGTTCAAATCAAATTTTTGGTAACAATATTTAGCCATGTGTTAAGAGTCAAAACTTAAGGCAAGCATGTCCGTCATAAGCATGATGATACTCATTCTGAAACCAACTCCTGCCCTGCATATTGTAGCTATGAAAGCATCATCAAGTAAATAACTATGGTCCTTGAATGTCAAATTGGGATCTTATAAAGGGGATATAGTAGACAGTGGACTATATACAATAAAAACAAGCATATTTTGGCTAGAATTCATAGTCCTATTTAGGTTACAGTGTTGCTTAGCAATAATAAGGTAAGTATAACAATTTTCTTAAAAGGATTTCTTGCTGTTTGTTACTTACATCCAGCCAAAGGCAGTAATTCAACAGCCATCTTCATAAGAATTATGGCATTTATGGAAGTTTCTATTATCTTCTTCCTCTGTTACTTACATCCAGCCAAAGGCAGTAATTCAACAGCCATCTTCATAAGAATTATGGCATTTATAGAAGTTTCTATTATCTACTTCCTCCTCTTAATTTCAAGAAAGAACAGAGGGTCACTAGGGATTTAATCTTTCAGATAATGGACATTTATTTGATTTAATTTTCCAATTAAAATTAATTTTAAATATGAAGTTCTTCATCAAATCTAATAGCACAACCATATTTTTAACTCCTTTTAACATATCTGCACCAATTTGCTGTTAGAAAAAGTTTTAATTGAATGCCAATACTTGAATGTACTGACACTGTACCGGATGCGATGGTTCAATAATATGAAGAAATTTGCAACAACATCAAGAAAGATACAGATTCCCAAGAATATGACATGATTGAGAGAAATTTGGTTTTAAACATGAAAAACGCAAACGTACTGATAGCCACATGAAATAACAACAGATTTCTAGAAGCTTGTGAGCATATGAAAACTCACACATGACTTCATGCTTCAGAAAATGGTTCAGTGAGAGAATTTTAAACCTTTGTAAGGATCCATAAATCAATCCATAAACATTGAGTACCTGAACCTGTAACAAAATGACTATATCATGACATCCAGACTGTACGAATTTTCCTAAATTAAACAGTTGGATTGAAGTTTCAATAAACTGTTTTGGCTGAGGAGAGCATAACATCGGTTAGGACCCCAAGCATAGGAAGCTGTTGATTTTGGGTATAGCAGACCGTAGCATGATGATTTAATGCCCTTGCAAATTGAAATTTTGAAGGTAAAGGAGAGCAACAACATTGTATTACAAAATCTTCAACGACAATCCAAAAGACATCCAGATATCCATAATACATGTAGTTGTCAAGACCCTCAACATAAGGAGTTTTGTTGTTCCTAGAATGCATATGAGTCAAACAATCCAGCTGAAAAAGAGTTGAGTTGTAGGCCACTTGATTGCTACAAAAGAAGAATGTTAAACTTTATATGAACTGAGATAGTAAGGCAAGACAATTTTTTAACAAGGCATCAGCTATTACACTTTATTCTTGAAATTTGAAGGCAATAGCATATATGATTGAGCAAAGCATAAAAGAAAAAGATGTAGATGAACTGGTTCTAGAAAGCGTTAAGACTCTTTCAAAGGGTAGATGCCCGCTATTGGACAACCATTGCTATATAAATTCAATTGTTTATAACAAGGTGATGCTTTGGATATGATTCCCATCAAGGCTTTTTATTGTACCCATTAGAATGACGTTTGGATCAGGATGACTAACATACAAGGTAAGCCGATTGACAGAAAGATCTCACAGCACAACAATGTTGCTAAATAACTGCTAGGAGTTTCAGATTTCAATCAAAATTCCAGTTACAATAAATAAAATGACCAGGATGGAAGACAATGTAGATGGAAAAGGCATGAAGGACCAGAAGTTAATTTTTCTGATGAGAGGATCAGGAAACTTGGCTAATATTTGACTAGCACAAGTAATAGTTTCTGTTGGTGGCGGTGAGTGGGTGATTTTTCATTGGTGAATCCTTGAAAGACAAATTTGGCCTACCTATATTAACTAACATCAGTAAATCCATCATGGAATACTGGTGCAACCACAATTCCTTTTCACCTTCCATATTGTTAATTAATTTGACAATCAATTTGGTATAGCAGACTCATGTGCCAACAATTCATGTTGGAACAACTGAAGCCTTGGGATAAAAGGGGGACAGATGCTATGAGGGGTAATGATAAATGGAAAGACACGCTATAATAGATTTATGGGAGTCTGCATATAATTTTCATCATACAGGACAACATAATGTACTGAAGCCTCAAAAGAGAGTTGATTAGAAGAAGATTATGCATTTTTAAAGATTAGGTCAATTTATTAATTCCATGAAAATCGGGATCTGGTGGTTGTATCAAATAAGCTGAAACAGGATGTTGAAAAGGAAGAATAAAGAGGATAAGCTGGAGTATAGTTGTTGGATTTTAGCAAGAATATTTTTCTCCTGTTATTTGCTAAAAGTATTTGTGGAAGCACCAAAATCATTTCAGATTCAACTTCACAACTTTTAATTTGATTGCCTTTCTGCCAACAGTAATTTGATGTACATATTACGCATTAGAATGAAAGATTTCAACGCCCAATCATTTGTTTTACAAGTTTTGACTAATTTTGTCATTATAATCCTCAGAAATAGGGTCAATTTCCATGACAAGATTTTGTTATGGGTTTAGATGATACGAGTATAGGATTAAGTAGTTTTTAGGTTGTTGAAACTAATTGTTTGACAAATGAGGTGGAAGAGTCATTGTTTATGCAACTTTATATATAGCAGCAACCTCTCCCATGAATTCAGTATTTATCACTTCATTTCATATTTTCTGTTTCCTCCAGAATTTAAATTGTGGGATAGCGCAAAGGCTTGATCCCTTCTAGGTTGTAACTTGGTATCTTATCCAGATATTTTTACAGTGGAATTTGTTTACAGATATCATGAGATCAGATTTAACTTATATACTTCTTATCTAAAATTTGAAAATATAACAGAATTTGATAAAACATCACTGTCTTGTTGATAAAATTTTCCAAAATCAGACCTCTACTGTGAGAATCAGGTGAACAATTAATGCAGCATTTCCGAAAAGCCTTTGCAGGAACATGCAGGAAGATCTGTGGTCTCTCCCCTATACCTGCAAGTCTTTGGTGAAAAATTTGCTAAAGGCCAACCTCATAAGAACTTTGTGAATCAAACTTCCTATATGAGCACTTTCACAACCCAAACAAGGTCTAATTTACATTCATCTTCTATATAGATGTCAATGTGACAACAGAGGGCTTTACAAAATGGTATCAGCTGTTTGGACCTACACTAACTCTATAATAGCACAGGGCATATAAAATTTCACTTTCATCAACTTTCAAAAACAAAATGCAGATCAAGTAAAAGAGTATAATAATTGGGAACAAAAGAAACTGACTGGACAATGGCCAGTTTCGACCTATAATAACTCTCCTTACGGCGAGTTAGACTTTAATATAGATTTCAGAATGTGTTGGGCGTAACTGATTATCATCATGCTCAGTCATAACTATTTTTGCATTCACCGATGCCTTCGTCAAGTATGGCAGCTGGTCACGGAGAAATTGCAAACCAGAATAATAATTCACTTCATCCATCTCAAATTCTTCAAAACCAACTATGGCTAAAGACTCAAGATAGCCAGCCCTCCCCAATAAAAATCTCACCAGTTCCATCTCATTGTGGTGCCCCTTGAAGTTATTCATCTTTATGACCTTGAGATTTTCAAAAGCAACCTCTGGAGGTTTCTCCTCGACCACCTCCAAGTATTTCTCCAGAAAGGGATCATACATATTGGTTGGAAGCTGCGCAGAGTTCAAATCAACACATTAGGAACACAATGCACTGATTCTAAGACACTATCTGAGCTTAAGCAACGAACAAACCTCTATGAAAAGCCTTTCCAACTTCGGACACTGGCATAGAGTAAAGAAGCTGTAGATATCTGTAAGGTTGCTGTCGGTCATCATCACCATCAGCAGCTGCAATTCTCTCAGGTTTCGGAAGTTCCTGAATGCCTCAATTGCGTTCGCCCCCGAGACAGTAATATACTGAAGCACCATCACCGACAAAGATTGAGGGGAAAAAAAATTTCTCCTTCCTTTACATTTCAAGTTGGAATTTTAATACGAAATCCAATTCAATTCACCAAGAAAACAAATACCTGAAGCGAGAGGCTGCAAAGGGTCAGGACCTTAACATTGGAAAGCCTGCCGATGGCCTTCACCCAATTGCTTCGGGGAAGCTCCGAGCTAAGGATGCCGGAGCTCATGTACACATCCTCCAGCCTGGAAGAGTTATCGAGGCAGTAATTGGTGAGATAAGCACCACTGAAACGGAAGGACCGGAGGCTTGGGGCCGAGACGGTGAGCTCGGAGACCTTGGGGCAGTGCACTATGGTGAGGCTCGCGAGCCGGAAACCGGAGGCTGGGATGGCGATCCGCCGGAGGTCCCGGCAGTACCGGAGACCGAGCGAACGGAGCTGCGGGCAGGCGGCGATGATCCTCCTCAGGGCGGCGTCGGTGATGGAGATGCTGTGGAGGCAGAGGACCTCGAGAGAGGAGAGGCGCTTAAAATGGGCGGCGGGGCAGGAGAGGCGGAACCCGCAGACGGTGAGGCGGAAGAGGTTGGAGCTCTCGCAGAAGTGGAAGAAGTCGCGGCGAAGAGGGCGGCGGCGGCCGGCCGGGACAGGGAATGGGGGAGTAGGGGATAGGTCGACGTGGAGGTCCTCGACGCCACAGACAGAGGCGTACTCGAGCCAGCGGCAGACTTCATGGACATGGCGGCCCGGGTGGAAGGCGATCCGGAGGACGTCGAGGCGCCGCCGCCCGCGGCACTGGAGGAAGCAATCGACGCGGTCCAGGAAGTCCTCCGGGCGCTCGCCGGCGGCGGCGGAGAGATCGAGAGAGGAGGGGTGCGGCCAGCGGTACTTCCAGAGGTCGCGCCAGCGGGAGGAGAGGGCGCCGGTGCGGACGGCGTACTTGAAGGGGAGGAGGGAGAGGATCTGGAGGCGGAGGACGTCCGGCAGATCGGTGAGGCGGTCCTCGCCAGCGGTGGCCGAGGAGTGGGAGGCACCGGCGCCGGCGTCAGCGGCGTCGGCGGAGGAAGGGGGGGAGAGGGGCTGCGCCGCCGTCCACCGGGGCTTCTTCTTCTTCCGCATCGCGTCGGGAAGAAGGAAAGTCATGGCCTTCTAAGTTATTTTCTCCTCCGTGAATAAAAGGGGGACGAGTGTTTTTGGAGGTTAATGAAAGGGGGGAGAGGAAGAGAGAGAGTGAGAAAGAGAGGGGGGCATTAGGTGGGAATTAGGGGAGGATTTTACTGCAATAAGAAGAGGAGCGTGGCATGGATGGTTTCATGATGATGGATCATGGCTGTGCGCTATTAGCATCTGCCAACTTTGATTTGATTATTTTAAAACGTTGCCAAACTTAGAGATTTGATTGATTTGCTCGTATTTATGAATCATAAGAGAAAAAAATAAACATAAAATTTAATTTTAAAATCTTTAAAATTTTAATTATTTTTAAATAATATTTTATTGTGATAATTTTATGAAATAATTCAAGTTTGATGTTTAATAAAAAAATCAAAACAGAGGAACATTTTAGATCGGTGATTTTGTTGAATTGTGGCAAATTGGGTTAAAGATTTTAAAAAAGATTTTAAGTATAATTATTAGAGAAAAGAGAAAAAAAAATCATAATGAATTATTTTTTTTATACGGAAGGAACTCTACCCACTTAAATTATTTTATAATTATTTTAATTTATAATTTACTAATAATATGGATGAAACAGGTAATTAGAAATTAAAGAAAAGTAAGATAATTAAGTTTTTTTAACTATTTTCACCTTATCACCACAAAACTTATAAGAGATTATTGATTAAAAAAAAAAGTTGGTGCGAAAACATTATACCAAAGCAAGGAGAATGGGAAATCAAGGTGGACTACAATAAGTAAAGTTGAGGGCTCTAGTGTAAATCCACAGCAAGGGCAAAGTTAGGTGGTCTCAAGAGGCATAGGTGGATAGTGATCCCAAAAAGCTAAGGACAATCACTAATCAAATTTGGATTAAAATTGTAGAATTTACTAAACCATCTTGGCCCATCCTATAAACCAAATCACATTATTATTTCATGATATGCCTGCATATTTTGTAACAACTCATGTCTGTGTTTGCACGCTGCACTTTGTGTCTTATAACAAATGCTTTTATAGCGCACAAGTTTCACATTTTTCAATAAAAAAGATATTTTTTATAACACATAAGCATCAAACTACAAGGTTAGACAACTGAGGTAGGACTTCCCTATTACTTCTTCGGCTGATACAGTGTATCCCATATCAAAATGGTTTTCTTCGGCTGATACGGTGTATCCCATACCAAAATAGTTTTTTCATAAAAAATTTAAGAAAAAAATTTCTACGTAGGATTATTATACAACTAACTAGTCGAAGATTTATTAAATTTTTTTAATAATAAATATTCATAACAAATATTTTTTAATTTTTTAATATTTTATTTTATTTTATTAATTTATTATATATATTATATATACTTTTATTATTTTATAATATAATATTTTTTTCTTCTTATTTTTATATTTTCTATGCACCCGCTAGTACCACCTATCTTCCTGTCGTCATACCATGGCTCTCTTTCTTTTTTGGCAAACATCAATTTCGATCGTACCTCCGCTCCCTCTCTTCTTCTTATAGCTTCTCTGTGCCCGTCGGTGCTATCCCACCATCGCTCTTATTTTTTCTTGGCAAATGTCGATCCCGATCACATCCCCAATGCCCCTATCAATACTATCACCGTCGGTGCCACCATTTAAGAAAGAGAGAGTTTCTCTCTCTTTTATTTTTTCTTTTTTTTAATAAAATAATAATATTTTTTTTTCTTTTTTCTTTTTATTTTCGCATCTTCTCCATACCCATTAGTGCTGCCCCATCACGACTCTCCTCACTCGATGAATGCTGATCTTGATTGCACCCATGCCTCCTCACTTTTTCTCATACTTTCTCCAAACTTTCGAAGACTATTAAATGTAGAGATTTGACTCACAAATCAATGAAGTGCTATGCTCTATTTATGAATAATTTATTAGATTTAATCTAGTTTGATCCAATAGATTGATTCAAATCTTGAAACATATTATTTTTTAAAAAATAATAAAAATTATTTTTTAAAAAATAAATTAGTATGTTATTATTTTTAAAATTAAAAAATAATATATAATTTTTTAAAATAATAATAAATTAATATTTTTTAAAAATATTATTATTTTATAATATTTTATTATTTAAAAAAATATTTTAAAAAAATATTTTTTTATCTCCTATCCTTTTCTTATTTTTATTTTTAAAATATTATTTTTAATTTTTTTAAAATACTATTTTATTATTATTTAAAAATAATATTTTAATTTCACATAGTATAACTAAAGTCATATGAGATGCTGAGGTTTGCTAGCTTAGCAAGTCAAAATCCTTCCAATATGCCATGTGTCAAAAAAAAATAAAATATTATTTTATAAAATAATAAATAAAATATATAATAAATAAATAAAATAAAATAAAATAAAATATAAAAAAAGCTAAAGAATATTTATTATAAACATTTATTTTTAAAAATTTTAATATCTTATTTTTTAAAAATATTTTTAAAAAATATTTTTCATTTCTTATCTCTTTCTTACTTTTATTTTTAAAATATTATTTTTTTTAATTTATTAAAATACTACTTTATTGTTATTAAAATATAAAAAAGCTAAAGAATATTTATTATGAATATTTATTATTAAAAATTTTAATTTTTTATTTTTTAAAAATATTTTTTTAAAAAAATATTTTTCATCTCTTATCTTTTTTCTATTCTTATTTTTAAAATATTATTTTTAAATTTTTTTTAAAATATTATTTTATTATTATTTAAAAATAATATTTTAATTCCATATGGTACTGAGATGCTGAGGTGGCAATACTGTAATACTTCTTCATAAAGTATTATTATATATATAATAAATATATTTTTTGATAATACCGTAATACTTCTTGATAGAGTATTGTTATATATATAATAAATATATATATATTTTTGTTATTATGTTTAGTGGTAATGTGTAAATGAGGAGATTAGAACCCAAATAACTTATTTTTATACGAGACATTTATATCATTCAAGTTCTATTATTGATGGGCCAATAAAGAAAACGCCACATAAGCGGACTTTAGAAGCACCTTTGAAGTCAATAGATGTCCATTAGTCAACAATGTGAGGTACCAAAGCCAAAGATGCAAAAGGGAGGGTGATTTTCCAATAGGCAAAAGATGGTTTCCAAGGTTTGGAAGGACTTGGCAGCATCAGAAAATATATATGATAGCTCATAGGTTGAGAGGACTTTTTCTCCTGGGTCTCAAAATAACCGTTCTACTGATTGCAGATGCCCATGGACAATAGTTAAATTTTGTATTAGGTTAGAGAGGATTTATATATACTAAACAAGTCCAATCTGATGCACTCTGGTTGGAGGAGAAGATTATTTTCCAATTAATTTTAGCGGGTCACGTAACTTAATTTTGAGCCCTATTGATGACCTCTTCATCGTAATGGTGCTGGGAAAGCTCAACGAGAATGTCATAATCATATTTAAAAAGATGAGCTAAAAGATATAATTTAAATTTTTTAGTTTTATGTAAATACTCAAGACCTACTTAAAACTCATTTCGTTCACGGAAAGTAAAAAAGAAAGTGTGGTCAAAGAGAAGCGGAAAAAATCACCCTTATTTGGTTCTATTTTAAGGAGGTCTGGGAGAGAAACTTGGTTCTCCATCGATCGATCATGGGTGGTTGCGTGGAGCCATGGCGGCTTGGCTTCTTTTAATTGAGGGGGCAATCTGATCAACCTTAGTTTGGAACTGATTGCTGTGGCTTTTTGTGAAGTTCTGTGGGGAGGCAACGATCTGAGGAGAGAGCTTTCGTCGGTGGATGAGTGCACGGTGGAGTAGAGGAGACACGAATTTGCTCAGGTGTGCATGAAGATTAATCTTTCTTGGCCATTGAGACTGGGGGTGTTGATCAGCTTTTTATGGCAGAGGTTTGTGTATGAGAACCTTGACGGTGTGTACCTCTAGTATGAGTGCTTCCATTTTCCAGAGATGGTGCTCGATCGGAGGGGGAGGAGGAGGCTTGGCGGTCAGCCCATGCTTGGAGAACGTTATCCGAGCCGAAGGGGAGGAGGTGGGAGCAGCGGATCAAAGGGTCGCGCTTGGGGCATGGTTAGTGGCTGTCTAATAATCGCTATCTAGGCTAGAGGTGTCGGATGTTTTGGGGAAGAAGGAGGCCAAGTCAACTTGGTCCATTAACTCGAAATCTAGGACCAATCGACTTAGAAAGGTATTGAGAAAAATGGCTCGAGATTCGGTCTATAAAGAACGAGGTCCACGATGATGAACAAAGTCCAACGAGCCCAAAAATAGCCAAAATGAAGTCCAGATGGAGAAAATACGCGCAAAAAAAGGTCAGAGCGGGGTAGCACGGCCCTTGGGCCCATCGGAGGGGCCCATAGGCGGCGCCGGCCAGCAGCAGTGCACAGTGGCACTGGGCCAGCCAGGCACGCAAGCACGCGAGGGTGCACGCGGGTTGCACAGGCGCCCAGCTCACATGGTGGAGCAGGGTCCATGGTGGACCACTGACTCATGGGTGCATGCATGGACCGAAACTAGGTTTCTCCAACCATTTCATGTGGTCCATGGTACTATTTCATGGACCAATCATGATTCGACAGCTCAGAGAGGAGCCTGTCACGATCGGATGGCTGGAACTTGATCGGGGTGATCTGGGAGTATTTTGCGCAATCCGATAATCCAAGAGAGAGCTGGTCATGATCAGATGACTCAAGAGCAATCCGAGCTTGATTAAGAGACTGTGTACATGATCCGATAGCTTAGGAGGGAGCTGGTCATGATCGGACGGTCCAGAATCGATCTCGGACATGTCTGGGACTGGTTTTCCTACTACAATACTATTTTTGAATTTTTGAAGCCTATATAACTTTGATTGACAAACCGTTTATTACGTCGGAAAGTTGGTAACATTCTGGAGGTACTGAGAGACTTCTTGAGAGATTTTAAAAAAATTTTATAAGAATTTTGAGGCTTCTTATTGAGAGACTCTTGTACAAGGGTTGAGTAGTAAGTTTCTCTTGTATTTATTAATTTTCTATCTCTCATAGTGAAGTTTGCACATCCCGTGAAGATAGATTTTGATCTAATTCATGTATACTGGATTGTGTGCTCTCTTATCTTGTATTCTTCTTTCTTTTTCTTGCGATATCCATACGTGATCGAGTGCAATGCAAGTGATATCAAGAAGGTCTTGTGGTTTTGGTGTCCTGACCAGACTCTACAACAATCGATATCAGAGTGAGTTGATATCTCAATAATTGATATCAAAGCAAGTTAATACCACAATAATTGGTATCAGAGCTAGACGATACCGCATACGTGGTTGCCCAGATCGTGATGGTGTTGATCGAGATCAAAGAAGATGGAGAAGACAAGCATAATCAAGATGGAGATCAACCGGTTCGATGGAAAGAGTAATTTTTTCTTGTGGCAAGCGAGGGTGAAAGATGTGCTCATCCAACATGAATTGATCGACACTCTCTTGAATGCAAAAAAGCTAGACACTATAGAAGAGAGGATCTGAGAGCGGCTATATATACAGACAGTGAGTACCATTCACTTGTATCTGACGGATGAGGTAGTGATCCATCTACTTGGCGAGACTTCTCTGATGATACTATGGTCAAAGCTCGAGAAATTGTACATGATGAAGTTCCTCACCAACATCCTCTTTCTTTGGAGGCAGTTCTATCAAATATGGATGATCAAGGGATAGAGCGTGCAGGAGCATCTCAGCCATTTTTAGAAGTTTCTCACCGATCTTCTTAGTGTAGATGAGAAGATTAAGGAGAAGATCGGGGCGTTGGTTTTGCTAGCATTGCTTTTTCCTTCATATGAGTCCTTGGTGACTGTTCTTCTAGTGGAAAAGAGCACCATCAAGATGGATGAGGTCACTATAGCGATTCTCCAAAACGAGGTTCTTAGGAGAGAGAATCTAGTTTCGAGCTCAGATGGTGGTAGCTTAGCTTTGGTGGTTTTTGGAGGAGCAGATGGCAGTAGATAGAGTGGCAAAGAATCATGAGGAGAATGATCTAGATCCAAGATGAGGGATCTTAGCAAGATCAGATGCTATCGATGCGAGGAGTTGGGGCATCATGTTAGAGATTGCTCGCAGCTTAGGGATTTGACGAGGGCTACTGCAGTGACAGCTAGTAGCGAGTTAGAAGATGATGTTTTAGAGATATCTGATGAGGTATCTACTTCTTTCAAATAGTAGATTTTAGATTCTACATGCACATATCATGTTTGTTGTAGGAAGAAATAGTTTGACTCCCTAAAAAATGGTGAGGGTATAGTTCATCTACTGGATGGATCAAATTATGCGATCAGAAATATCGGGACGGTTAGCTGGAGGATACATGATGGTACAGTAGAAGATTGAGTGAGGTCTGATACATACCCGATTTCAGGTAGAATCTTATCTCATTGAGTAGATTGGATTCAAACGACTACATATGGGTGGATGGTGATGGAATCTTGAAGGTCATACATGATGATAAGATTATTTTGGAAAAAAAAAAAGAAGATAAGAGGACATTACTATCTAGCAGGGAGCCCAGTGCGAGGTGGAGCTCCAGATGGAGGTGGATCAACCACGAGATAGGAGACTCAGGAGGATGAGGGGCGACGTCATAGAGTAAAGTTTTTATTACTGTAGGAGGCTATTTCGAGCAAATTTTAGATCAAAAGGATCACAACCATTAATGAAAGTAGGATCGAGCGGCCTGGCTCGACTCCCATGTTTGTCCATCCATAAGATAGCAAGCATGCCCCAAGGCATGGGGGTGAGACATATCATAGGCTCTCAGAGATAGATGAAGATCAAATATTGAGTGTAGAGAGTTTTGAAAAAAATACCTTAAGATTCAATCAATAATAAGTCCAGAACGAGGTCCAGGATGACGAACGGAGTCCAATGAGTCTAAGAACAGTTCAAATAGAGTTTAGATGGAGAAAATATGTGCGAAAGAAGATCGGAACGGGATAGCACGATCCTTGGACCCGTTGGAAGGGCCCAAAGGTGTTGCTGGTCGGTGGTGGCACTAGGCTAGCCGCACGTTGGGCCAACTAGGCCTGCGAGCGTGCGCGGGGGTGCATGTGGGCTGTGCGAGCACCCAGCCCGCATGGTGGAGTGCGGTCCATGGTGGACCACCAGCTCACGGGCACATACGTGGACTGGAACTCGATTTCCCCAGCCATTTCAAACAATCCATGTCACTGTTTCGTGGATCGATCACGATCTGATGGCTCAAAAAGGAGTCGATCGCGATCCAATGGCCGGGACTTGATCGAGCTAATCTAGGAGTGTTTTGCACTATTCGACAGCCCAGGAGAGAGCCAGTCATGATCGGTTGGCTCAAGAGCAATTTGGGCTTGATCAGGAGGCTGTGTATACAATCCATTGGCCTAGGAGGGAGCTGATTGTGATCAGACGGTCTAGCATCGATCTTGGGTATGTTTGGGACTGGGTTTCTTAGTGAAATACTATTTTTGAATTTTTGGAGTCCATATAACTCCGATTGATAAATCATTTATTGCATCAGAAAGCTGGTGACATCTTGAAGGTGTTGAGAGATTTTTTGAGAGATTTTAGAAAGTTTTTTATGAAAATTTTGGAGCTTTTTATTGAAAGAGTCTTATACAAGAGTTGAGTGATAAGTTTCTCTTGTATTTATTAATTTTCTATCTCTCATAATGAAGTTTGCATGCCCAATAGAGATAGGCCTTGGTCTAATCCATATATACTTGATTGTGTTCTCTCTTATCTTGTATTCTTCTTTCTTTCTCTTGTGGTATCCATACGTGATCGAGTGCAACGCAAGTGGTATCAAGAAGGTCCTATCACTGTAGTGTCCTGGCCAGACTCCATAATAATCGGTATTAGAGTTAGTTGATATCCTAATAAAAGGACCCAACTCAAGTGGGCTTGGATCGTGTTGATCCACCAACTAGATCCAACGGTTAGATCAAGCCAACCAAGATCACATGGCAGCAATCACCTCTCTGATCCAAACTCGGATCAATGGCTAGATTGGAAGAGAGGGGCACAAAGATTGGTGCTAGAGGTGCTACGAGCTTGAGCCCAGGCATGGCTCAGCCTGTCAATAGGTTCGGCTTGTTGGCATTGGGTAGGGATGCGGGCAACGACCTATTCGAGGGCATTATGGTGTACGGGTCCTCTAGGCCTTGGATAGGGTTGGCATGGACATTAGTGGGGGCTCAGCCCAACCCAAGCATGCCAGGCGCCTTGAATTTGATGTGGCCATGCACCTATGAGGGCTAGTGGGTGGGAAATAGGGCCTAGTGGATCCAAAAAGAGTTCTATAAAGAGGAATAAGGCCAAAGGCAAGGCCCAAGCCTGTCCAGAGACCTGGATGGAGTTGGCAGCTGGCTATGGAGGCCCTAGGGTCTTCATCTTCTTAGCTAGGACCTCGCGAGAGGGGGAAAGGGCACTACTTTAGATGGAGGAATTGGCATTTGACCTTGGTACCCCAGTTAAGGAGGGGCATTCTAAGCAGGGGCTGGAGCCCTTGATGAAGCATGACTGATAAATACATTAAATATATATAAATATTAATTTATTAATTAATTTATTTTTATTTTTTAAAAAATTAATATTTTTATTTATCTTTTGTAGAAAAAAATATCATGGATAAAAAGAGCTCGATTTATGGATTAAAATGAAAAAAATTTGAAGCAAATTAGACTTAAAATAGACCCAGAACGAGGATTTAAAGAAAAAAATAATAAAAAATAAAAAAAGGCCCAAATCAACCCATTAGATTGGCCGGTGCACGGTGGACCGACTGGCCGGTCCATGGATCAGGCATGGACCATCTAGCTAAGCAGGTGTGCCAATTAGCGGCCGTCGCGTGGTGGACCTGGATTGCTAAGGGGTTTACAAAAAACCCATGCAGCTCATAGGGGTAAAACTATCAATTCCTTAGGCATAGCACACAGTGATTGGGCCAGGTCTTCGGTTTGTGTGGTTCACAATAGTCTACAGGCATAGGAATGCATGATCCAATGGTCTGCATTCATCTTGATTAAGATCCAACGGCCAGCATCGTTTTCTAGTTTGATTCAACAGTGCCCAGCATTTTTGCACGATCGGACAGACCATATTCATGTCGGTTGAGATCCAATGGTGGGGAGGGTTCTCCGACTTGATTAAGGAAATTTCAAGCACCATCCAATGGTCAAAATTCATTTGATCAAGATATCCGACAGCTATAAATCAATCAGGGTCCTATTGAAGTTGTAAATAGTAGATTTTGACTAGATCTGAGCCGTTTAAACCCAATCTGACAGCTGAAGTCCTTCATAGGGAGCAGAACTCAATCTAAACTCATTTTCCTTAGTTTTTCTCTATTTTTAATACAAAATCTCATATTTTCTCCTTTATAAAAAAGCCTCCTAAGCCAATTCAACGAGCCATCAACCCTCCAAAGCCTTTCTTTGACCTAAAGCTCTCTCTCTCTGTTTCTCTCTCACAAACCCTTCTTATGTTAGATGTGTGCCCTAAAAGTCAAATTGGCTAAACACTTGTAATACACTTCTAAGGATAATTTTATAATTTTAACTATAAATTAATAAAAAAATTATTTTCTATCATAGTGTGTATTTAAAGTATCTATGATACATCCTTTGAGTCAATGGTAATGATGATTCATATTTTCAAGAGCTGAAAATTTAAGATAGGATTTTTTATAATTAACTCATAAACTGCTTCCAACTGTAGGATCATCACGAGGATGGTGATCGATCCGAAAGATTGGTGTACGATCGCTTTCTTAAGATAGATGTATCTTGAGTCTATGGTGTGGAAACACTTGAGCGAGAGTATAGGTACTCATTAGAGAATGAGGGCACTGAGTGTGACCATCTCCAACAGTCATAAGAAAGTCTACCTTCTCATCGATGACTGGCTTGAAGTAGTGTATTTGATTCTTTGACCTGAGGTGCATCGACAGTTCACCTTAAGGGTGTTATAGTTTGACTATACCATAACTTGATCTTCTAGCCATTCGAAATCCTGAGGTGTATGTTTGCTATAGCATGTTCATTGTAAGAATTGGATTGCACCAATATGAGATCTATCTACTTTGGTAGATGAGGAGCGGCCCTATGATAATCATGAGATCGAGTCCTTAAGTCCATGGCCATGGCAGAGTGAAGATGATAGAAAAAGTTTCTATTAGGATTTCATATTGGACTCGAATCAAATGATTAATTCATATGACAGATGTTGGGTTTGATGAGTTCACCTTAATCCTAATCCTGTTGGGGCTCAAGATAGAAGAATCCAATCACACAGATAGTTGCATCGAGAGATTTATTTTTAATTTTGATGGATTGCCACCATATACTGCTAGGTATCATTGATGGATTTTGGAAGCAATTAGAATGATTTTGATGATCGATCATTCTAATTGTATGAATCAAAAAAGTTCTGATCCATCGAAAGATGTTTCGATGATGTCGATGATGGAGATCATGACATATCTCATTACCATATGAAATTGAACATAACTAGGTCACACAAACAAGAGTTTGGGTCTGGATATCATTAATTGAGCTAATCTAGTCGATTGATTTGTATTAGATGCAATCAGGTTCAAGGTATTCATGCTAGTACATGATTGAGCTTGGCTTTCTCCTTCTATAATCTTTCTGATTTATTGCAATCGAATCAAATTTGATTTAACTCATTTTTATATCTTAAATAAATTTATTTTTATCTGATTGGAACCAGTCCAGATCTGATTAATTATAGAAATTAAATCCTTTCCTAGTGCAATTGGACTAGGATCAAAAGTTGACCTATTTGAGAGAATTGAGGATCACCTGATCAGATGCTTCTAAAAAATTATTTAGAAATTATTTTGCTCTAATTTTTTGATATGTGATAGGGCTCGAGTCATGCTATGGGTATGCCAAATTTTGTGATTTATGATGGTGGTTTGATTGAGTTTTGATAGAGTTTGATTTGAATCAAACTCTTGAGGGAAGAGTCCTAGGTGCAATGGACTCTTCCTTATCTACTCATGCTTCCACCTTCTAGATTGATTTTTGGTGACAAAACTAGATGAGATCTAGGGTTTCACATGTAGAATAAGTTCTGATGTCCCTTGAAATCAAATAAGAGGTTATTTGATCTAAGAGGGACTCTAGATGGCATTGGGTTTGAGAAACCTTTCTCATGCCATTGTGAAGTATTGCGCAAAATATTTTCCATGCCCAAGTGCTGTCGCCCTCTAATATCCCATGCCCCCTCTATCCTTTCTCTCCCTCTCTTCTACATGCCTAAAAAGTTAGGCACAAATATGAGAAGAAGGTCCAAGCTTTTTGGCATAAGATTCAGCATCTACGTGATGGTGTTCGTGAGACGGACGGGCTGCCTTCAAAAAAAATTTTGAAGGATCTATAGATCAGATTCAGATCTGATCTTTGAAAAAAAGATTCATGAGGAGAAGACATTTAGATCTTGCCCGAATAGATACCGATAGAGGCCAGGCATATGCGTGGCACCTTTCAAAACCTCAGGAACGATCAGGATCATCGTAAGATAATTAGATTACCCAATCAGGTACTTAAAATTAAATCTGGTTTAATTTTATTTTTAATTTTTAATATCAGATCACTATGATTAGATCTAAAAATTCATAGATCTGATCAGATCATAAAAATTTTTATAGAAAAATTTACCTCAGATCTGATCAGATCTGGACGATCCTACGGTGGAAAATTAGATTTTCCTTCATCTTCTTCAAGTCTTCTTCTCTCTTGCTTTTGATCTCGACAACCAGCTGCTATCTAGGTTTTTCCACAAAGTATCAGGATAAAGATTTCAGTGAGAAGCTTTCTGATATCTTGCTGATCGACATGTTCTTAGGAGATCATTGTGATCTTATTTTGATGATGTTTTCTATTTTTTTATTTTTTGTATTTCTTTTAATATGCAATCAAGACTATTTTTCTTATTATATCTTTTTATCTTTATTTTCTTACATAAGATTAATCTAGAATAGTTTATGACTCTTGAGACGAGCCGTGATCTATGAGTATAGTTCATGCTCTTGAAATAAATTAAATTTAGATTAATTTTTTTGATTATATCTAATTTAATTTAGACTAGTCTATAACTTCAAGGAATAGATTGTGATCCAAGAGTACAGGCCATACTCTCTAAGATAGATTATATCTTTATTAATTAGATATTAATTAATAGTATATTAAAAAAAATATCAGCTATCAAATAAGAGAGCACTTAAGATCCTGAGAATCCATCTCCATACCTGCAACTCCACTTTAATTAATTTGCTATTTATTTGCTTTTCTAATTAATTTAAGTAGCCTTTTAATCAATCAACTTTTAATCATTTTTAATCCTATTTTTAATTCATAATTTAAATTATTTAAATATAATTAACATAATCTCTGAGGATACGATCTTGACTCATCCTATGTATATAGTAATGAGTTAGATTTTACTTTTGACCACCTACGACAGCGATTAAATTTTGGCATCATTACCAAGGATTGTAATTTAGTTGCTTAAAAATAAATAAATAAATAAATAAAAATAAAAAATAAAAATTAATAAAAATTAAAATAATAATAAAAAAATTAATAAATAAATAAATAAAAATTTAAAAATTTATTAAAAAATAATAAATAATAAATAATAAAAAAAATTTAAAAAATTTAAAAAATTAAAATAATAATAATAAATTATACTAACACCGCATAAGCTATTTAGGAGATTAGAGACCTAACCATAAAATATAATAAGTAAAAACTTTTCACTTTTGATTTGACATCTTATTTTGTTTGTATTGCATATCCATAAGATACTTTAAGAGCACTAAATCTAATTAAACAAGATAAGATGGAGATTTTATCACCCGTCGTTAGTCCAAAAATCACAAATCCTTATATTGCATTGACCTAAATCCTAAGTTTTAAAATCAGTTAGATGATGGCCCCTAAGGATACTCAAGCTCATTAGGATAAAGAATCCTAAAAGTTGTACTGGATTAGGATTAGTTAGTTTAACTAGTGTATAAGGTAAGTGGTTCAGGGATCACGTTTGGAAGGAAGGTAGTTACTTAATTGGTTCCGTTAGCTTATCCTGACCAAGATAATTGGTATCTAAGAAAAGCAATGGAAGAACTCTCACCGACCTTATACTTACCTAACTAGTTGAATGACTAATTCTTTACTTAAAGAGCTTGAAGATGACCTTGGCAGTTAGGAGCTATCTAAATCTAGGATAATCCTTAACCAGGATTGATTGTATAACTTGATTGCTAATAAACATTAAAATCTAATTAAACTCCTCTAATCTATTTCTTAGTTTTAGGACTCTCTAGGTTCTCATCTTTAGAATTTCTTTCTTTTTAAAAAAAATTTAAAAAATTAAAAATATATTTTCGCGCTAGCTCTAAGGTATAATTGTAGAGTTTATGCTTAGGCGTCATCCACTGCAATCCAAAATTCAACCCTTAGATCCTGAAATTGAGAGAATCCTTAGAGCCAACAGACCTAGAAACACGGACCAAAATCAAGAGAATGATCCACCTAGATAATTGAAAGAGTACTTCACTCCTTCCACATATACTTACTCTTCCTGCATTCAGGTTCCTCCAGTAGAAGCTACATGGTATGAAATCAAGTCTAGTATTATTTAGATGCTTCCATCTTTTTATGGACTTGCCAATGAGGATCCATACAAACATCTTGACAAATTTCTAGAAATATGCTCAATAGTTAAAATTCAAAATTTTTCTGATGATGCCCTTTGGCTGAAATTATTTTTCTTTTCATTGAAGGACAAAGTCAAATATTGGCTAAACTCCTTATATACTATAACTATTTCAATCTGAGACCAACTTCAAAGAAAATTCCTCAAAAAGTATTTTCCAATAGGAAAAACTAATCAAATAAGAAAGGCCATAATTAGTTTTTCCCAGTTAGAGGAAGAGATGTTTCATGAGACTTGAGAGAGATTAAAAAAACTGATTAAAAAATGCCCCCACCATGCCATACCCAAGTGGCAACTAGTCTAGTGCTTCTATGATGGCTTGACAGAGAAGTATCGGTAGATGGTTGATACATCTTATGAATGAACCTTCATACTAAAAAATGAGCATGAAGCCTAGTAGCTATTTGAAATCCTAAGTGAAAATTCATTACACCATATGTCTGCTACTAGGAGAGACCCTTCCATGTCTGAACTTAAACAGGATGGAATTTATGAAATAAATAGCTCAATGAACATCTACAGCCAAGTAAATGAATTATCTCAAAAGATGGACTAACTACTGCAAGCAATGCCCACCAGTACTCCTTCCACACCCATGATAGATGTGTGCTCAATATGTTCAAGTCCTGCATACACTATTTATGATTGTCCTGCTGCATCTTAGTTTTTTGAGTTTATACACGAACAAGTAAATTAAGCACAAACTCAAAATAATTTTAGATCAGGATACAACCTTTACTCCAACACCTACAATTTCGATTGGAGAAACCATCCAAATTTTTCTTGGACCTAATAACCTGCTGCTAGGCCACCAATACCCAAACCTAATTACACTGAGGTAGCTTATAAATCAGCTCCATACTCATAAGTTATACAAAATTCACAGCCTTCTTCAAACACTGCCTTTGAGAAAAAAATCATCCAACTCCTCCACTCCCACACTCAATCAATAGCCAAGCTAGAGACTCAAATAGGTCAATTAGCGACTGCTTTGAATAGGAGGGAGAAAGGAAGACTTCCAAGTCAGCCCATTAATAATCTAAAAGGACAGTACATGGCTGAAAGCTCCACTAACCCAAAATTTTTTTTCGAATATGCCAAGTCTGTTATAATCCTTAGAAGCAAGAAAACCATAAATCAGCCTGAAACAACTTAAGAACCAGAACCATCAAAACCAATCGAATCAGAGAAAAATAAAATCATAGAGAAGGAAGAACCTACTAACCCAGCACCTGCACCTAAAGCCCCATTCCCTAGTGCTTTAGAATCCTCCTTGTCTTTAGACAAGAAGGGCTTTAAAATGAATGAAATGCTTGAATTATTTAAACAAGTCTAAATTAATTTACCCCTTCTTGATGCTATTAAACAAGTCCCAATATATGCCAAATTTCTCAAAGATTTGTGCACTTAAAAATGAAGAACTAAAGCACATACACCTAAGAAAGTCTACTTAACTAAACAAGCCAGCTCCATCTTTTAACAAATAACCCCACCCAAACTTAAGGATCTTGGTACCCTAATCATATCCTATGTTATAGTAGATCTGACCATTAAGAAAGCATTGCTAGATTTGGATGCGAGTGTTAATCTTCTGCCAAGTTCTGTTTATGAACTTTTTAGATTTGGAGAATTTAAACCTACTATGGTAACCCTACAATTAGCCAATAGATCAATTAAGATCCTCGTGGAATGTTGGAAGATGTGCTGGTCAAGGTAGATGAATTTTACTTTCCTATAAACTTTCTGATGTTAGATATGAAATCTGGTAGCAACCCCAGCCAAGTACCTATCATCTTAGCTAGACCCTTCCTAGCAACTGCTAATGCTTGTATAAACTATAGGACCGGGATTATAGATGTATCTTTCAAAAATAAAAAGCTGAGGTCGAATATTTTTAACGCTATACAGGGGCCACCCACTTTTAACCATAGTGAAATTAATTTACTAGAAAAAGTTTTAGAAGATAAAATCTATACCTTGCTTGACTCAAACCCTTTACAGGCATGCTTAGCATTTAGCACCACTCCTCTCTGGACTGTAAAGTATGAACAATTACCAACTCAGTCATGCCCTCTAGTACCATCCTTAGAAGCACCACCTATCCTAGTGTTAAAACCTCTTCCTGATATATTAAAGTATTTATTTCTCGGACCCGATGAGACCCTTTCCGTAATCATATCATCCAAATTAACTATTGACCAGGAAGACCAACTTGTAGATATGCTTAAAGAGCACAAGACAGCTATAGGATGGATAATTGCTGATTTGAAAGGCATTGATCCTTCTATTTGCATGCATCACATTCATTGTGAGGCTGAGGCCAAACCATATACAAATATGCAATGTAGATTAAATCCAAATATGCGGGAGGTAGTAAAGCAAGAGGCAATAAAATGGCTAGATACATGCATTATCTATCCAATTTCTGATAGTAAATGGGTTAGCCCGACCTAGGTGGTACCTAAAAAGTCGAGTATCATTATGGTAGAAAATAACAAAGGTGAATTATTATCCACTCGCATAGCAACTGGTTGGCAAGTATGTATGGATTATAGGCGACTCAATACCGTGACTAGGAAAGACCACTTTTCACTACCTTTTATTGACCAAATTCTAGAATGGTTAGCAGGTCAAAGTTACTTCTGTTTCCTGGATGGATATTCAAGATATAATCAAGTGCCTATATTCCTAGAGGATTAAGAGAAAACCACCTTTACCTACCCTTATGGTATTTTTTGCTTTTCATAGAATGTCTTTTGGACTATGCAATGCACCAGCCACTTTTCAACGATGCATTATGATTATTTTTTTTGATATGGTCGATAAGTTTTTAGAAGTGTTCATGGATGACTTTTCTATTTTTGGCTCTACTTTCGATGTCTATCTCCAAAATTTAACTAAAGTGCTTAAATGATGTGTGGAGACAAATTTGGTATTGGGTTGAGAAAAGAGTCATTTTATGGTTCATGAGGGAGTCATACTCGGACACATTGTTGTTAGATATGTATGCCCTAGAAGCCAGAATTGGCTGACACTTGTAATACACTTCTAGGGGCAAAATTATAATTTTGACTATAAATAATGAAATAGGTTATTTTCTATTATAATGTGTATTTAGTGTCTGTGATACATTCCTTGAGTTAATGGTAATGATAATTCTTATTTTCAAGAGTTAAAAATTTAAGATATGAATTTTCATTATTAACTCATAAAATGCTTCTGACCATAGGATCATCATGAGGATGATGATAGATCCGAAAGATTGGTGTACAATCGCTTCTTTATAGTAGATGAGTCTTGAGTCTATGGTGTAGAGACACTAGAGCGAGAGTATAGATACTCGTTAGAGAACGAGAGCACTAAGCATGACCACCTCGAGCAGTCATAAGAAAGTCTACCTTCTCGTCGATGACTGGCTTGAAGCTGTAGTGGTGTATTTGGTTCTTTGACCTAAGGTACATCGACAGTTCACCTTGAGGGTGTTACAGTTTGACTACACCATGACTCGATCTCCTAGCCATTCAAAATCCTAAAGTGTATGTTGGTTATAGCATGTTCATTGTAGGAATTAAATTGCACCAAGAGAAAATCTATCTATCTCGATAGATGAGGAGCAATTCTATGATGATTATAAGAATCAAGTCCATAAGCCCATGGCCATGGTAGAGTGAAATAATAGAAAGAGTTTTTATTAAGATTTTCACATCGGACTTGAATCGAATGATTAAATTATATGACAGAAATTAGGATTTGATGAGTTCACCTTAACCCTAATCTGATCGGAGCTCAAGATAGAAGAACTTAATCACATATGTAGTTGCATCGAGAGGTTCATTTCTTAGTTTTGATGGATTGCCATCATATACTGCTAGGTATCACTGATGAATTTTAGAAGCAATTAGAATGATTTGGATGATCAATCATTCTAGTTGTCTGAATCAGAATTTAAATTTATTTTTAAACTAATAATTAGATAATTTTAGATATCACATGAGATGTGATTAGATCTGAAATCAAAAAAATTAAAATTAAATGATTTAGATCTAAGTTCTACAAGATGCATGACTAGTTGTAAAAATAGAATTATTCTATACATAGTCTTGCATGATCATAAATTAATTTAATTAAGTTATAATTTTAGATCTATTTATTTACTATTTTTTGATGTTATAAATATTATAATAAGATCTAAAAAATAAAAAATAAAATTATTTAATTTTTGAATTATATGAGATATGATGAATGCATGTTTAGACTAGTTGTAGAATGGTTCTACATAATTATCTAGATTAAAATTTATTTTGATGTGATCAATTTAAATTTAATTTTTTAGATGAATTATGAGATAATTTAGATCTGAAAATATGTATGATATGATCCATGAGATGTATACAAAATATGTTTATAGTTGGATCAATCTTTATATATGAGATATATGATGTAGATCTAACTAGTTTTGCAGTCTTATATTTCTGATTAAGGCATTCCTCTTGACCGTCTCATTATAAAAATAAAGTAATATTTAAATATTCTCTCCTTCCATTTAATGGGATATTTTTATGATGTGTAGAGGTACTGCGCGTTCATCCTTAATCAAAAATCAAAAACTTATTTTATGCAAAATCCTAGATCCTAAAACCCTTAGATTTTATTTACATATTTTGTTTGCGAACCCTAAACTTAATTAAAAATTAAGATTATAAAATATATATTAGCTTTAAAATTGAGAATTTCAAATCTAAGACATATTCATAAAATTAGGTTCGGATTTGGATAGCTTAATTAGGCCTAAGCGGTTGATCAAACTGAATCAAGAGTTGGTTAGATGGGATCAACAGTGCTTAAATTGACTAGCCTAATAGGATTAAGTTTGGATCAAGATCGAGTCACGTGAGTGATCGATCAAGCTAAGACTTAATTAGGCTCAGAGGTTAGAGTCTAGATTATAGGCTAACCCAATTGGTTCTGGCTCAATAATTTGGTGTCTAAGGTAAGTTTGGCAGATACGATCAACTAATTTTTAATTGAGAGCTACTCGACTCGAATGCATTCTTGTTGAGTTAATGGCATATCCCTTCCATCGATCTCACTTATCTGGCCATATTTGTTGGCTCAGTCCTGATCTGAGGTGGTCAATAATCCAAGCTGACCTATGTCATTAGGTTAGTCATAATGGTTATGACTATGTCAAGTCTAGTTTAATGAGACCTAAATCAAATCTTCCTAAGAAAAGATTAATTCTAAGGTCTTCCACCATTGTAGATGTGTGGGCCATTTCCAAAATTGAATGTTCTCGACTAGTTACAGTGATTCAGTTGCACCGAAAAGATGCAACCATATCTGTTAGACATTGGATGCTATGGACTAGAGGATGGATTGAACTCAATATTTTGGATACGGTGAGAGACTCAATTAAAAATCCAATCTGTGCAAATGGTGGATCTAACTTAACTAAGGAGTGGATCAATATTTCGGGCATGATGAAATTCATGAATTAGAGATCAAGTTTGGATGCACCATGATTAGAGAATCATTGAATAAGAGTTGTTCACTCATTGGCTAACTCATCACCAATAACTGTTAGGTGAGGTGATGAGTCAGTTGGTGGGACCGCACCATCCACTAGAAATCATTAATCATGGAGATTTTTGCATCTCTATAGAGGAAGTGTAGGGATCCAAAAAAATAGTGAAAGCTAATTTATTTAAAAATAAAATCTCTAAATAAATTATTTAAATCTTAATTACAATATCAAACTAGAAATTTTGACTCTCTATAGAAAAATATCTGCATCCAACCCACTAGCACGTATCCTGAACACCCATAGATTGATCGGATCCAATTACAAGAATTGGCTCCAGAACTACAAAATCATTTTAGGTTTTGAGAAGTTAAATCATGTATTGGATCAGGACCCTCCCACCTTACCACGTCCATCCTCTGAACAGAAAGCATCTCTTGATAAGTAGACGAACGAAGATAACAAGACCAGATACTATATATTGGGCTCGATGTCTGATGAGCTTCAGTGCCAACATAAAGATATCAGGACTGTCCGTCAAATGTTGGCTCACCTACAAGAGATGTTTGGTGAACAGAGTCACGCAGTCAAGTATCAAGTCACTAAACGACTATTCAAGACTAAAATGTGTGATGGATAGTCAGTCCAAGATCATTATCTGATGATGATCAAGGACTTGAAAGAGCTTGAGAAGCTCGGAGTGAAGTTGGATCTGAATTTATAGAATGATATAATTTTGTAATCCTTGACTGATGCATATGGGCAGTTCATCATGAACTACCATATGCATAAACTTCAAAATTTCCTAACCGAGCTTATGAACATATTGGTTACTGTTGAGCTTTCTATGAAAGATTCTAAAGGCTCAGTGCTTGCTATGGAATGAACTTCTTTCAAGAAAAATTTTTTTGGAAAGAAGAAGAAGTCTATGAAAAAGTAGAAAGTGGAAGGAGGAAAGAAGCAAAAGATAGAGTTGAAGAAGGCTGCTGACAAAGAAAAATACTTTCATTGCAATAGTGGCGGCCACTGAAAGCAAAACTCTCCTACTTACCTGGCCATCCTGAAGAATAAGAAGGAGATAGGTCCTTCTAGAGGTATGCTTGTTAGTGAGTTTAATCTTATGATTTTTTCTGCATTCAGTTGAATGCTTGACTTTAGTTCTAGTGCTCATTTATGTACTTTTATGCAGGATCTTGAGGATAGTAGGAGGCTGAGGGATCGCGAGATGATCCTATGCATCAAAAATGGAGTAAGAGTTGCTGCCGTAGTCGTGGGAACATACCCTCTTCGACTCTCATCTGGTTTAGACTTAGTATTAAAAGATTGTTATTATGTGTCCGCAGAAATTTGATTTCTGTTTCATGCCTAGCACTAGAAGGCTATGTAATTAGTTTTCTTAAGGACCATTGTAACATTCTTTATAAAAAAAATAAAATTACAAATGGTTTTCTTATTAACGATCTTTATCAGTTACATATTGATATATCTATTTTTAATATCGAGCAAAATGTGAACGCCATAAAATGACCTAAGGATAGTCCAAATGATAGGTATCTATGGCACCTAAGACTATGTCATATAGCAGAAGATAAGGTTAACAAATTGAAGAAAATCAAGCTATTGAGTTCATTGACTTCTGAGTCATATCTAATTTATGAATCTTATCTTCATGGCAAAATGACTAAGCTCTCTTTTGTAGGACATGGGGAAAGGGCCACGAATCTTCTTGCCCTGGTACTACTGATGTGTGCGGCCCATTTGATGTGCCGGCTAGAGACAACTTTGTCTACTTCATAACCTTTATCAATGATTTATCTAGGTATGGATATGTGTATCTTATGAGACATAAGTCTGAAGCTTTTAAAGGTTCAAAAAATTCAGATATGAAGTAGAAAAGTAAACTAAAAAACCTATTAAGGTTCTTTGATCAGATCGAGAAGGTGAATACCTTAATCGAGAATTCCTGGACTATCTTAAAGAAAATGGCATAGTCTCTCAATGGACTCCATCTGGAATACCTCAACTCAATGGAGTTTCAGAATGGAGGAATCGGACCCTATTAGATATGGTTCGATCCATGATGAACTTCATAGACCTCCCTGATTTTTTTTGGGGATATAATTTGTTAACTGCAATATACTTACTGAATAGGGTTCCTTCTAAAACTGTCCCTACCATACCGTATGAGATATGGCATGGTAAGAAATCAAGTCTGAGTCATCTCAAAATTTGGGGTTGTCCGGCTCATGTTAAAAGACAACAAGCGGACAAGTTAGATTTTAGATCCTTTAGAGTTTGATTTATAGGATATCCTAAAGAATCATTAGGATATTATTTCTACATTCTAGAAGATCATAATGTGATTGTGAGTCGATATGCCATCTTTCTTGAAAAATAGTTTATTTAAGATAGTGGCATTGGAAAGTAGATCAAGCTCGAGGAAAAAGTTTCATAAGAGCAATGAGCTAAGGACCAAATGAAACCAAATCAGGATGAGCCAATATAATCACTACCTCCTCCACCTCGTAGATTGAAAAGAATTTTTTGTTCCTATGAGAGGTACTTAGGTACTATTTCAGAGAAAATAGAAAAAATATTCCTCATAGGTAATAAGGTTCATGGTGATGATCCCAAAATCTATAACGCGGTGATATCGGATATCAACTTCGAGAAATGGTTAGAAGCAATGAAGTCAAAAATTGACTCGATGCACTCAAACCAAGTCTAGACCTTGGTAGATCCATCAGAAGATATAGTACCTATTGGGTGTAAATGAATCTACAAGTGAAAGATTGGTGCAGATGAAAATGCGGGGACATTCAAAGCTAGATTAGTGGCAAAAGGGTATAGTTAACGCAAAGGCATTGACTATCATGATACCTTTTCGTCAGTAGCTATATTAAAATTCATCCGCAGATTGCTTGCTATTGCAGCTTATTTCGATTATAAAATATAACAAATGGACATAAAAATGATATTCTTAAATGGATACCTTGAGGAAGATATCTATATGAATAGCCGTTAGGTTTCACATCCAGTGATGCTAATCACAAAGTATGCAAGATGCAAAGGTCCATATATAGACTTAAGCAAGCATCTCGGAGCTGGAATACTCATTTTAATGATGTGATCAAATTATTTAATTTCATCAAGAATGAGGAGGATCCATGTATCTTCAAAAAGATCAGTGGGAGCACTGTTGTCTTTCTCGTATTGTACGTGGATGATATCCTCCTTATTGGAAATGATATTCCCATGTTGACCACAGTTAAAATATAGTTATCCAAAGAATTCTTCATGAAAGATCTAGGTGAAGCATCCTTTATTCTAGAAATTAAAGTCTATAGAGATAGATCGAATAGAATGCTAGGACTTTCACAAAAGATGTACATAGAAAAAGTACTAAAGAGGTTCAAGATGGAAAACTCTAAGAGAGATTTGGTACCTTTCAGACATGGCATTCATCTTTCCAAGAAGATGTGCCTAGCACATCTGAGAAAATAGAATGCATGAGCAAGATCCCTTATACTTCAGCAATAGGGAGCCTCATGTATGCCATGTTATGTATACGACCTGATATAGCCCATGCTGTGAGTGTCATGAGTAGATATCAGTCGAATCCAGATGAAGAATACTGGACTTCTGTGAAATGTATTCTTAAGTACTTGAGAAGAACTAAGAATATATTATTGATCTTTGGTAATGGAGAACTCTAAGTTCAGGAGTATACAGACTCAGATTTTATGTTCGATATAGATGATCGAAAGTCGACATCTGGGAGTCTATTTGTGCGTAATGGTGAAGCTATCAGTTGGAAGAGTTTCAAGCAGACTATGATAGTAGATTCCATTGTGAAAGCAGAATATATTGCTACATCAGAAGCTGCGAAGGAAGCATTTTGGTACAAGAAGTTTGCCATAGAGATTGGAGTGATGCCATCAGATGTCATTCCTCTATACTGCGACAATAATGGTGCCATAGCCCTTGCTAAGGAGCCAAGATCTCATCAGAAATCCAAGCACATCGAGTGGCGATACCACCTTGTCCGTGATTATCTCAAGAAGGGTTACGTTGAGGTCAAGAGAGTTGACTTCATAGACAATGCGGTGGATTCACTCACAAAGCCGTTGGGCCAGTAGAAGATCGAAGCTCATCTTGAGAAGATGAGACTTAGATTTATAGCCAATTGGCTTTAGGTCAAGTGGAAGTTTGTTAGATATGTATGCCCTAGAAGCCAAAATTGGCTGATACTTGTAATACACTTCTAGGGGCAAAATTATAATTTTGACTATAAATAATAAAATGGATTATTTTCTATCATAATGTATATTTAGTGTCTGTGATACATCCCTTGAGTTAATGATAATGATAATTCTTATTTTCAAGAGTTGAAAATTCAAGACATGAATTTTCATTATTAACTCATAAAATGCTCCTGACCGTAGGATCATCATGAGGATGGTGATAGATCCGAAAGATTGATATACAATCGCTTCTTTATAGTAGATGAGTCTTGAGTCTACGATGTAGAGACATCGGAGCGAGAGTACAGGTACTCGTTAGAGAATGAGAGCACTGAGCGTGACCACCTCGAGCAGTCATAAGAAAGTCTACGTTCTCGTCGATGACTGGCTCGAAGCTATAGTGGTGTGTCTGGTTCTTTGACTTGAGATGCATTGGTAGTTCACCTTAAGGGTGTCATAGTTTGACTACACCATGACTCGGTCTCCTAGCCATTCGAAACTCTGAGGTGTATATTGGCTGTAGCATGTTCATTGTAGGAATTGGATTGCACCAAGAGAAAATCTATCTACCTCGGTAGATGAGGAGCAGCCCTATGATGATTATGAGAATCAAGTTCATAAGCCCATGGCCATGGCAGAGTAAAATAATAGAAAGAGTTTCTATTTAGATTTTCACATCGGACTTGAATCGAATGATTAAATTATATGACAGAAATTAGGGTTTGATGAGTTCAACTTAACACTAATCTAATCGGAGCTCAAGATAGAAAAACTTAATCACACAGATAGCTGCACCAAGAGATTTATTTTTTAGTTTTGATGGATTGCCACCATATACTGCTAGGTGTCACTGGTGGATTTTGGGAGCAATTAGAATGATTTGGATGATTAATCATTCTAGTTGTCTGAATCCAAAAAGTTCTGATCCATCGGAAGATGTTTCGATGATATCGATGATAGAGATCACGATATATCTCATTACCATAGAGAACTGAACCTAACTAGATCACACAAATAAGGGTTTAGATCTGGATATCATCAATTGGACTAATCCAGTTCAATTGATTTGAATTAGATTCAATTAGATTCAAAAAAATCGTGCTAACACACGATTGAGCCTAATGTTCTTCTTCAATTATCAT
Organism: Cocos nucifera; assembly: GCA_006176705.1. NCBI lineage: Eukaryota > Viridiplantae > Streptophyta > Magnoliopsida > Arecales > Arecaceae > Cocos > Cocos nucifera. Next base: position 235,463 of record QRFJ01003983.1, read on the forward strand.
TAAAAATTATCTCAACTGAGACAAATATGTTTGTGCTCATTCAGATACATTTACTTGGTCTGACTGGTGCTTGTCCAAGTCAAAAAAGGATTATTTTAATTTATGAGATAAATTTGAGACAACATCTACCATTTTCCATCACTTGCTAATTTTTGTCTTTTGACTTTGGTCAAACGTTGATCTTTGACACTTAGACATCTATCCATGTGTCATGCACCCATAGAAGAGCAGATAGGAGCTTGTCCCCTTGCTAGAAAATAGAAAGGAGGGGGTGCACGCCTCCCTAGGCATGCATCCAAGGATAGGGATGCCTGAAGTCCCATACAGATGGGACTCCAGGTTACTTCTTGGAATCAACTTAGGTGGCACAAAGGGACTCTACTTTGACCAGTCTTGGTGCCACCTAAGGATGATTTAGAGGGGCTCTCATCTGATTGGATCAGATGATGTCATCCCATCAATCAGATTTAGATCTGATTGCACGAAGCGACGTGATTGGCCCGGATGATGTGGCACTGCATGGTGCAGCAGGATCTATATAAATCCTGTCTGCACCAAGCTTTAGAGAGGATCACCCATAGCCTATGCTGCAAGGCTGCCCCTCTCCCTCCTCCATGCCATCTTCAGGTCCCCTTTCTCCTCTCTACACCCAAGGAGATTTGGGCTCTAGTTTGGTGCGATCCAGGCAAGAAAAAGGTGACAAAAAAGGAAGAAGACAGCACTGCTACAAGAGACGATTCTAAATCTTCAAAAGAAGTTTTGAAGGTCCTTCAAATCAGATCCATATATGATATTTAGAGAGATAATAAAGAAGAAGAAGATCTCTAGATTCAGTTTGAGTGGATACCAGTAGAGGCCAGGCACTTACGTGGCTAGATCCAGAATCTCAGGCAATCAGCAGGATCATCATAGGATAATCTGATTATCCAATAAAAGATATAAATTAAATCAAATTTAATTTACTTTTATTTTATTTTATTAAATCTATAAAATTAGATTTGAAATGTCTTAGATTTGAATTAGAATCAAAAGAAAATTTTTTGAAATATCTCTCTTGATCCAATCAAGATCTGAACGAACCTGACTCGAGAAATCTGTCTTTCCCCCTTCAATTGTATCTGAACAGGGGATCGAAGTAGACAAAGCTAAAGTTGAGATAATATTAAAACTACCACCTCCAACCTCGATTAAATAAGTACGATTCTTCTTAGGACATGCAGGATTTTATAAGCACTTTATTAAGGACTTTAGTAAAATTTTTCGATCTTTATGTAATCTTTTGGCTATCCTTTGATTTTAATAAAGATAGTTTAGCTGCTTATAATACACTTAAAACATCATTGACTATTGTACCTATTATTAAACCACCAGATTGGATCCTACCATTTGAAATTATGTGTGATGCTTCTGATTATGTGGTAGGAGCAGTTTTAGAAAAAAAATTCGATAAGAAACCTCATGTAATTTACTATGCTAGCAAAACTCTCTTTAACTACACCACAACTAAGAAAGAATTTCTTGTAGTTGTATTTATCCTAGAGAAATTTAGGTCATACCTTCTAGGCTCCAAGATCTTAGTTTACTCTGATCATACTGCATTGAAATATCTACTATCAAAGAAAGATACAAAGCCTAGGTTGATTAGATGGGTTCTTTTGTTGCAAGAATTTGATCTCAAAATTTTAGATAAAAAGGGTTCCCAAAATATGGTAGCAGATCATATCTCTAAGATCTAGGTAAAACATAATAGTAAAAGAATTGGAGATAAATTTTCTAATGAACAACTATTTTTAGTATCTTCTAATAATCATTCCTGGTTTGCACATATAGTTAATTACTTGGTGATGTGACAAGTCCCATCCCATTGGACCCAATAAGAGAAAAATAAATTTTTTTTTCAAGTAAAACACTATTTTTGGGAAGAACCAGAGTTGTTTAAAATTTTTCCAAATCAAATTATCCAACGATGTGTCACTGAGAGTGAATTTCAAAGATCTTAACTTTTTGTCACTCATTAGCTTGTGTGGGACATTTTAGTGGAACAAAAATGGTAGCAAAAGTACTACAAAAAGGATTTTATTGGAGAACATTATTTAAGGATGCTTATGATTTCTATCGTAATTGTTTAAGATGTTAACAAATAAAAAATATTTCAAGAAAAGATATGATGCCTCTGCCCTCAATTTTAGTAGTTGAAATTTTTGATATTCGGAGAATTGACTTTATGGGTCCATTTTCTTCCTCCTATGGTTATGAATATATTTTGATAGCAGTAGATTATATTTCTAAGTGGATAGAAGCTATGGCAACTCGAACCAATGATCATAAGATGGTAATCAAGTTTATTCAAAAAAATATTATAAGTCGGTTTGGTTGTCCTAGGGCTATAATTAATGACGAGGGTACGCACTTCACAAATAGGCACTTTGAATCTTTGATAAAGAAATATGGAATAATATATAGAATAGCCACCCCATATCACCTCCAGACTAGTGGACAAGTTGAAGTTTCTAATAGAAAAATAAAAAAGATCTTAGAGAAAACCATTAGGCCCGATCATAAAAATTGATCTGAGAGATTAGATGATGCACTATGGACCTATCGTACTGCCTACAAAGCCTCTATAGGAATGTCTCCTTATCGACTTATTTTTAAAATACCTTGCCATCTATCGGTAGAATTAGAACATCATGCATATTGGGCAATAAAAAAATTTAATTTTGATATGAAAAATGCGAGATCAAAAAGGAGACTGTAATTAAATAAATTAGAGGAATTACATAATAAGACATACAATAGCGCTAAAATTTATAAGGCTCGAACCAAAGCTTACCATGATAAAATTATTTCAAGAAAAATCTTCAAACCTAATAAAAAAGTATGGCTCTTTAATTTTAGGTTAAGCTTATTTCTTGGTAAACTTCGCTCACATTGGAATGGACCATTCATTATGACCCAGGTTTTTTCCATTGGAGCAGTAGAACTAAAAGATCCAAAACAAGAAAATACTTTTAAGGTTAATAGCCAGCGGATCAAACCTTTTGTGGATGATATAAGAGATGGAGAGCAAATTAAGTTAGTGGATCTGATTGAACTAGTCTATGAACCTCCATAAATTTTTGGCTTGGTCTGGCTAAAGATCTTAAACTTAGCACTTGTTGGAAGATAACCCATCAAATTTTTTCTTTCAAATTTTTAGTTTTTATTTTTGTAGAAAACTAATAAAGATGATTAGCCCAAGTTGGGGGGAGCACATTATCAAAACATCTTGTATGAACCTGATAGAGTATAATGAAGAACCTGCAAATTAAAAATCAGATGGTATCTCTTCTTGATAAATATTTTTATTTTTCTCTTCTTCCATTGAGGACAATGAAAATTAAGTTGGGGGGAAGAATAACTAACTTTTAAATTTATGAATCCTCAAGTATGATTTGAAATAATTAGCTTTATGTATCAAAACTTTATTTTGATTAAGAGTTAATTAGGCACCCTAATCAATGAATGATTAACGGTCTAGATAATTTTAGAGATACTAAGGAATAAATTATTAAAAAAATTCAATGAATGGTAGAATTTAAACTAGACTAAATTTTAAGAGTGACTCTAGAATCCTCTTCTTACTGATCTTAATAAAGAATCTACTTAATGAAAGTTGGAGAGAAGGTCAAAATATACAAAAAAAAATTTAAAATTTATTTATATATATAAAATATTAAATTTTTACTGAGTAACCGGATTTCTTCGTCTAAGTAAGCATTATGGTTCGCATTAAAAGATGGACAATATGAATTAAAAAGAGAAGTTTAGCATTGTCTTACTGAGTAACCGGGCTCCTTCGCCTAGGTAAGCGTTATGGTTCACGTCAAAAGATGGGTATGCAAGAAAAAAATATAAAAAATATGATAGTAAGGGGACTAAATTATAAAAAGATAGTAAACTCTTCTCACATTAAATTAGAGGATTTAAAGAGTAAAGTAGGAAGTTGGTGAAAAAAGATCTTTAAAAATTTCAATGGCTAATACTCAACCACTAATTGGATCAAATTAATAATCCAATGATGTACCTTTTTAATCGTTTGATCGGATATCAGTTATCTTTAGAAATATCTAAACCTAACTTTTAACTTAAGGCTAAGTCGGTGTATGTTGCTAATTAATCTGCTTTACTTGAGGACGAGCAAAGTTTAAGTTGGATAATGTGATAAACACATTAAATATATATAAAAGTATTAATTTATTAATTAATTTATTTTTATTTCTTAAGAAATTGATACTTTTATTTATCTTTTGCAGAAAAAGATCATGGATGAAAAGAGCTCGATTTATGGATCAAAAAAAAAAGAAGAAACGAATCAAACTTAAAATGGACCTAGAACGATGATTTAAAGAAAGAAGAAGAAGAAAAAAAAATAGCCCAAATCATCCCATTAGGCCAGTCGGTGCACGGTGGACCAGTAGACCAGTTCATGGATCAGGCGCGAACCATCCAGCTCAGCAGGCATGCCAATCAGCGACTGTCGCATGGTGGACCTAGACTGCTAAAAGATTTACAAAAAACCTACGCAGCTCATAAGGATAAAACTGTCAATTCCTTAGGCATAGCGCACAGCGATTGGGCCAGGTCTTCGGTGTGCTTGGTCCACAGTGGTCTACAGGCACAAGAATGCATGATCCAATGCTCTACTTTCATTCTGATCATGATCAATGGCCAGTATTGTTTCCTGATTCGATTCAACAATGCCCAGCATTTTTGCATAATCGGATGGACCGTACTCACGCTGGTTGAGATCCGACGGTGGGGAGGGTTCTTCAACTTGATTGCGGAAATTTCAGGCACCATCCAATGATCAAAATTTATTTGATCAAGAGATTCAATGACTGTAAATCAATTAGGATTCTATTGAACCTGTAAATAGTGAATTTTGACCCGATCTGAGCCATTTAAATTCGATCTGATGGCTAGAGTCCTTCACAGGGATCAGAATTTGATCTAGACTCATTTTTCTTAGTTTTTCTCCATTTTTAACACAAAATCTTATATTTTCTCCTCTATAAAAAAGCCTCATAAGCCAGTTCAATGAGCCATCAACCCTCCAAAGCCTTTCTTTGACCTAAAGCTCTCTCTCTCTCTCTATTTCTCTCTCTTAAACCCTTCTTCTTCAAGTCTTCTTCTCTCCTACTCCTGATCTCTACAACTAGTTGCCGCCCAGGTTCTTCTGCAAGACATCAAGATGAAGATTTTAGTGAGAAGCTTTTCGATGTCCGGCTGATTGACTTATTCTAAAGAGATCATTGTGATCTTATTTTGATGGTGTTTTCTATTTTTTCATCTTTTATATTTTTTTAATATGCAATTAGGACCGTTCTTCTTATTATATCTTTTTGTCTTTATTTTTTTGTATAAGATTAATCTAGAATAGTTTATGACTCTTGGAACGAGCCATGATCTTTAAGGAATGGGCTGTGATTCAAGGGTATAGGTCGTGCTCTCTAAGATAGGTTATATTTTTGTTGATTAAATATCAAATAACAACATATTAAAAAGAATATAAGCTGTCAAATAAGAGGACAGTTAAGATCCTGAGAATCTATCTCCAAACTTGCAACTCCACTTTAATTAATTTGCTATTTATTTACTTTTTTAATTAATTTAAGTAGTCTTTTAATTAATCAACTTTTAATTATTCTTAATCTTACTTTTAATTTATAATTTAAATTATTTAAATATAATTAATATGATCTTTAAAAATATGATTCTGACTCATCCTATCTATATAGTAGTGAGTTAGGTTTTATTTTTGACTGCCTACGACTGCGATTAATGACCCTATGCCTCTCAGGAAGAGGACCCAAAGCAGATGGATCCTTCGGAGGGTGGCCAGGATATAAACCATGAGGATACAATGGTTTGACCAAGGCAGGCTATCTAGGAGGTGGGTGAGAGTTCATCAGCAATGGACTCGATGGGAGCAAGGTTGGAGGTTGACATTTAGACTGAGGGGGGTATTGGTGCAGATCCCCTTCCCTGCTAACTATCATAATAGGGCTAGTGATTTGGAATACCCAGGGGATGGGGAAGCCCTCATTTCGGATGATGTATGTTAGAGTTATTCCACAATATGGCCCTAACATTTATGTCCAACTTGAGACTCGGCTCTCAGGGGCGAGTCTTGCCTGGGCCAAAGGTGGATTCCGTTGGCATGGAGCACCTATATGGTAGAGTCCAGGGGTCTGTTGGGGGGATTGTGGTGATGTGGATATGTGGCTCGTTCAGGGTAGATACTTTTCATATGTGCGAGCAGCAGGTGCCCTTAATCATCTCGGAGCAGATCGGAGGCCTATGACTTTTGTTTGGAGTGTACGCTAGCACTGAGTATAGAGAGCAGAGGATGCTTTGGTCCTAGATTTTCAGGATGGTGTTGCAGAGCATGTTGTCCCTTGTCATTGGAGACTTCAACTATATTGTAAGGTCCCATGAGAAGAGGAGCGGTAGATAGCATGTGCATAGTATTGACTCCAAAGAGTTCAAGAAGTTTATTGATGACTTGGGTCTGATTGATCTTGATTACTCTATATCTAGATTCACTTAGTGCAACAACCACCAAAGGGTGGATAAGATTTGGGAGAGGATTGATCGAGCGCTTGCCATCGCTGACTGATTCCAATGCTTTTTTGGGCATTAGGTCAGCATCTCTCAAGGATCGCATCAGACCACTATCGGTTTCTCTTGACCATGGACAGCCCGCGTATGCCTAAGGCTCTATTCAGGTTTGAGAAGTTCTGGACTTTCTACTCGAGATTGTAGGATCTGATTCATGAGGTGTGGAGGATGCTGGTCTGTGGTGACATGAGGTATCGAATTGTGAGCTCAGGTGTGGCACTCCCAAGTCTTAAAAATATGAGAAGAAAGGTCATGAAAAGATGGAAGCAAGCCAGCAAAAAATCAGCCTAAGTAGAGTTACAGAAACTTAGCTGGCTCACCCTGAGACTGGGTCGACTAAGTTGGAAGTTCGGTTGGCTCAGTCGAGAATTGGATCGGCTATGTCTTAAAAAAAATTCAGATAGAAAGTAGTATTTTTGGGACTGTTGGCACGATACACAACTAGATCGGCTCAGTGAATTTATGAGCCGACTTAGTCATAGGTTAACTGGCTCAGTTTGAGACTGGACCGACTCAATATCGCAGGATCAATTTTATATACGTGGGTTGTTTGGATTTGAAAAGTTTTTCTATGAGTTTGGGGCTTGATCCTATTGTATAGTATATATATTGAAAATAGGTTAAGAATGTAGTAATATTGAATACATTGAAATAAAAGCTTTTTTCTTTCAAAAAATTATTGTACTCGCTTTCTCTCTTTTCTCTTCCTTGAATCCATTATTTGTGCTTCCACATTAATTCTAGGAGTTTGTTCCTTATTGCTGGCTAATCACCAGTGGCCACACTGGTCTGTGAGAGGATCATTTTACCTAACATTTGGTATCAAAGTGATGTTGCATGGAAGGAAGGAAGACACCTAGGGTTTCTATATCCAGGATTTGCTGCACTAGATTTTATCCTAAAATCTTTTTATTTTCTTTATGGTTATCTCTAGATTGAGGTGGAGAGTTGTTACATGAAGGAGAGGTGATACAGAAGGTTGAAAGGAGGATTTAGGGCATATAGATCTTCTTTGAAGGATAGTTTTATTGGTATGAGATCGAAGAAAGATGTTAGGATTTTATTCTTGGCTTGATTATATATAGTCATGAGATCAAGTAGATTCAAGATGGACTTCGAGAAGTTCGATGGCAAGAAAAACTTTACCTTATGGCAACAAAAGATAAAGGACTTGTTGGTTCAGTAAAGGATCTATAAGGTCTTGGTAAGAGAAAGGCCATAAAAGATTAATACTGAGAATTGAGAAGAGTTGAAGAAAATTACTTTTAGCATAATCAGAATGTACTTGGTTGATCAGGTGTTGTCCGAGGTTTATACAGAGACCAAGGTAAAGAGGCTATGGATGAGATTGGAGAACACTTATACGAGGAAGAATATGACCAATAAGCTATGGTTGAAGAAATAACTTTATAGTTTGAGGATGCCTGAAAGCGAAGATCTTGTTGCACATATCCAAAGGTTCAATCAGGAATGTTCTGAGGTAATGAGTTTGGATGTGAAGATCGACGAAGTAGATCGGATGTTGCTACTACTATATTCTCTCCTAGGTTCTTATGATGGTCCCATAACAACTTTAGTTTATGGGAAGGAGATCCTAAACTATAAAAAGATTATTGATGTGCTCAGATCGAATAAGCAGAGAAAAAAGATCTACAAGGAAGATGCTAAGTCTAAGGTCTTGGTTGTGAATGAAAGATAGGAAAGATCAATAGAGAAGGCAAAGGAGAAATCCAAGGATAGATCAAAATCTTGGGATCAGAAGAAGATATTGAAATGCTACAAATATCATCAGCTTGGACACTTGAGGAGAAATTATCCTTTTTTGACATCAAAAAAAGGAAAGTTCGGAAAGAGTGATGATACTGCTTTGGTGAGCAGTGGAGAAGACTTGCTATTTGTATTATATGGGTTCATAGAGTATGATACTACGTGAATGTTGGATTCAACATGCTCACACTACTATACTTCTCATCGAGAGTGGTTTGCTATCTATCAAAAGATCGATGATGAAAGTGCCAGTCTTAGAGATGATCACCCATGCAAAGTAGTTAGAATTGGCTCTATTAGGATGAGGATGTATGATGGGATCATTTGTATATTATCAAATGTCAGGCATGTATTAGAGCTAAAAAAGAATCTAATTTCTTTAAGCTACTTGGAGGAGCAGGGTTATGCTTTTAGTAGTCAAGCTAGGAGTGGATGCTTGAAGATTTCTAGGAAAGCCTTGGTGGTGATGAGAGGTAGAAAACTGAGCAACAATCTTTATGGAATGAAGGGCTCGATTGTGAATGATAGTATGGAGGTGCTAGCAGCGATATAAGAGAAGCAACTCTTATATCGGCTGTGGCACTCACTACTACAAAAATGATCTGTGGCAGCGCATACTATGGCAGCGATTTTTAAAATCGTTAACCGCTGCTATAGGTTAGACCTATGGCAGCGATTTTTGTAACCGCTACCATAGGTCTGACATATAGCAGTGGTTAACGAAAATCGCTGCTATATGTCAGATCTATGGCAGCAGTTCATTGTAACTGCTACCATAGGTCGGATCTATAATAGCGATTAGTAAAATCGCTGTAATAAGTCGGACCTATAGCAGCGGTTAGTAGGAACCACTGCTATAAGCTTATTTATGGCAGTTCCATATATATATATTATATAATTTTAAAATTTAATATCTATCTTCATCATTCATTATCTAAATAATTATCATTAGAGTATCGTCGCAAAAGATCACCTCGATCCGATGATCCTAGCTTCATCAATCAGAAAAATTTGATTTTGATGATCATGAATGACGATGCAATGATCTGATAGATGGAGACCTTCGATGGATCCAAAAATATACAACGATGATCTCGATGATGTTTGTAGTATACTATCAAAGTTTTACTTCAATCGAATATCGTTATCTTGGTCAATTTAGTATAGATTAGTTTCGACCATTAAATGATAAACGAGAGATCAAAGGACCAAACGATGTCCGATTATGAGATAATTTTTTTTATAAATAATCTTGGATACTACTTTAATCATCTTTTATGATGGTGATTATAAAATTCAACTTGTAAGATGAAGAATGATCTAAAACTATACGTCCTCTGATAACCATTCTGAAACTTCACTGATTGTTATGCTCGTGCTTTTGCAATATCTGCTTAACATGAATAGTTTATACGAAGATGATTTAAATTTTACTATCATCGCTATATAAAATATTTAAAATTATAATAAAGATCATTTAACTAAAAAATTATCTCATAATCGGATGCTGTTTAACCCTTTGATCGCTTGTTTTTAATTTAACGATCGAAATTATTCCATACTAAATTGACCATGATAACGATATCCGATTGAAATAAAACTTTGATAGTATACTACAAACATCATCGAGATCATCGTTACAGATTTTTGAATCCATCGAAGGTCTCCATCTATCAAATTATCACATTATCATTCATGATCATCGAAATTAAATTTTTCTAATCGATGAAGGTAGGGCCATCGGATCGAGGCGATCTTTTGCGACAACACTCTAATGATAATTATTTAGATAATGAATGATGAAGATAGACACTAAATTTTAAAATTATATAATATTTTAAAAAAAATAAAAAAAAATTTATTTTCAATCTACGATAGCGATTATCAAAAATCGCTGCTATAGATTTATGACAGCGGTTCGATAACAGCTGCCGTGGTTAGGTTAAAAATTTTTAAATTTTTTTTACTTTTCTTCCGTGCGTGCTCGATCTCTCTCTCTGTCTCTCTCCCTCCTCTCCATCGTCGGTGAGGCTTCTTCCCCCCCGACCGACACCACCCTTCTTCCCCCTCGACCGACGCTGCCCCTCCTTCCCCCTCCCCTCCAGCCCCCCATCCCCGACCGCCCCTCTCCGCCACCTGCCACTCCCACCCGGCCCTCCCACCCCCCACCCTCCCCCGGCCCGTCCCTCCTTCCCCCCATCCCCGACCGCTCCTCCTTGCCACCCCCACCCGACCCCCCCACCCTCCCCTCGGCCGCCCCTCCTTCCCTCCATCCTCGATCGCCACTCCTCGCTACCCTCCAACCCCCTATCTCCGGCCGCCCCTCCCCGCCACCCCCCACCCAACCCCCCAACCCCCACCCTCCCCCCGGCCGCCCCCTTCCCCCCATCCTCAGTCGCTCCTCCCCGCCACCCCCCACCCGGCCCCCATCCCCAACCCTCCCCCTGGCCGCCCCTCCTTCCCCCTATCCTCAGTCGCCCCTCCATGCCACCCCCACCCGCCCCCCCCCCGATCGCCCCTCCTTCCCTCCCCATCTCCGGTCGCCCCTCCCTGCCACCCCCTAGCCCCCCATCCCGGCCGCCCCTCCACCCTCCACACTCTCCCTCCCGATCGTCGTCCCTCCATTACTGTGACTCCCGAGCCTCCTCGTCACTGTGCGCCCTGGCCCCCATCCCCGACCGCCCCTGCTCTCTCTCTTTTCCTCTTTCTCTCTCTTTCTCTATCTCACTATCTTTTGTTTCACAGGTTACCTCTAGTGTCGTCATCGCTGGCGACTCTCAGAGCTTTCGATGCGATCCACTCTCTATAGATGCAGGAATAATTTTTTTTTAAATTTTATAGTATTATTTATTAATCATATATATTTATAATAATTTATAAAATATTTATAATAAATATTATAAATATTATAATTATCTATATACCGTAGTTTTTGGGCCGTGCCGTGGCGGTAGCCTTGGGCTATGCCATATCGATGGCTGTGGACTAGATCTATCAATGGGTTGAGTTTGGATCGAAACTTGGATATTCAGATTCGGACCCAATTTTAATTACTGGTATTGGATCTAAACCCGAATACCCGATGGGTCTGTACTTGAAGTACCAAATTCGGATCCTAATGAATCCCAAAAGGTCGGATCCGATTCTGGGACTCAAAACTAAGAAACGGAGAGATTGAGAGGAAGACCGATAGATTGAGAGAGGGAGGGCCGGTCACTCGTCGGCCGCCGGCAAGGGAGACCGAGAGTGGGAGGGAGGGAGGGGGTCCGGCCTCGCCGGTCGAGGGAGATCAAGAGAGGAGAGAGAAAGGGAGGGATCCAGCCTCTCCGCCATCATTGGGAGGGAGGGGGTCCAGCCTCGCCACGCGAGGGAGATCGAGAGAGGGAGACTGGGAGATCGAAAGAGCGAGAGAGGGAGAGAGGGGGTCTGGCCTCGTCGACATCACTGGGAGGGATGGGGTCGACCTTGCCAGTGAGGCAAGATCGAGGGAGATCGAGAGAGTGAGAGAATGGAGGGATGGGGTCCTGGCCTCGCCCGCGAGGGAGATTAAGAGAGGGAGAGAGGAAGATCGAGAGATGAAAAAGCTGGGAGGGAGGGGTTCGGCCTCGCCGCCGTCGCCGGTAAGAAAGATCAAGAGAGGGAGAGAGGGAGTGATCGAGAGGATGGCATACAGTCGAGCCGACTTGGATACGCAGCCGAGCTGGCTCGAGCCATGATCGAGCTGGCTGAGGGAGGACCCGAGCCGGATGTCTCAGGCACAGAGCCAGCTGTCTCAGGCACAGAGCCGGCTCGACTTCTGAGCGAATAGAATTTGATATGTCTCTCTAAGGTTTCAACTTTAAGCCCTAAGGTGCCACTATCATCTACTTTATTCTTCTTTTAGATTTTTGGATTAACACCAAGATTCGCGCAAGAGATCAGATCTACGACTGTTGCTCATCCTTAATTATTTATGAATGTAATTCATGTTGTAAAATTTATTGCATAATATTTTCTGAATGTTTATATCTTGTTGCTTTGTTTATTGCATTGCATAACGATAGATCCGTTAATTGATTAGTGTACATATTAGAGACTATTTATTGATGCTATACTAATATTATTGTTCAACATATTGTATTGATTAATATTCATTAACGTTGCAGATCACGATGGCACCGAAACATCATCTAGCTTTCACCCCTGTCCTTCGGCTGATTACGCACAGTTCAGCATCCGAGGAGCAGTCGGAGCATACTCCGTCCACCTCAGCGCGTATTTTGGAGTCAAGAGCTTCGAGGATATGTTGGCCCACATTCCAGCTCTAGCTCTAGCTCCGGCTCCGGCTCCAGCTTCGGTGATGTAGATTTAGAAACTTTTGATGTTTTTTATTTTTTAAAAAAATATTATAATAAATTTTATTTGATAATAAAATTTTAATATTTTAGAATAATTTTTATATTTATTATATTTTCTTATGTTATATATTTATATTTATCAGGTAAAATATATAAAAAAAATAAAAATTTTAATTTTTTTTAATTATAAAAAGATCTACGATAGCAATTTTATAACTGCTGCCATATCCGTGTCAACCGCTGCCATAGGTCTATGGTGCTAATGATGCCAACCACTACATTAGACCTATGGCAGCATATGTAACCGCTGCTATAAATAACCTATAGCAGCGGTTACGTAATTGTTGCTATAGGTCAATCTATTGCAGGGGTTTATAAATCGCTGCAATAGGCTATCTATGGCAGCGATTCAAATAACCGCTATAAATCGCTGTCATAGAGCTACGGCGACGATTGCATTAGAAAATCGCTGCCATAGCCTATAGTAACGATTTTTTATAGTAGTATTTGGATTTTTTGACATCTTTCGCTTGTTTTTCATATAGTTGGTGATGATTCTCAGCATTAATTTGGAATTTGACCTTCGATCATAACAACTAAAACCAAGTAAGTTGCAGATTTAATCCCAAAATTATAAGGAACCTCGTTCAGTTCTACTTTGTTACGATAACATGGGCCCTTGCAATATAGCCTTTTTTTTCTTTTTCCAGTTTCTCATAGTAGTTAACAGATTAATGATTTCTGCTTTTCGTAACTACCGAATTTTTTTCAGTCTATTTGCCTCCAAATGTCAATATTGCACTAACACCTTCGATGGACCTTATGCCCTGCATGTTCGGTTGAGAAACCAACTTGTGCTGCTTTTGGATTCTCTAATACAACTTGTTCTATTGGAGCTGCAGCCTTCAATTTAGTGAAGCATGCTTCATGAATTGGAAATTGGATGAGAAAATCCAGATGGTGCAGATCAGGGCTTCCTCACCATCTACCTCCAAGATTGCTTAACCATCCAATGTTTCATCCTCCTCCCCACGGTTCCAAGCTAGATGGCAATGTATCGCCTTCCTTTGGGGTACCTGATGGATGCTTCTTACCACTGTAATTGCCATAACCTAGCCCTCTTTTTGTCTCCCATTACCTGATAATATGTCACTGAGACAATCCTTTGGGCTTTTTACTGATATAGATCTCAAGCTCCGTAGTCGTAGCAGGAAAGTAATCAGCCGATGACCCCGTCTGGTGTCTTGTAAGGATGAGATAATTAAATGTGAAGGAACACATCAAAATGATTTGATTGGTCAGCCATAGGGAATCTACTTCCCATGCTTACGTCTCAGGTAGAATCATCTCGCAGGCAACCCCTAAGGTGAACGAAAGCAAGTCTCCCAAGAACGCAACACTGGAGTTGGTACAAAAATTTTCTTTATCGTTTATGTGCAAAAACTCTCTCTCGATGGCTGGATGCCATATTGCTGATGAAGTCCAAGTGTAACGTGAGATGCTTGATGGCGAACGAGTGAAAGCTCGTGGAGTGCCAATTGTCAGACATCGTGGACTTTGAAAATGTGCATAAGATGTCGAAAGATTCAAAAAATTATAGGTTTTGCTCTGGTATTTTTTTAATATTATTTTATAAAAAATTAAAGGATATCTGAACCGTTCGATAAGTTAAGATATTTAAAGTATTTTATTATTAATAGATTACCAGCGGCAGATTGCTTGCAGGTTACCAGCCTCTTTATTTTTTTTATTTTTTTTCAAAAGAAAAAAAATATTTTATTATTTTTTATTATAGCTGTGCGCCGCCAACCCTATCCCCAGGCCTCCGCGTTGGGGATAGGCCTCCGCATTGCATGCACTACATGTAGTGGGACCGCGTCAAATCCCACGATGGACAACACGCCACGCTACTCTTGTATTTCAACAGACGGTGGATAACACGCCACGCTACCCCTGATAATCTCCGTGGTGGAGGACGTCGACATGGCGACGAACAGGTGAGGGCGAGGACGATGCGTGGCGAGGGGTGGAGGTGGGTGGGGTGTCCCCCGGAGCTCAAGCGGTCGCATATCATGAGCAGGAATGGAAAGTGCTCTAGACTGGGGTGGAGATGATGGTAGCGGAGGACGAGAAGGAGGGGGTAAAGGAGAGCCTGAGGGTGGAGGGCAGGGCAACGAGACCTCGATGCGCTGCCACTGCTCCCTCCTCCTCTCCCTCTCTACTTGTTCGAAAGGTATCATACACGTGGTGCGTCTCCTACACCAGCAATGAGCTCCATCATGGCCTCTTCATCTCTGCTGCTTCCCAGTTCCTCTTGATCTTGATTGCTGCCACAACGATCTCACTGTCCAGCTCTCGCTGATATCGGTCTCCGCCCTTTCGTATCTTTCCCTCTCCGCCGCTTCCTCTTCCATGACAAGCTCGTCGGTGACAGCGAGCACCTCGACCATCATCCAGTTTAACCAGTCTTTCCGCCTCCTCACCTTCTTTGTTATGCCCTCCTTCAGCGGCGACATCGCTTACAAGATCTGGTGGTACGCGATCGGTGCTGGAAGAGCTCCAAACTTTTTGATTTTGTTCAGCAGGCGAGGGAGCACATGGGTGAGCGACGCAATGGCCTGTGGTTTATATCATGGATATCCTCGGTCATGCCCTCACCTTCTCCAATGACCATCAAGGGCAAGACCGCTTTTGATTTGGGGTTTTAAGGCAACAGGTTATGGCAACAGAGGCCGAGAAGGTCGGGCTCACAAGACATTGCCCTTTGTCTTCACCCTCTCCATCTTCGGCTCCCTCCACAGCACCTCTGCCATCACCCTCTTCGTCACCCCCTCCTCCTCCACCCTCACCACGCTCTCAATCCACCGCACCTATTAGATGTGCCTTCTCGAATCTCACCCATGCCCTCGCCGCTGATCTTCGCATCGAGTGTCGCTACCTTTTCCTCCTTTCCCCACTCCACTTCTCCCACACCCTCGCCCACCTGCAAACCCTTTCCCTCGCTCTTAGCGCCTCCCATTGCTGCCCACCACCAATGCCTCCGAGACCAGCGCAAGGTGCCCGAGTTGAAAGAGAAGGGGCTTCCAAAGTGCTCTTGAAGTTCATCCTAATTACAGAATACCTACAATTTTTCAACTCCTGTACCGGCTACAACCGGTTGCGAGGGAATAAACCAAAGCTATTCATATTAATCGGACGGCTGGGGATACAATAAAAAACTCTTAGGAGTAGTGTTGAAAAAACGTTATATGTTGCTCAATAACTTCAGCATAGAGATCATCTTCCTTCTATGTTTATATTTATATGGCAAATTACTAATATATAATATCAGTTTTTACTCAAAGAAAAAGACTGTGGATCTCCCACAGTGCATATGCGGCACTATAGCCTACATTGCCGTTCATGTCATTTACAGATACAACGTACCCTACAGTGCCGCACGTGCACCACAGGGACCGATGCTAAAGAAATTTTTTTTGAAAAAAAGCCTATTTTTCCATGTTAGCAGTCCCGACGGTTACAAAGATGTTAAGTTATTGCCTTTTGATATTCTAGAAAGCACAATGTGATTTCTGACAGGCGTTAACAGCTTAAAAGAAATAACTTCTACTTGAAAAAAAAAAAATTCTTTATGGTACATTTAGTTATAAATTTTCCCAAAGATTACAATGTTCCTACTGGTATTGCTCTGTCATGTAATGCCAAGAACAAGCCTAGCCCCGGTTTCCATTATATTTTGTGAGAGCACAGACTCCAGAATTTAAATCAATCAGTCATGGGACCTAACCATCTCAGTTACCTGGTAAGCCTTGGCAACATTGAAGCTAGAAAAAAGATTTTGTCGCGAACCCTACCATGTACGCCAGAAGATTGTCCTTGGGGAATTTGTGGGGATTCCCTGTGGTAATAGTTTAGCACAAGGATCTTTTATTCACTGCTTTTGTAAGGCAACCGTTCAGAGAACACATGAAAATACGAGTAACCAATCAACAGCTACCGTCTAGTTAATTCTAAACCATATGGTTGAATGCAAGAAACGTGGTAATCAGACTCACAGTTTCATATTAACATTCACTTAATTATTTGCAGAAGTTAGCCATAGCTCAGGCAGAAAATAACATCCATTCTTGACATACCAGCATGCAACCATATAATATAAATGTGAAAGCTTAGGAAAATTAATACTTCTTTCTCATAAATGCAATGAGCTTTATTATATTCTGTTACCATCCAATCCACAACAGAATTATAGTTTACCAAAAGCATATGACCACTCCACCTCCCCCCAACCTCCTCAAAATTCACTCAATTATTTTACAGACTAGGTAGAGATAAACTAAGGGGCCTTCCGTAGAAAGCTATTAGACATCCAATATCAGAGAATTTGAAGGGCCTCAAAGCTCGAAATGGAAATATGAAGTTCGATATAAAGAAAGAAAAAAAGAAGAATCTGGCATGGCTCTAGAATCAATTCTTGGCCCTCAGAGCATTATTTTCTTTAATCCTTGCCCGGTTGTCAAGTTTAACAAAACGTTTCAGGTCATCAAAAGTAAGAGTTTCTGTGTCCTTTCTCCTCAGTTCACTCAATGGAAGACGCTTATCAAGCAAGTGCCACAGCCAATCAGGATAGTCAGAATCCGGCATGATCTTGGGATCAGCTCCATCCTTCAGAATATTGGCTCCAAATACTGTGGTGCTCTTCAGTTCTTTGCTTAGCTCAGAAGCTGTGGGAGCATCACCGCCACCACCGCCCTTTGATCCCTTCTTTGACTTGCCACCAGCTACTGCGAACCCTCTGATGCCCACCACCTGAGCTGCCTCCTTTGTGATGCTAGTGCGCCTCAACAATCTTATGCAACTCATCGCCATATTTTTATTTCTTTACCAACAATTTAACTGCATTTACAATTTTTGAGAAAAAAAGAAATGAATTGCATCTATAGGAGTGAATTACAAATCAAAGGCTGTATCATCCATCTACCATCGCATTGAAACCACCAGCCCATTAAGGTGACAGGCAATTAACACTACATAAAAAGAATATACCAAAAGAATATACAGATAATTTTAGTCATACAACAATACATTTCTAAGTCTTTTACAAGTCAAAGCACAGGTCTCTTTGCCATGCTTCAGAAAATTTTGAGATAAGGGCATAAAAAGTAAATATGAGAAAGATAGGAAAAAGATCAAACGCAAACTAGACCAGATTGTCTTGAATCTTAAACATCCATTTTAGTATTCTACGCTGATGATCCACCCTACTCAGAATTTCTGTTGGCTGTTAACTGACAACGCTTACTCTAGAACTATTAAGAGCCTCTAGAGCAACAAACCCTCAGCATAACCAAAACAAAAAGGTTCCTAAATTTCAAGAATGGGGCTCAGAATTATCAACCCACTAATTCATCACCAGCCTCAAATGCTCTGTTATTCAATTCCAAAGACCACAGATAAATGACTTGATGAACTAATGCAGGACCTATTTGCATGCTAGAATTCATTATCCACCAGTAAGATCTTCCGCACCTAAGGAGGTAAGTACATAGAGCATTTGTTGATTTCAATAGGGTCAGAGTTTCCAATGTCCCAAAATTTTAGGAACAAGGTAAACCACCTTGTTAACAGAACCAATCTTCTGATTACTAGAATCGGGAGCATCCTCAACTACCCCTTGATCCTTCTCTCACAGCATCACTTATTGCTCAAAATCTCCAATGAGCTGGGATCTTATCTCCGGAAAACGGAACCCAGCATCCAAAAAGGACATAGAATGATTAAAAGTGACTATATTGAGCAGTATTATTGAAGTTAAAGCCTCTACTGAGGTTTCTTGGCTCTGCATTTCAGAATCTTTAGGTCATTAGTGATCATCTGTTACATTTGTGTGCTATCTCATGGGATAAAAAGTACAAAAAAGTACAGGAATCATCTGACCTACTTCAGGACAGCAAGCAGCAAATGGCAAGTTGAAGAAAGGTTCATACTTTATATCAATACCATTAAGTCTGAAATTTTCTGCAAGCATAGTTCACTGCAACATTCTGTTTTTCATTGTAAAATGATTTTTTTCTGCAGTTTTATATTGCACATGAGATATGCACAGCAATTTCACGTGATGCTTACATATCAAACTACTTAGCCAATGTCCTATCATACCATGTTCAATACAAAGCATCTTACAAGAAAAAAGTAACCCATGCTCAAAGAGAAGGAATCAATTATTACTTTTGAATTAGACTCTTTGACTAAGAAATCGTTCCTCAGGAATGAATGCAGCTTCCTAGATCAAACATTGCGTCTTCACTCTTTTGTCAAATCTTTCCAAGTCCCTAGGAACCTTGTGGGGTTGCTCTCCACTTGCATGAGCTTAAACTGTATAAGCAGAAAGGCATGTCTCCCAAATTGCCAACATTCTGGTAGGGTATTTATTTATAGTTGAACATAGTTTTTGATCAAATCTTGATCTTGGAAAAAACCCTAATACTGCAGTAAATTGGCTAGAAATCCGGTAGCCAAAAAAATTATTTTTCTTCTTTTTTTAAAATTAAGCAGTTGAACTTTTAACAGTTGCAAAGACCCAAATGACTATTCCACCATTTTCACATTTTAAGGATTAAATTGCATAAGACGATTACTAGTATAAAGTTCCCAATCCAGACTATGATAACGAGCATAAAACAAAACCAGTAAAAAAGAAAGCACTGATGCATAACCAGTAGGCTTTTATCTATTACTTTTGTCAAATTCAACTAGGGCACCCATGAACCAATTAAGGCCTTTCTATTAGCCCATGCCCAGTTAAGTTTGATACCAAAAAAAACTTCAACAAGTGTTCTATTGGCATATACATGCACAGCATGTCCTTTTCTAACTTATTAAAATACTCTTTCTCTATCTGACAAATTACCAATATGTACAAGAGTAAAGAGATAAACAGTAATGAGGATTATGCAAAACAATACATCAAGCAAGCTAAAGCAATGCATCACAGAAGAAACATAAAAACAAAATTAATACTACTGATTCGGCTCAATGAGAACGAGTATAAACTCAATTTTATTGGAATCATCTTCATCAGTCAATCCAAAATACATTTCCTAGCTGTCTCATATGCTTAACAATGATAAATGCCTGTCTCATTCACAAGAAAATACATGGTTCGAAATCATAATCTGATAAGGATGAAGTTTTAAACTTGAATTAAATCAAATAAAGATGGTTAAATATGAATCCAGATGCAAACTCAAAAAGGATTTCCAAACCCAAATCAATCATCCATTATATAGAAGTTTCAAGAAACTCCATCAGATACCATAAATTCAACCTCTAATTCTCTAAAAAGCTTAAGCCCTTAAATGAGTGGATGGACCTTATCTTCTTAGTACGTAGATGACACAGAGGATGGATCATTTACCCATTGCCTGGGTTTGTTGCCAACTATCTAGCAATACGAAGCTCCCCTGCCTTGACGGTTCATTCAGATTCTTGAGTTTGCCATCTTAACAAACATCTTAATTAAAGCTTCTGCCACCTTACTTAACTCATGTCTACAAAATCAGAAATTCTAGTATTGCATATTGTTGATGAGGAAATCCATGAGGACGCCGGAGGTAGCTGGAGTTGAGAAGGTGAGGCCGCCGACAGGACTTACAAAACGAAGTCCAAACCGGAGGTGGATGGCTCCGACAGGACCCTCCAACGCTCAAGTTAACTCTCCGACCAACTGAAATAGAGTGCTCAGGAAATAAAGAAGCAGAGTAACGGAAAGGAGAAGAGAGTTTGGAGAAAACATATCTAGAGAGTCCTTTTTATAGACGAAGCGTGTAACAAACTGATGGTGACAGCCGTAACCGTCTGGTAGTGGACTGCTCGGGGCCACATGGAGTTTGTTACAAAGGATGGTATCCGTTGTCATGACGTGCCAGTCTGTTGAGATTTAATAGCCGAGATTCAGATGAAATAGATGTTGGTAATGAAGGGCTTCAAATCACGACAATTTCAAAGTTTGGACTTCTTTGAGGTCGTCTGCGTGCAAGTTGGTTTGTGTTTAGTTAGGTGCTGAATTCATGTGGATGACAAGATCCTTCTAGGCGACTGGAAGAAGTTCGACTGGATGGAGATCGACTGAGAGAAGTTTGTCTGCCGGCTGGAACGAGTTCGTCCGAAAGAAGTGCGACTGGAGGAGTTCGTCCGAAAGAAGTGCGACTGGAGGAGTTCATCCGAAAGGAGTGCGATTGGAGAAGTATAATTGGGGCCTAAGCCTGTCATTCATTTCTAGTCAAAAGGTAAGGTTGGTATAATAGTAGTTCTTCTTTACTATTCAAGATCGTACTGCCGGACTTCTATGTGCTTTCGAGAAGTTCTGCAGTGCGAACTCGTCGCTGGGAAGGTCGATGAAAGGAGGGAGGTCGGTGGCCAAGGATCCTGGCCAAGTACTTCGACGAGGATTGTTCTACCCCCAACACTTGTTTCCCTACTCCCGAGTTCAAATTTCAAAAGAAGAGTGTAGAAAAATTGCTGCAGCCGAAGTTCCTTGCTAGCTTCCCACTCTCGAAGAGTGGAACTTTTTGTTTTTTTCAAATTGGCGTTGAGCTTTAATGTTGAATGACCTGAAGGGACAAATTTCCTCGAAAACTCGTCTGGCGCGGAGCTCTATGTACGGTGCAATTATTATTTCGTCGGATGACGGACGCGAGTAGGATACATGGCAAATCAAGGCTGGCTGAAGAAGTCCTACAATCATAACTTCCTCTGGTTCTTATTTTTTATTTAAACCTCTTCTTCTATGGCTTCTCACTTTCGTCTGCGCTCCTCCTTCATTTTTCGTCGTCCCCCGAGTGTCCCGTCACCATTGCCTTTGTTCTTTCGCAATGCTTCCGACCGTCGGCATACTTCTTAGCTGTCCGTCATTTTTCTAGTCTTCTCCTTGAGCTTTTCGATTGGCCTAGGTCAGTCCCTCATCCTTGTTCTCCTGATTTCTAGCCTTCCCACATTCTTTTGGAATCTCTTCAAGCTTGTCTGGATAGGTTTTGCTGTTCTTCTTTTCCGAGTCTTCATTGTCTTTTTTTCTTAAGTTTTTTGGGGACTTATCCGGATTTAATTTGATCTACATATCGTCTGAGGTTTCTTGATCTAGCGGTTCTAGAAGTCTGGTTGACCCAAACTCCCAAAACCCTAAGACCAAAATAGAACCTGAACTGCAGTACCTCGGCTAAATTTTATACTAGAAACCATCTCTTGCTCCCTAACCTCTAAAGACCTGTCATTAATTAGGATCTAGTACGGAAAACCTACCTAATACGAGCTGGAACTCCCTAGACCGAGTGGTCGAGCTTGTGCCCCTCCTCCAAGTCGGTTTTGCTTGCATTTGGAGACCTTCCGTGCTGGATTAAGGCTTTCTCTTCCCATCTTTGTTATAGCTCTTTTTCGTTTTCTAAATATCTCCTTAGCTTCCATAATGCCAAATTCTTCTAAATTCATAATAAGGTTCCTTACTCTTTGTATATCCGCTGAAGTTCGGCCTACCATTTCTCTTTTTCGAACTTATTTTATCTTCAAACATCACCCTACTGCAAAGGACTGGTGGTATGTTTCATCCCAGTCTGACAAGAAGGGGTTGCTTAAGGGTGCCTCCTCCATTCATAACTGGAAAAAGAATTTTGTTTTTGTTTCTTGTTCGACCTTGCACCTAGGACTTCCTCCGTGGAAAAATTTAAAGGATCCAGTCCGCCAAGCCCTGGGGTTAGAGAGAGGACCAGGAGTCAGTTAACAAAATTAAGGATTTCCAAACTCCTCTTATGTCCGAGCTAATAAAAGAACAAACTGTGTTCAACCTCGACCTCAACCCCGTGAATCCAATCCAATAGGTATATGGCCGAAGTTGGTGGGTTACTCTCTTCTTCTTTCTCCTCTCTGACCGTACTCTTTTTTTCTTCTTTGCAAAAATGGACGTCCAGGCGGTCAAGATGCTCACGAGGGGGCACCCAGCCCGCAAGAGAAAAGAAAAGGCATCGGACGAGAGCTCGAAAAAGGCAAGGACCAATGTTTCGACCTCCATGGATCCGTCAGTGCCGCGGGTGCCCCTGAAATCGCCCCCAAAGTTGAAGCTCCTCCCGCTGTCAAGTTCGGCACTACTGTCGAGGCCGCCAATCCTCCGATGCCGTTGAGTCCACCTACCGAGGCCCAAATTTCGGAGCCTCCTTCCAAAGGGGAGAGAGGCGGGGAAAAAGAAAACCAAAAGGATCCTGAGAAAACCCCAGTGGAAGGTTTGCCACAATGGGCCCAATAGCTCCGATGAAGAAATAAGAGAGAACCCCTTTAATAACCATGAAGTCGTGGTCGATGGGTTTATCATACCTGAAGTTGTAGACAGAATCATCGACGCCATTATCGACCAGCACGCTTGGGATTCACTAGGATCCTTCTTAAGGTAGCTACTTCGTCATTCTTTTTCTCTTTAAATTTCTCAATGTTCACTTGTCCGCACAACCCATTTCATCGTCACATATATATATTTTTAAACAGACGGGCCATCAACTACTTGGCTACATCAGATCACTGAATCGCTTGAGGTCAGAGTTGGTGAAGGCCCAAGAAGATCATCAGGCTGAAGTTGAGCACGTACTCAAGGAGAGGGACGAGGTTGACCGCTCTTTGAAAGAAAAGTCTATTGAGGTCGAGGGTCTTCAGGAGGCGCTCCACAAGGAGAAAGAGGCATCGAAGGAGTTGAAGACTGCTTTTGGCTTGGAGGAAGAGCAGAGGAGAAAAGTTGAAGCTAAGACTGCCAAACTAAAAGACACATTTTAGTGCAGATCTCAAAGGCGATGGCTCGAACGACAGAGAAGTTCAAGGTCTCCTTCAAAATGAGAGACCTGAACGTCAAATTCGGCCAAAAGGCCTTCAATAAAGGTTTCGAGCTCTGCGAAAGCAAGGTGGCCAGTAAGTTTCCTGAGCTCAACCTTGATTTCTTGTACGGAGGAGCTTCTGAGGATGTGATAGAGCCATCTACTGTTGCAACCGACCTCCCGCCTGCTGAGCCAACTTCCACCATACCTTCGACCTCATCTATTCCTGCCACTGTTGAAGAGCCTATGCCGACTGAGGCTGCATCGGACTCTTCCACCATTCCCCCGGAGGTCTGAGACCTCCTACTTTTGTATTTTTTTCATTTTTTCCTCTTGTACTAAAAACATTTTGATCAATGAAGTCAATTTTGAAAATGAGTTTTTTTTTCTGTGAAATCCATGTAGTGATATTTTCATGCTTCAAGTGCAATCTCCTATCGAAGCCGACCCCTTTCCTCAGGGTGTCCTCTTGAAGTCCCACATAAAGAGCCTAAGGAGGTTCATCAAGCAAGAAGAAATTAGAGAAAGCAGAGGACGAGCTTCGAAAGTTGAAGAAACATTATTCCGAGCTATAATTGAAGTTACTCGTCTTCATTAAGTCCATAAAAAGGATGCTCTGGACTATATCAATAAAAAGCGCTAACTAACTAAGGAGTTGGAACAGGTGAAGAAGATCGATAGCGACAAGGCGTGGGCTCTAACGACCAAGGCAAGTTCTCTAGAGGTCAAGTTGAAAGCTACGCAAGAAAAAATTTGGTTACTTGAAGGAAACTCGGCGTGGTCTACCAATCGAAAGGAATACGACTGGGACTGGACAAAGAAGTTCTCCAAACTCTAAAATCAATTACAGACAGCTGAGGATTCCCATAACGAATATAGACACGACTGGTGCGGCCAAGTCGCTGACATTAAGGGAAGCTCCGAAGGGCTGATGACGAGATTGCTCATCTTCGACGATAATTATCTAAAGGAGCCCGAGCTAGCTCGAGTAAGGACTCGGCAGAGGTCCTATCTTTACGGAGCTCTCTAGAGAACTTGTCCATCTTGTTCGAGAATAGCCAAACGAAAGTACGGGAGTTGAAGATACAAATGGTCTACCAATAGGATGCCGTGAAGGATGCAGAGGCCGAGTCGGCTGTGCTAAGAAAGAAGTTAAGGAAAGTTGAAGATGACTCGTGGAGGCATAAGAAGTTGCTGAGTGAAAGCTTGGTGGTTCGACGGGAACTCGAAGAGAAGATCAAAGACTTGAAGTTATCTTTGGTGTCGGCCGGCGCTAGCAGTCCGAATTCCGACTTCGAATAGAGCTTCGACTTCTTTTTGCTTTCTTCTTTTCCTTTTTTCTTTTGTAATTGGTTTTACGGACTTCCCCATGTATCAAACTTTTTGTTTTAATGAAAATATTATTTTGACAACTTCATCTCAATTGTATGCTCGCGTAGCTTTCCACTCTTTCCTCTTCTTATCTTAAATAACCAGAGGTCTTCATCTATGCCAAGATAAGGTTCTCCTCCTGTTCCTGACACGGTTGGACTTTTTCTTGTCCTCCTATCAGGACAAGATCCTCTTGTTCCTAACGGGATTGACTTTCCTTTGTTAGGACGAAGTTCTCCTCCTATTCCTAACAAAGATATTGGGACATAAAAGGATCATTGAAAAGGCCTCTCCCCTCCTCTGGTCTTAAATAATCGAAGGTCTTCATTCGTATCAGGACAAGGTTCTCCTCATGTTCCTAACACGGTTGGCCTTTACTTTGTCCTCCTATCAGGACGAGGTTCTCCTCCTATTTCTGACAGGATTGGCCTTTATCTTTGTTAGGACGAGGTCCTCCTCCTGTTCCTAACAAAATCATAGGGACACAAAAAGACCATTGAAAGGACCTCTGCCCTTTCCTATCTTAAATAACTGAAGGTCTTCATCCATGTCAGGACGAGATCCTCATCCCGTTTCTGATATAGTTGGCCTTCATCTTATCCTCCTATCAGGATAAAATCCTATTCCTGACACGATTGGTCTTCATCTTTTGTTAGGACGAGATCCTCCTCCTGTTCTTAACAAAGTCATAGGAACACAAAAAGACTGTTGAAAGGACCTCTCCCCTCCTCCTGTCTTAAATAATCGGAGATCTTCATTCGTGTCAGGACGAGGTCCTCCTATTCTTGATACGATTGGCCTTCATCTTGTCCCCCTACTAGGATGAGATCTTTCTGTTTCTGATGCGGTTGGCTTTTATCTTTGTTAAGGCGAGG
Organism: Cocos nucifera; assembly: GCA_006176705.1. Taxonomy (NCBI): domain Eukaryota; kingdom Viridiplantae; phylum Streptophyta; class Magnoliopsida; order Arecales; family Arecaceae; genus Cocos; species Cocos nucifera. Next base: position 261,323 of record QRFJ01003983.1, read on the forward strand.
TCCTCCTATCATAGGGGTACAAAAGGACCGTTGAAAGGATCTCTCCCCTCCTCCAATCTTAAATAATCGAAGGTCTTCATTCGTGTCAGAACGAGATCCTCCTCCCGTTCCTGACACAGTTGGCCTTCATCTTGTCCTTCAGTCAGGACGAGGTCCTCCTATTCCTGACGGGATTGATCTTTACCTTTGTTAGACCGAGATTCTCCTCCTATCCCTAATAAAGTCATAGGAGCACAAAAAGACTGTTGAAAGGGCCTCTCCCCTCCTATCTTAAATAATCGGAGGTCTTCATTAGTGTTAGGATAAGATTCTCCTATTTCTGACACGGTTGACCTTCATCTTGTCCTCCTGTCAAGACAAGATGCTACTCCTATTCCTGACGGGGTTGGCCTTTACCTTTATTAGGATGAGGTCCTCTTTCTACCCCTAATAAAGTCATAGGAGCACAAAAGGACCGTTGAAAAAGCCTCTCCTCTCCTCCCGTCTTAAATAACTGGAGATCTTCACCCATGTCAGGATGAGGTCCTCCTGTTCCTGATACAATTGGCCTTGATCTTTTGTCCTCCTGTCAGGACGAGATCCTCCTGTTCCTGATAGGATTGGCCTTTATCTTTGTTAGGGAAAGGTCCTCCTGTCCCTAACAAAGTCATAAAAGCACAAAAGGACTGTTGAAAGGACCTCTCCCCTCCTCCTGTCTTAAATAACTAGAGGTCTTCATCTGTGTTAGAACGAGGTCCTCCTATTTCTGACACGATTGGCCTTCATCTTGTCCTCCGTCAGGACGAGATCCTTCTCCTGCTCCTAACGGAGTTGGCCTTTACCTTTATTAGGACAAGATCCTCCTCCTACCCCTAATAAAGTCATAGGGACACAAAAGGGCCATTGAAAGAACCTCTCTCCTCCTGTCTTAAATAACCGGAGGTCTTCATCAGTGTCAGGATGAGGTCCTCCTGTTCTTGACACGATTGGTCTTCATCTTGTCCTCCTATTAGGACGAGGTCCTCCTGTTCCTGATGGGATTGGCCTTTACCTTTGTTAGGGCAAGATCCTCCTCCTGTCCCTAACAAAGTCATAAGGGCACAAAAGAACCGTTGAAAGAGTCTCTCTCCTCCTCCCATCTTAAATAATCGGAGATCTTCATCCGTGTCAGGACGAAATCCTCCTATCTTGACACGATGGGCCTTCATTTATAGGCGAAATTCGGTTGAGTTATTTCCTGTCATCAAATGATTTTGCGTCAAGAAATGAAAATATTGAAGTAAAGGAGTTTCATTAAGGTAGAATTACTGATAGTATATTCGTAGATTTTTTGAATTTCAAGATCATGAGAGCATTGATCCTTCGAGTTCTTTTAGATAATATGTTCCTGGTCGGACAATTTCTACCACCTCATAAGGACTTTCCCGGTTCGAGGCGAACTTTCCTTGATTTTGAGGCTGCGAAACATCTGCTCACCGAAGTACAAGATCCCTTACTCTGAATGTCTTGCTTTTGACCCTCGAGTTGTAGTAGCGGGCTATCCTTTGCTTGTAAGCTGCCATTCAAATCTGGGCCTTCTCCCGCTTTTCTTCCAGTAGATCAAGGTTGGCTCTAAAGTCCTGCGAGTTACTTTGTTCATTGAAGGCCTCTACTCGCGCTGAAGAAAGTTCGAGTTCGACCGGAATAACAGCCTCTATCCCGAATGCTAATGCAAAGGAAGTTTCTCCAGTGAGCAATCTTTGAGTGGTTCGGTAAGCCCAGAGCATATGATAAAGTTCATCTACCCACGTTCCTTTTGCCCTTTCGAGTCTGGCTTTTATTCCTTGAAGCAAAATTCTATTAGTTACTTCTGCTTCACCATTCGCTTGCGGATGAGCTACTGATGTGAAGTGGTGAGATATATTCAAATCTTCGTAGAATTCAACGAACTTTGCACCTACAAACTAACGCCCATTATCAGTGATTACTATTCGAGGTAGACCAAACCTACAAATAATTGACTTCCAGACGAAATACTACACTTTTGCCTCAGTGATCTTTGCCAAGGATTTGACCTCAACCCATTTAGTGAAATAATCTACTGCCACCGGCAGGAACTTTTGCTGCCCAGATGCCATGAGAAAAGGTCCAAGTATATCCATCCCTTATTGTGTAAATGGCCAAGGGGCACCCAATGATGTGAGCCGTGAAGCCGTCTGTCTCTGAATGTTTGCGTTTCTCTGACACCTATCATATTTTCTCACATAATCTACCGCATCTTGATGCATTGTTGGCTAATAATATCCCTGATGGAGTAACTTGTGTGACAAAGATCTTGCCCCCAGATGATTTCCGCAAATTTCTTCATAAACTTTCCTCAAGGCATAGACGGTTTTTGAAGGTCGGAGACACTTGAGGAGTGGTAATGAGTACGATCTCTTGTACAACTTATTTTCATATAAAATGTAGCAGAAAGCTTGATTTCTTAACTTCCGAACTTTTTTGTAGTCTCTGGAAAGAACTCCATTTTTTAGATAAGAAACCAATGGATCGATCCAGTTGGACTCATGGTCGACTTGCATTATTGCTAAGAGCTCTTTCGAACTTGCGTGTTGCAAGACTTCAAAGAGGACTTCTCTTGGGAGTTCATTTGAGGCTAAAGTGGCTAACTTGGAAAGAAGGTCGGCTCTAATATTTTCTGCCCTAGGGATCTGTTGAATATCAAAGCTATTGAAGGTCGAGATCAAGCTTTTTACTTTATCCAAGTACTTCCTCATACTTTCCTCCTGAGCTTCATAATCATTACTGACCTGCTCTGCAACCAACTAAGAGTCATTGTAAACCTTCAGATGTTCTGCTTCCAATTCTTTGGCTATTTTTAATCCTGCAATCAAGGCTTCATACTCTGCTTCGTTGTTCATGGTGGGGAAGCCGAAGCATAGTGCATATTCCGCTGCAACTCCCGGATTGATGAAAATCAAGCCCACACCTACCCCAGAGGCATTGGACGATCCATCTACATATAATGCCCAGAAGTCTTCAGAAAGGTCGGCTTTCTCTTCAGAGAAGCTAGGGATACGAACTTCTTGATGTTCAAGTTCGATCTCATCTGGAATAGTGCACTCTACTATGAAATCGGCCAGTATTTGAGCTTTAATGGATGGCCGAGGTTGGAAATGAATATCAAATTCAATCAGCTCAATTGCCCATTTTACCACTCTACCGGAGGTATCGGATCAATGAAGAACTGCCTTGATGACTTGATCAGTGAGGAGAGTAATCGTGTGCCCCTAAAAATAAGGTCGGAGCTTTCTGGCTATAATCAACAAGGCATAGATTAGTTTTTCTAATTTGGTATATATTGTTTCCGCATCCCTCAAGACTCTACTTATATAATATATCGGCTTCTGAGCTTTGGTTTCTTCTCTGACCAAGATGGCTCCAATAGCTGCTGGAGACACAGCAAGGTATAAAAACAACTCTTCTCTAGGTTCAGGCTTGGCTAAGAGTGGAGGGGTGCTGAGATAATTTTTCAATTCTTCGAAGACTTGCTAGCACTTAGGAGTCCAGTTGAAATTCTTGGGCTATTTGAGTACTTAAAAGAAGGGCATGCAACACTCCGCCAACCTCGAAACGAAGCGATTCAGGGCCGGTAACTTGCCTATAAGGCACCGAACTTCTTTTATTATTTTCGGGGTAGTCATCTCTTGGATGGCTTTAATCTTCTCTGGATTGGTTTCGATGTTATGCCTTGACACCATAAATCTCAGGAACTTCCGCGAAGTTACCTCGAAAAAAATATTTTGTAGCATTCAGCTTCATCTTATATTTTTGGAGGGTGCTGAAGGTCTCTTCAAGATCAACGATGTGGTTTGGTGAAGTTCGGCTTTTGACTAGTATATCATCTACATAAATCTCCATGTTGCGGCCGATCTGCTCCTTGAAGATCTTATTCACCAGGCGCTAATAAGTTGCACCTGCATTTTTAAGCCCAAAGGACATGATCCTGTAACAATAAAGACCATGATCAATAATAAAAACAATCTTTTCCTCGTCCTCCGATACCATCTAGATTTGGTTATATCCAGAAAAGGCATCCATGAAGGTAAGGAGTTCGTGGCCCGAAGTCGCATCGACTAGTTGGTCAATCCTGGACAGGGGGTAGCTATCTTTAGGGCAAGCTTTGTTCAAGTCTGTGAAGTCTATGCACATCCTGCACTTGCCATTTGCCTTCTTAATGAGAACGACATTCGTGATCCAGTCCGGATAGAACACTTCCTAAATGACTCCTGCTTTAAGAAGCTTGTCGACCTCGTCAACAATCGCTTTCTGCCTCTCAGATGCAAAGCTACGTTTTTTCTACTTCACCAACCGATGTTTAAGATCCACTCCTAGGAGATGTTCCATAACCTCTGCATCAATCCCAAGCATATCCACAAATACCTAGGCAAAAATATCTACATTCTTTTGTAAAAAGATGACAAGTTGCTTTCTGACTTCTCCCTTCAGATTGGAGCCGATCTTCACAGTGTACTCCTTACTCCCATCATTCAAAGGGATCTTCACAAGGTCATCGATGGGTTCTCCTCTTTCTTCAGACAGATCATCACGGGCATCAAGCCCATCCACTAGACAAGGGTCTGCTTGCCTTTCTCCCTATAAGGCAATATTATAACAATGCCAAGCTGATGCATGGTCTCCTCTGACCTTCCCGACTCCATAGCTTATTGGGAACTTTATTTTCAAATAGTAAGTCGAAACCATAGCTCGGAGTGCATTCAAACCAAGTCGGCCAAGGATCGCATTATAGGCAAAGGATGCTTTCACCACCAAAAAATCGACTTGAGCTCTAATTTGCTTTGGGTATCGACCTGCTACCACAAGCAATGTTATTACTCCTACTGGCACCGCATCGCCTGTAAATCCTATCAGTGGAGAGTTCATCAGCCCCATTCTACTATCAGATATAGATATTCTAGACAAAGCATAATAAAACAAGACATCAGCAGAGCTTCTATTATCAATTAAAATGCGACGTACAACATAATCAGTAATATTTAAAGTGACTACAAACACGTCATTATGCGAAAGCTGAACTTCCTGAGCATCTTCTTCAGTGAAAGAGATGGGCTCCTTAGTTCGCCGCTTCTTTGCTGGCTCTACCGATGCATTGGCCTCCCCTCGCTGATGTCCCCCAGCGATGGTGTTGATGATTCCAAGGGAAGGCAATCTCCTTGCGGCTCGTCCCGCCGAGATGCTTCAAGCTGTGGTAGGGCTCTTGGACGATCTTCTCTTCTCTCCAATTGGCACCTGATAAACCGATCCAGCCGACCTCTTCTAATCAGTGCCTCGATCTTGTCCTAAAGTTGGATGAATTCTTCAGTATTGTGACCATGGTCACGATGGTGGAGGCAGTACTTGTTGGGATTATGCTTGATCAGATGAGTTGGCATCCTCTCTAGCCCTGGCAATTGCTCCCTTATCTCCATCAGCACCTAGATCTTTGAGGCGTTCATGGGAGCGTAGTTGTTGAATCTTCTGGAAGAGGAGTTCCATCGGGCCCTTCGATCCGGGCTTCCGTGTCGACGAGCTCTAAGGAGAATTCGAGCTCGTCTACGATTGGGAGGAGTTCAGGAGCGTGGCCAAGCTTCACTTGGTTTGCTTTCAGATGCGGGCTTGCTGGATTCACCCGCCTGTCACTCTCTTGTGGCCTCATCATCCTTCAACTTGAAGGCCTTCTTTGCTCGAGCATAACCTTTGACCCGGACCAGCATATCAGCAAAATTCCTTAGGTACTTTTTTTCAGAAAGGATAGAAGATCATTCTTCTAAAGACTGCCCTTTAGTGCGGCCATGGCTACAGACTGATCCAAGTTTCGGACCTCTAGCGCAGCAGCATTAAAGTAGCTGACATAAGCTCAGATGGACTCCCCTTCCTTCTGCTTTATATTGATGAGTCCGAACCTCGTCTTGAACGTCGGCTGCTTATGAAATGAGCCGCAAACTAATGACTCATTGGTCAAAAGAGAAGATCTTACCTGACTTAAGGCTCAAATATCAATTTCTTTCTGCTCCCTTCAAGGTAGACGAGAAAGCTCGCCATACGATGGCATCTGGTGCACCATGGAGCAGCATCATCGTTCGAAAAGCCTCTAAATGGTCGATCGGATCTGAAGTTCCGTCGTAACTCTCGAATTGGGAGAGCTTGAAGTTCGGCGGGACGGACTCCTACATGATCTTAATAGAAAAAGGGGGATCAATGTGGATGTCGTAATGGTGGGTCGGGATGGCATGGCAGAGCTCTTCAATCCGCCAATTTATATCCTGAAACTTCTGATCGGGAGCATCATCTCGACTGTGAATCTCAGAGGACCGTCGGCAGTAGATGAAAAAAATCTCTTCTGGAGAAGAATCATGATCGGAGCAGGAACTCCCTACTCTGCTTCTCCTTCCCAGGGTAATGGGTCAGTTGACCCAAGTTGCCCTTCTTGGTGCCGATTCTTGAAGCACTGGACGGGGGTTCTTTGGCTGAGCTGCCGCCGAAGGTTGCTGCATGGCCTGCACCATTTCAGTGAGATCTCGAACCTGCTGCATCAGCAGGTTAAACTATTTTGGATCCATCATGGCAGTCGGTGGAAGGGGTTGAGGTGCCGATGATGGAGCAAGAACAAGCGGATCCAGCTCAGATCTAGCAGCAAACGCAATAGACCGTCAGGTGGTTGTCTTCTTCAGGAAGCATTTCTAGAGCAAAAGAGATCAAACGGAGATGGATCTTGAAGGATCAAAAGAAGATAAACAAAATCGACTCAACACTCCTTTTAGAACAAGGGCTCAGTGTCTCTTCCTCTAGCGCCAATCCTATTGGTGCGGAAATTCGTGAGGACGTTGGAGGAAGCTGGAGTTGAGAAGGTGAGGTTGCCGATGGGACCTACAAAATGAAGTCCAAACCGGAGGTGGATGGCTCCGACAGGACCCTCCGACGCTCAAGTTAATTTTCCAACCAACTGAAATGGATTACTCAAGAAATAAAGAAGTAGAGTAACGAGAAGGGAAAGAGAGCTTGGAAAAAATGTATCTGGAGGATCCTTTTATAGATGAAGCATGTAACAAATGGATGGTGACAGCCGTAACCGTCTGGTAGTAGACCGCTTGGGGCCACATGGAGTTTGTTACAAATGGTGGTGTTCGTTGTCGTGACGTGCCAGTCCGTTGAGATTTAATAGCCAAGGTTCGATTGGAATAGATGTTGACAGTGAAGGACTTCAAATCACGACAATTCCAGAGGAGTTCGGACTTCTCTAAGATCGTCAGCGTACAAGTTGGTTTGTATTCAGTTGGGAGCTGAATTCATGTGGATGACGAGATCCTTCTAGGCGACTGGATAGAGATCAATTGAAAGAAGTTTGCCTGCCGACTAGAACGAGTTTGTCCAAAAGGAGTGCGATTGGAGTTCATTCGAAAGAAGTACGACTGGAGAAGCTCGTCCGGAGGGAGTGCGACTGGAGAAGTGTAACTGGAGCCTAAACTTGTCATTCATTTCTAGTCAAAAGGCAAGGTTAGTATAACAGTAGTTCTCCTTTACTGTTCAAGATCGTGCTACCGGACTTCTGTGCTTTCGAGAAGTTCTGCAATGCGAACTCGTCACTGGGAAGGTTGATGAATCCCAGCAGGAGGGAGGTCGGCGACCAAGGATCCTGGCCAAGGACTTCAGCGGGGATTGTTCTACCCCCCACACGTATCATCATTTTTTCCCAAGAAGAGCATATCTTCAAATTGAAACACTTTAGTTGTTAAAAATACTAAATTTGATTTCAAAAACCAAATGATTGTCAAATAAGAAGAAACCACAAGACTCATCATAAGGAAAAAGTTTGACACCAACCATCCAATAATAAAAGAGTTCAAGCCAATATATCCACAGCAGATTAAATAGTCCAAAGATGGAAAGAAACCAAAAAGATCAAGTGATGTCACAACAGATTTTGTTAGAATTATGTTTATTTAATAAGTTCTTATATAGGAAAGAATATATTTAGTATGTCTCTAAACTTAGTATATCTTTAAACATGGGATGTACTTGCTTTCCAAGTATGTACTTCTTTCCTTATATCTTTTTTCCTTATATACTTGTTTCTCATCCATTTAAAGAGATAGGATCTCATTAATGAATTAAATTCCTTCAAACTTTTTTTTTAACATGGTATCAGAGCCACCGATCACCTAATATACCACCATCATCTCTTTGCTGATCTATGAATCCATATTTCCTTGCAGATCCTTTGTTATTCAGTAGATCTATAGATCATCTATTTTTTGGTAGATTAAGACTTGAAGATCCTCTATTTTTAGATGAATTGTAGCTACTCTTCATCATCTTTTCTTTCTCTTTGAGTGTTTTCCTGCCTCTGGCTCCTTCATCACCCAGTTTGAGGTCTTTTTCCTTTTCTTTGGGTGTTTTTCTGCCTCTAGTTTTTTAACCATGCAATTTAAGACCTTTTCTTTCTATTTGCATATTTTTCTATCTATGGCTCTTTCATTGTCTAGTTTGAGGCCTTTTTCTTTTTTTTGGATATCTTTCTATCTCTGGCTCTTTTGCTGCCTAGTTTAAGGTTTTTCTTTCTTTCTTTTTCTTTGTGGATATTGTCTCCAGCTCCTTCGCCACCTAATTTAAGGCCATTTTCTTTCTTTGGGCTTTTTTTGCCTCTGGCTCCTTCACCACCCAGTTCGATGTATTTTCCTTCTTTTGGGGTATTTTTTTGCTTTTGGCTCCTTCGTCGCTCAGTTTGAGCCTTTTTCTTTTCTTCTATGGCATTTTGTCTTCTAGAATCATTGATCTTCAGCTGTCTTCTATTTGAAGCTAGCCTTCTTTTCTATGACATTTTTGTCTGCAAGGATCATCAGTCTTCGATTGCCTTCACCTTGAGCGTCGGTCTTCTTATCTATAGCACTTTTGTCCGTGAGGATCATCGGCCTTCAGCTGTCTTCTCTTTAAGCATCAATCTTCTCTTCTATAGCATCTTTAAAGATGGCAGAGTTATTAGCTACATAAGCGCTCAAATTCCTTCATACTTGTTGCCCTTCCTTCTACGATCAATAGTGTTGGGCATTGGGCCATGCCTGGCCTGGCCCAGCCTAGGCCTAACAGGCCGAATACTATAGCAGGCCGTGCTTGGCACGGCCCAACTACTAAACGGGCCGTGCCGGCACAATACGGGAATGCCAAACCCTCCACCCAGCACGGCCCTAGGCCCAAGAATTGACAGGCCAGGCCGGGCACGGCCCGTTGGCGCATCAAGCCCATTTTCTTTTTTTAGCCCAAACGCACCGTGCCAAGCATGGCCCGTAACGTCTCCAAACGGGCCAGACCAGCCCGTAACGGTTAAAGCTGTTTTTTTATTTTTTAAGGGGTTCTAACGGCTATTTTTCTTGTTTTTACCATTTTGACCCCTCCAACAACCAAAAAACAGCTAGATTGAGAGGTATTTTGGGAAAATGAAAATTTTGAAACTTCTATAAATAGGATCCTCCTCTTTCATTCTCACCACATCAATTCATCAAATCAATTCTCTCCCTCTTTAATCTCTCTACTTTTATTTATTCTCTCTTCTAGCAATTCTTCTCTCTTCCATTCAATATTTAGCAAGTAGCAATTATAGTTTAGTAATTCAAGAGTTATACAAGAGGAGGAAACATCTCTCTTTTGGAGGTCGTAGTTCAAGGGCAGCCCCACAAATCCGGCTCTCTGGCTATCCGACTCTTCGATGGCCCAGCCCTCCTCTTCTGGCTCTCCAACTCTCTACCAATCCGGCTCTCCGGCAGCCCAGCCCTCTTCCTCCGGCTCTCCAACTCTCCGCTCTACCTTCTCTTCCTCTTTGGCTCTACAATCTCTACTTAATTTTTTTTTACTGCTTACTGGTTAGTTTTTATTTTTTTGCATTTACCTAGTTTAGATGACAAGTTATGATGATAAGAGTATTGCCAGCACCGCTGGACATGTCGGCATTTCTCCTATTTCTGAAGAGGAAGAAACTCTTCCTACTCCTTTTGAAGTCCCTTCTAGTAAAGCTGGATCATCTTCTCGTAAGAGAACTAGCGCTGTGTGGAATGATTTCGATAAAATTTTAATTGATGGAGTTTATAAGACAAAATATAAAAAATATGCCAAATTGTATAGTTGTGCCAGTACTGGAAGAACTGACCATTTGAAGAAACATCAAGAGTCCCATAGGATAAGTGATTCTCGTCTTCAAAGCATCCTTAATATACAAGAGGGTGCTCTTGTAGGAACTTTTGCTTATAATCATGAAAATCAAAGAAAGATACTTGTAAAATGAATAGTTAGAGATGAATTACCCTTTAGCTTATGTGAATCTTTCAATTTTAAAGAGTATGTTTAATTAGCTTTATAACCCGCTTATAGAAGAACCAGTAGACATACATTTAGAAGAGTAGCTATGACTAATTATTTAGTAATGAAAAATAATTTAATTAAAACTCTTTCTATTTTAAATGCAAAAATATCATTAACTTTTGATATATAGACTACATCTATAGGTAGTATGTCTTTTATTTCTATCACTGCTCATTATATAGATAATGATTGATAATTAAATAAGCATATTCTTGCTTTTTATTCTTTTGATTATCCTCATTCTGGCCAACAAATTTTCAATGCTATTATCAAACTACAACTGCATATGGTATTAGTAACAAAATTATGTCTGTTACATTTGATAATGTATCTAATAATAATGTAGCGATTCAATTATTGAAAGACTCTTTTCATCCCATTATTAATAAAAAATTATTTCATATTAGATATGCATGTCATATTTTGAATCTTTCTGCTCAAGCTAGAATGGGCATGGTTCAAGATATAATTACAAAAATTAGAAATACAGTATCTTTTTTTCATGCTTCAAGAGTATGATTACAAGAATTTAAACAATTATATCTAGACCATAGTAAACGTTTCAAAAAATTTAAACTTGATATAGTTACCCGTTAGAACTCTACATATACAATGATTCATGATGCATATCCATACAAAAATTTATTAAATGCATATATAAATGATCATGGATTAGGCTTTATTTTGACTGAAAATAATTTGGAAAAAGAAAAAAATTTTAAAAACTTTTTAGTTCGTTTTTATAATGCTACAAATACTCTTTTTGGTATTTATTTTTCAATCTCTTATGAATTTTTACAACAAGCATATATAATTTGTGGTCAATTTGTACAATATAGATATGATGATGTTTTAATGCCTATTATTTATGAAATGAAAAAAATGAAATCAATATTGGGATATGGTATGTCCCATACATAACTTAGCTGTTGTATTTGATCCACAAATCAAATTAAGTGGCATACATATTTTACTTGATGAAACTGGTAGATATATGAATATAATTCTGAAGCATCTAAAGCTGAGGTAACTCAGCTACTTCACGATATTTTTGCATTATATGATGAAAACATTCGTGGATCTAAACAGTCCACATCATCTTCACAACCAATTTCTAATACCTCTCGTTCATCATCTGTTTTTTCATTCCTTACACATAGGAGACATTCACATGCATCTTCTTCATCTTTAAGCAATTAATTAGAATTTTATTTACAAAATGAAATCTTTTTTGCATTAGATGAAAATCAAATAGAAAATTTTGATGTGTTGGCCTGGTGAAAGAGTGTGAAAAATCAATATCCTGTTGTCTGTAATTGCACATGATATTTTAGCTGTGCCGATATCTACAGTAGCATCGAAATCAGCTTTTAGTATAGGTCAGCGCATTCTGGATGAAAAAAGGAGCAGAATGACAGGCGAAACAATTGAGATGCTGCTTTGCTTCAAACATTGACTGGATGCGAAGGCGAGACTTCAAAACAAAGAAGGATATGATACTGGATCTGACGATGAGGACGATACAAACACAACAGATAATTAGTAAGATTTATTTTTAATTCTTAATTTCTTAAAATTATACATTTTTACTTTTTATTTGTTGAGGTGAGTCACCTCTATTTTCTTCTCAGTTCTCTCTCTTTTTGTATTCTGAAGGTTAGGCCTAACCCCCCTTCCTCTTTTATATAATTTTAATTTATATTAATAAACTGGTAGGGGTCAATGCCAAACCCTCCACCATTACAAGATGGTTTTTATTTTTACAAAAAAAATTCAATATCTCCTATCTTTTTTTATTTATCCACCAACTTAATTTATTTTATAAAAATTATTTTTTAAAATAAAAATTTCAAAAATATAGCATGCCAAATGGGTCGTGCCAAGACCCATATGGGCTGGCGTAAGGGCCGTGCCAGGCCTGGGCACGTGCCATGCTGTGGGCACGTGCCGTACCGTGCTTGGTCCGATGGGCCGTGCTAGCCCAGGCCCTAAAGAGCCGTAGGCTACCAAATCCCCAGCCCAACCCGACCCCTATTTTTGGGCCCTGCCATGGCACGGCCCAGTACAGTACTGGGCGGGCCGTGCCTGGCACGGCCCAATTCATGTCGGGCTGGGTCGACCCGGCCCGATGCCTACCTCTAACGATCAACTCCTAGCACATTTAGGTTTTGATCTAAGGCCATCTTGGTCTGCAGGATCCAACACAAGTATTCATTCCTTTAAAGATGAAAAAGGTAATGTCGAAAGCTTACCCTCTTCCACATGGATACTACAGCCACTATCACTTTAGCTGTTGGAGGGGAATAGAAGAGTTCACCTCTCAACATCTGGTTTGGTAAATAGGATTTTTCCCCCCGAGCGCCAAAGTGTTGCCTAGCCGTTCGGTCGAAGATGTTAGATGCAAGATCTTTAGCTACTTTTAAAAGAAAAATAATAATTTCCAAACTCAAGTTGGCATCTACAGCACCACCTTAAGTTTGAGGGAGAATGTTAGCATGATTTTAGGGATCACAAAGTATCCCATAATAATTTTCTTATTAACATGATTTTGCAGTATTTTTCTTTGTTAGTATGATTCTATATCATTTTCATTTATTAGCATGATTTTGTATCAATTGTTATTATTTTTCTTTTATGGAGTTTGTATGGTAGTATAAATAACCTCTGAGATGTATTGAATGAAATTGAAATAAAGATAATAAAGTCCCTTGTTTCTCTCTTTCTCTTTCGTTTTTCTCTTCTTCCTTAAATACTTTAACATGGTATTAGAGCACCAGGTTCCATAACTCTAGCTGCCATCCATCTCCACCAAGTATCTTTTCTATATCGTGTGAAGGTTATCTGACTTTTTTCTAGCTATCTACTAATTACATGAGTGGTAGACTGCCCGTGATGTTTCTGGCTGCCATGTAAAGGCATCTGTTCTGGCCAGCTGGCTGTCTAATTGTTTCTGTCCTCCTCTCTAGCAACTATAGCTTTCTTAAATCACAACAACAAACAACTCTCGACACCTCTGACTCCCGGTTCTGACGCTACGACAAGGAATCTAACGGCGACTGGCTGGCTGGCTGATGATTGTTCTGTTATGTCATGTTTCTGAAGATGGCTAAACAAATCCGAGACACCCTCAAAGAGATGCTGTGATGAACAAGACCATCATAACACCTTTCACCCTATCATCATATTTTGACTAAATTTCTGTCTTTTGATATTTTCAACTTGGTGTAACAAGCTGGGCATATTTGATATATATGCTTCAGCTTGAGAGAGAGTGTTAAAATTATATTTATTTAATAAGTCCTTATATAGGAAAGGACATATTTAGTATGTTTCTAAACTTAGTATATCTCTAAACATAGTATGTACTTGCTTTCCAAGTATGTATCTTTTTTCTTATATCTTTACTTGTTTCTCATCTATTTATAAAGATGGGATCTCATTAATGAATTGAATTCCTTTGAGCTTTCCTTTCAATAGATTTAAAATGGATCAAATCTTTCATTACTAATAAGGTCGCAAAGCATCAAGTGAAAAACTAAGTTAGACATTTTACTGTTTGCAAGGACTTTACCACTCTCCATGCAACAAAAAACCAGCTATTATTAATTTAACCACAACTCACAAAAAAATCAAATTCATATGCTGCAATTATTCAGAAATTTTGACATTTTATTGAGCTAAGCCATTTCCTTTAATTGTTTTAATCATCACTTGTAACAGATGATTAAATATTTGGTAGTTGTCTGGTTGTATCTTCTTTTACTGGTTAGTGCACATACTGGACACTTTCATTAAATTATGTCAACAGCAAATTAATTAAGCAAAGGAGAATTTGTTATCTTTTAATAATGTTATCAAGTTCAAGATCTACCATTGGAGGAGCAGAAACCCCTCAATCCCCACAACATTTTTTATAGGTAAAAGAGGACAATAAGTTGGGTGGAGCTTAGCTAAACCAATTGCAGAAATTGAACTAATAAAAACAACTTCCAGAATATACTTCAAGGATTAAGTGTCCAGTATTCAAGAATTATAAGGGAAGAAATGCATATGGCATTTACCCACCAATCACAATAGCACAAAGTGAACGATCAGACACATACACACATATTAAGGGGTATGGTCAATCCGCTTCATCACAGTTTTGATCCTCTCTACAGCTGCTTCCATATTTTTTTGTCCAGCTTCATCCATAAGCAGCTTACATGTTCGATTCCTAGGCTGTATCTCCCGTCCTATCATCTCATCAAACAGAAGACATGCCCACTCGATGTTACCTACACCACATAGCCCATGAATCAGAAGCGTATATGTATCAAGATCTAAACTCAAATGATGTTTATTGATCATATCACTCAACAAACTGTGTATGTGGTCATCTCGCTGTCTCAGTTTGAAGCATAATTTGAGCAATGGCCTGTATGTTTGAAGATCAGGCTCACATGACAAATTTTCCATCTCCTTCAACACATTTAAAGCATTTTGCTCTTGACACTGGTGGCAAAAAATCGAGATCATTGTATTGTAAGTTGACAGATTACGCCTGATTCCATTCCTTTGCATATCTATATCAAAGATGTGAGCAGCCTCATGCAGTCGACCTGCTTTTCCTAGAATGTTGATCAAAGAGTTGTAAAAAAGTATATCGAGTTTACAGCCAGACGACTTCATTCTCTTCACTATACCCAATGCTTCTTCAAGCTTGCCCGTGTTAGCAAAAGAATTCATAATGGTGGTGTAAGTGACAACATTTGGAAGGCAACCTTCGGCAACCATTCTATCAAGAAGGTCATAAACCTCCTGAAATTTATGTTGGTTACAATAAGCCTGCAGAATAGTTGAGTAAGTAATTACTGAAGGTCGAAGTCCCCACTTTTTCATCTCTTCTATTGTCCACATTGCCTCATCAATCCTACATGCGCTGCACCATCCATGGACAAAAATGTTAAATGTGAAAGCATCAGGGGGGATGTGAGACTTTAGCACTAAAAAAGCTTCACGAGCAACGTCAACTCTCTTCTCTTTGCAAAGAGTGTCGAGGAAAATATTCATGGATCTAGTATCCTGATCAAAGCCCATGGTCTCTAAATCTTCGAACAACTTCACAGCATCCTTCCATCTCCCTGCACCTGCAAGTCTTCTCATGATCTTGGCAATTGTTTCTAGCGTAACAAGACCCTCACTACGCAACTCATGTACTAAATCCCACATCCGGTCCATCTGTTTCATCTTGCCCAGTAAGTCCACCATCCTATCGCACGCATATGGAGTATGTTTGTACCCTGACTGGGAACCAGCCCACTTGAAGAAACCCAAAGCAGACTTCCAATCATCTCCAAACCTATGGAGTAAACTATCAACAAGGTTTGGTGTGAGTTGGATACTACAGAAAGACTGATCACTCTGGAGTGACTGAACAACATCCTCCACCGTCGCATTACAAACTTTTAGAATCACTCTCCTGATTTTCTTGGCATAAGTCTCTTCCTTCAACCCAAGAGAAGAATATGTAGTCAAGTATTTTACTAGCAGCTGTCTGTGGGGGAATGAAGAAGGCGAGAGATTTGTATAGTGGGCTTCAGAAAGACCAGACACAGAGGGAGGATATATCAAAAAAACAAAAGAACGATAAAAACTACGACTCATGTTCCTCTTTGTGAAGAAGGTCATCAAAAGGAGAGAGCGCGAGAGAATGCCAAAGGAGTCCTGCATCCCCCAAAGCGACCCTAACATTAGATTCTTCAGCCGAGGGTGACACGATCACTCTAATTCTTGAAGGTGAAAACTATAAGAAACAAATTTGTTGCAATAATTCCTGAATTCTCGTTATAAATTTCTAGTTAATCAAGCATTCAAGATCAACAAAACAATTAAATCGATAAAGCAATCGGTCAAAAGCATTCATCAACGACGAGGCCAATGAATTCGTGGTGCAATTAACTCTACTATCAGGAATTGGGATTCGAGAAATCGATTCCATACAGCAAGAGGCCGAGAGAGAGAAGGGGGAAAGGAGAGAGGCTTACCCGCGAGAGAGGAGAGCCGCCGCGCCCGAGCAATCGCCGGTAGGGGTCAAATGGGAGCGTCGCGAGGAATGACGATATGTACCCGACATGAACAAACAATGCGCTCAATCCGACCCGTTAATAAAAAAGAATGAAGCCACGATCCGACCCGTCAGTAGTTCCGGTTCAGACTCCTCGCATCCCCGACATGAACATTCCTGATTTGTCCTAGCTTTAAATATTGTATCCCATTATGTTTTAAACAAATAAAGATATCTACAAATAAAGACATCGTCCATAATCACTTGGGCTCGTTTGTTTGGCAGAAATAACTTTTTTTTTTCAAAAATTAACTTTTTAAAAATATGATTTTATCATACTTGATGGATCATGAAAAAAATAGTTTATTGTATAGTGACTTAATTGAATATCTATGTTTTAAAAAAAATTATATAAAAATATCTATTATACCTATATAAGATCATATCTTTTTATTTCTAAATTTTATATAAATAATAATATTATATTTATATTAATATTATTATATTATAATATTTATATCATAATAATTTATTATATTTTATTTTCAAGATAGAATTAAAATATCTACTTATTGTTTCATCCGATCTACGAAAATATAATTACATCATTCTATTTTTGGAGTAATAACTTAAGGTATAAAAGAATATCGCAATCATCTCTTTTACATGAATATTTTTATTCTCTTCCAATTTGTCAACTAATTTAAAAATTTTATAAAATTTTCAAAATGTCCTCCTATATATTCTAAGTTGATCGATGCGAACTTAATCACTCTCTGTTATCATAAGCCAAAGATTAGCTATTCTATTCATAACCTTTTTATTAAGTATTCTATGAAAAACATACACCACTTTTCTAAGAATTCTAATATTTATCTATGCCAAAGTTTCAAGAATTATGATTTTTGTTGGGGGTAAACCCCGCTCCCGTCGAAGTCCGGCCTAGGGCCTAGCCTAATGCAACTGATGATCACGGAAAAGCTTCAACCGAAAATTCTCTCCCAGCAGCCAAACCCAATCGAACTCCTCTAGCGGCCGAATCCAACCGAACTCTACAGGAGCCGAACTCCTCTAACGGTCGAATCCAACCGAACTCTGAGGGAGCCAAACTCCCTCCGGATCCTCCTTTAGTCGGACTTCTACGATAGCTGAACTTCCTCTGGATCGTCCTTCGGTCGGGCTTTTGCGGTAGCCGAACTCCTTCCAAAATTCTCCTTCAGCCAGATTCCTCTAAGAGCCGAACTCCTTCCGAATCGCTTCCACACTTCGGACTCCTCCAGAAGCCGAACTCCTTCCGGATTGCTCCTGCAGTCGGATTCCTCCAAGAGCCAAACTCCTTCCAGATCACTCCCATAGTTCGGACTCCTCTAGAAGCCGAACTCCTTCCAGATCGCTCCTGCAGTCGGATTCCTCCAGAAGTCGAACTTCTTCCGGATCGCTTCCACAGTTCAGACTCCTCCAGGAGCCGAACTCCTTTCGGATCGCTCCTGCAGTCAAATTTCTCTAGGAGCTGAACCCCTTCCGAATTGCTTCTGCAGTTTGGACTCCTCCAAGAGCGAACTCCTTCCGAATCGCTCCTACAATCGGATTCCTCCAAGAGCCGAACTCCTTCCGGATCGCTCCTATAGTTCGGACTCCTCCAGGAGCTGAACTCCTTTCAGATCGCTCCTGCAATCAAATTTTTCCAAGAGCCGAACTCCTTCCAGAATTTTTCTACAGTCGGATTCCTACAGAAGCTGACCCATTTCAGATTACTCTTGCAGTCGAACTCCTCCAGCTCAGTCGGACCTCGAATGCATGCTTCCACCAGACGACGTGGCTGCCACTACTAGTCTGGCGACACCACTCTCTCCATAATAAATTTCATATGGCCCACGATCGGATGATATGACTATCACTATCAGTCTGGCGATACCACTCTCTCCGTAACTAATCCCATGCGGCCCACGACCGAACGACATGGCCACCACTACCAGTCAGACGACACCTCACTCTCTGTACCGAACCCCATACGGCCTCGAGCGGCCCGCTACCAGATGGTATGGTCATCACCATCTATAAAAAAGGATCCTCCATATATATTTTCTCTAGGCTCTCCTCTCTCCCTCTAAATTCTATCAAACTCTCTTTTGAGTACTCCATTTCTGTTGGCCAGAAGAGCTGACTTGATCATCGGAGGATCCTGCTGGAGCCATCACCACCAACTCTGGATAGGACTTTATTTTGTAGATCACCGACGGTGACCTCATCCTCCTCCACTCCAACTCGATCCGACGTCAATCAAATTCTGCACCAACAGAATTGGCGCTAGAGGAAGGGTCCTCTATTCTTGAGGTTCCCTTGTTCTTAAAGGAGTTCTTAGCAACGATCTCTCTCCTCCCTCTCTAGAGATCTCTCTTCTTCCTCTTTAGAGTTTTTCCCCGAGAAAGAATGCCTCCTAGGAGAGCTTCGACTCGACGATCGATGACCTCCGCAGCCAAATTTTGTTCAGATCTATCTGCTCGCGCTTCAACTTCGGTAGCTCAAGCTCTAATTGTAGCCGTGGTAGATGCGGAGCAGTTCAACCTGCTGGTCCAGTAGATTCATGGCCTCATGGAGGTAATGCAGGCCATGCATCGGCAGACCCCAACACCAATTCGACCGACGTAAGATTCTTCGGAGCCCCATGATCCGATCTTGGAACGACCGACTTGGGCTACCCGATCTCTGATCTCCGGAAAGGGAAAGCAGAGGATGGAGGGCCTCTACTCGAACCACGACTCAACCCAGGAAGAAGCTTCGCACTCATTCCACTAGAAAACCCTGGAGATCAACGACCGTGAAAATCTCTTGGATCAAAAGTTCATAGAAATGAGCCGACGAATTGAAAAGCTCTGTCACACTCCCTTCTCGCATGGTAATGACATTTGTACTGATCCTTCTTTTTTATAGAAAATTATGCAGGAACCGATCCCATCGAACTTCAAGCTTCCGCAGTTTGAGAGTTATGATGGGACCACCGATCCGATCGACCATCTGGAGGCCTTTCAGATAATGATGTTGCTCCATGGTGCGCCAAATGCTATTTTGTATCGGGCTTTTCCATCCATCCTCAAGGAAGCCACCAGGAACTGGTACTCAGCGCTTAAGCTAAGTACCATCTTATTGTTTGATCAGATGAGCTATCAGTTCGTAGCTCACTTTATCAGCAACTGACGTCCGCACCTAGGTTCGGATTTCCTGATGACCATCGAGCAGAAGGAGGAGGAATCCATCCGAGCTTATGTCATCCAGTTTAATGCGGCCACATTAAAGATCCGGAACCTAGACCAATCAGTCACTAGCGGCCTCCAGAAGAATGATTTGCTGTTCTTCCTAAAAAAGTACCCTCGGAATTTTGCTGACATGCTAGCTCAGGCTAAAGGTTATGCTCGGACTGAAGAGGCCTTCAAGGCCAAGAATGATGAAGCCTTTGGTGAGCGATGAATCGACGGGCCGGGCAGGCCCACCGAAGAAGGAAAGTCGAGTGAAGCTCGGCTGTGCTCTCGGACTCCTTTTGGATGCAAGCGAGCCCGAACTCCCCCTAGGCTTGGAGACAGGGAAGTCCCGATGGAAGGGCGCGTCAAGATTCTCCCCAACGAAGATTTCACACCTACGCCCCCCTTAATGCTCCAAAAATCTAAGTGCTGATGGAAATCAGGAAGCAACTACCGAGGTCGGAGAGGATGCGTTCCCGTCCCAGCAAGCGCAATCCCAATAAGTTCTACTTTTATCATCATGACCATGGTCATGACACTGAGGAGTGCATCCAACTTTAGAATGAGATCGAAGAGCTCGTCAGGCGAGACAGACTTGGTCGATTCCTATGGAGATGGTCTGAAGAATGAAAAGATTGACCGAGGGCATTACCACAGCCTGAACCACCAAGGGGGGAGGACCAACAAGAAGATCGGTCGCCTCTCGGCATCATTAATACTATCTTGGGGGACTTCAGCAAGGAGAGGCCAGCGGATCCGAGGGATCGGTGAAGAGATAGAGGATAGAAGAATCCGTGACCTTTACCAAGGCAGATGCCTAGGGGGTCTAGTTCTCGCATAATGATGCAGTTGTAATCTCTTTAAATATTACCGACTATGATGTACGCCGCATTTTGGTGGATAATAGAAGTTGGTCGACATATTATTTTATGATGCTTTAAAAAATATCCTTACCCGATGACTGCTTGAGGCCTATGAACTCCCCGCTGATAGGCTTCATTGGTGATGTCGTACAAGTTAAAGGCATAATAACTTTAGCTGTGACTGTAGGGCAACGTCCGAAATTAGCTAGGGTGCAGGTCGATTTTTTAGTCATAAGGACTCCCTTCGCCTATAATGCTATTCTCGATCGACCTGATCTAAATGCACTTCGGACGGTAGTATCAACTTATTATTTGAAGATGAAGTTTCCAACAAGTCATGGGATCGGAGAGGTCAGGAGAGATCAGGCTCTGGCGAGGCACTGCTACTCAATCGCCCTGCATAAAGAAGGATGGTCCAACCCCTATCTTGTTGATGGGCTAGATATCCACGATGACCTCACGGAGGAGCGGGACAAGCCTATGAAGGACCTTGTCTCTATAACCTTAAACGATGGAAACGTGGAGCACGTAGTGCAGATCGGCTCCAACTTGGGAGACGAGGTTTGGAAGCAACTCATCACCTTCCTCAGGAGAAATGTGGATGTCTTCGCTTGGACCCCAGTGGATATGCTGGGAATTGACGCTGAGGTCATAAAACATCGGCTGGCCGTTGACCTAAAGCATCGACCGATAAAGGAGAAGATGCGCCACCACACCCCAGAGAGGCAGAAAGCAATCGCCGAAGAAGTAGACAAGCTTCTTAAAGTTGGATTCATCCGGAAGGACCTGGATCTCAAATGTGGTCCTCGTCAAAAAGGTGAATAATAAGTAGAGGATGTGCATGGACTTTAAAAAGCTGAACAAAGCCTACCCAAAAGACAGCTATCCTCTACCCAGGATTGATCAATCGGTGGATGCGACCTCGGGCCATGAGCTCCTCACCTTCATGGATGCCTTCTTCGGTTATAACCATATATGGATGGCACCTGAGGACGAGGAGAAAACCGCTTTCATTATTGATTGTGGTCTTTATTGTTACAAGATCATGCTCTTTGGACTCAAAAATGCAGGGGGAACATACCAACATCTGGTCAATAAGATCTTCAAGGAGTAGATCGACCGCAACATGGAGGTGTACGTGGATGACATGCTCGTCAAAAGTTGAGCTTCTACAGACCACCTCGTCGATCTTGAAGAGACCTTCGGCACACTCAGGAAGCATAAGATAAAGCTGAACCCAACCAAGTACGCATTTGGTGTGACCTTCGAAAAATTTTTGGAGTTCATGGTGTCGAGGCGCGGGATTGAAGCAAACCCCTAAAAAATCCAAGCCATTTAGGAGATGACTGCTTCGAAATGATCAAAGAAGTTCAGCACCTGACTGAAAAAGTGGCATCCCTAAATCGCTTCGTCTCGAGGTCGGTCGAACGATGTATGCCCTTTTTTCGAGTTCTCAGGCAACTAAAGAACTTCTGCTGGATGGCGGAGTGCCAACGGACGTTCGAAGAGCTTAAAAACTACCTTGGCTCATCTCCACTACTGGCAAAGCCCGAATCCAGAGAGAAATTATTTTTGTACCTAGTAGTCTCTCCGGTGGCCCTGGCGGCAGTCCTGATCAAGAAAAAAGCGAAGATGCAGCGACCGATCTACTATGTAAGCCGGATCCTGAGGGATGCGGAGATCAGATACTCTAGGCTAGAAAAATTGACTTACTCTCTTCTAATTGCTGCCAGGAGACTCTGATCTTATTTTTAAGGACACACCATAATGGTCCTCATGGACCAACCAATAAAAGTAGTCCTTCATCTAATGGATGCTTTTGGAAGAATTGCAAAATGGACGATCGAGCTCATGGAGTTTGACATCAACTATCAACCCCGGCCATCGATCAAGGCTCAGATATTGATAGATTTTATGGTAGAATATACTATTTCAGTTGAAGCTGAGCTTGAACAAAATGAGACCGACGCCCTACTATCATGGTCGAACCTCTCCAAGGAAAGTGCCGATCTTTTCGAAGGCTTTTGGGCTCTGTACATGGATGGTTCGTCTAACTCTGCTGGAGTAGGTACGGCGTTGGTCTTAATCAGCCCCAATGGAGTCATCGCCGAATACGCGCTATGCTTCTAATTTTCTGCGACTAACAATGGGGCCGAATATGAAGCACTGATCGTCGAATTAAAAATAGCAAAGGAATTGAAAATAGATCGGCTTCAAGTCTACAGCAATTTTTAATTAGTGGTCGACCAAGTTAGTAGCAGCTACAAAGTGCGAGAGGAAAGCATGATGAAGTACCTTGGGAAAGTGAAGGATCTGACTCTAACCTTCGATAATTTTGACATTCGATAGATTCCGAGGGTAGAAAATGTAAGAATTGATCTTTCTCTAAGTTGGCCACTTCAGTCCCAGCCGAATTGCCCAAAAAAGTATTTTTGGAGACTCTGAAGTGCCCAAGCCTGGAGAAATCCAAGGTCGTTTTGCGGACAGAGCTCGAGCTGAGCTGAATTGACCCATTGGTTGCCTACCTCAAGGAGGGAGTCCTTCCTCATGACCCAAAAGAAGCTCGAAAGCTCAGGAATCAAGCCTTCTGATATATTTTGTACAAGGACAGGTTGTATAAGAGGTCGTACTTGCTACCGCTGCTAAAATATCTTCGACCTTCAGAGATCGACTCTACGTTGTGGAAAGTGCATGAAAAAATTTGTAGAAGTCACGTAGGAGCTAGGTCCCTGTCATAAAAACTACTTCGACAAGGGTACTACTAACCAACCTTGTTTCATGATTCTATGGAGTATGTTAAGAAATATGACCGCTGTCAGAAGAACGCAAACGTATAAAGACAGTTGGCCTTCGAGCTTACTTCGCAAAGTGCAGCTTGGCCATTTGCGCAATGGAAAATGAACATACTTGGCCCTTTTCCGATGGCGTCTGGGCAGCGGAAGTTTCTCTTGGTCATGATCGAATATTTCACCAAGTGGGTTGAAGCTGAACCACTAACGAAGATTACCGAAGCCAAGGTATAGGACTTTATCTGAAAGTCGATAGTCTGTCGATTCGATCTGCTCCGAACTCTCATAACCGATAATGGACGATAGTTCGCTGGGATGAGGTTCACTGAGTTCTGTGAAAACTAGTTCGCTGGGATGAGATTCGTCGAGTTCTATGAAAACCTAAACATTTCCCACCACTTTACATTGGTAGCTCACCCACAAGCCAATGAAAAAGCTGAAGTGACCAATTGGACTCTGCTGCAAGGCATTAAAATGAGGCTCGACAGAGCAAAAGGGGCCTGCGTGGACGAACTCTACCACATCTTTTGGGCGTACCGAACTACACAAACATTGTCGACTGAGAAAACACCATTCACCTTGGCCTTTGGCACAGAGGCAGTCATCCCGATTGAACTTAAGCTTCCGTCAGTATGGGTCATGGCCTTCAACGAGCAGCACAACCCACAGAACCTTAGAGTCAACCTTAATCTGCTGGAAGAAAAGAGGGAGGAAGCCCACGTTCGGATGGCAGCCTACAGACGGAAGATGGCCCGATACTACAACTCCAGAGTTAGAAGAAAGACTTTTAGAGTGGAGAACTTAGTGCTTCGATAAGTCGCCGTCTCTCAATCTCAGAGCCAGGCAAAGCTCGCCCCAAATTGGAAAGGCCTGTATGAAGTGGTGAAGGTCGTCCGATCCAGAACTTATCGCCTAAAGGAGCTTAGAGGAATAATGCTTCCATGATCTTGGAATTTAAAAAATCTGAGAATGTACTATCAGTAATCTTCCTTCAATAAAACTCCTTTATTTCAGTATTATTGTTTATTGGTGCAAGAATCATATGATGATAGAAAAGAAGCGATCGAAAGTGGTCATGTTAGTAACAGGAAGAGAGCCTCGTCCTAACATGAGCAAGTCGAAGGCCTCTTTCATTTTAGACGAGATGCGGGAAGAGGCTCTGACAATGGCCCTTATATGCCCCCACAGTCTATTAGAAATAGGAGGAGAACCTCATCCTAACGCGAGCAAAGTCGAAGGCCTCGTTCATTTTAGACGAGATGGGGGGAGAGGCCCTGACAATGGCCCTTATGTGCCCCCATAGTTCATTAGAAATAGAAGGAGAACCTCATCCTAACGCGAGCAAAGTCGAAAAACCTCGTTCATTTTAGACGAGATGGAGGGAGAGGCCCTGGACAACGGCCCTTATGTGCCCCCACAGTCCATTAGAAATAGGAGGAGAACCTCATCCTAATGCGAGCAAAGTCGAAGGCCTCATTCATTTTAGACGAGATGGAGGGAGAGGCTCGGACAACGGCCCTTATGTGCCCCCGCAGCCCATTAGAAATAGGAGGAGAACCTCATCCTAACATGAGTAAAGTCGAAGACCTCATTTATTTTAGACGAGATGGGGGGAGAGGCCCTGACAATGACCCTTATGTGCCCTCGCAGCCCATTAGGAACAGGAGGAGAACCTCATCCTAATGCGAGCAAAGTCGAAGGCCAAGCTCCAAAGTCTATGTCAATAGGAGATAAGATCTCCCGCAAGCTTCTTCATCGATAGGAGATAAGGTCTTCTTCGACCTCAACTGCTAGAGATAGGATCTCCCCCGAGCTTTACCTTCAATCCTAGCTGCTGAAGATAAGATCTCCTCCGAGCTTCTTCGTTGGTAGGAGATAAGATCTCCTTCAACCTCAGCTGCTGGAGATAAGATCTCTCCCAAGCTTGGACCTCGGCTGTTGGAGATAAGATCTCCCTCGAGCTTTACCTTCGATCTTGACTGCTGGAGATAGAATCTCCCCAAGCTTTATCTTCAACCTCGACTGCTGAAGATGAGATCTCTCCTGCTTCTTCGTCGGTAGAAGATAAGATCTCCTTCGATCTTGGCTACTGGAGATAAGATCTTCTTCGACCTCGACTGCTGGAGATAAGATCTCCCCCGAGCTTCTTCGTCGGTAGGAGATAAGATCTCCTTCGACCTCGACTGTTGAAGATAGGATCTCCCCCGAGCTTTACCTTCAACCTTAGCTACTGGAGATAAGATCTCCTCCGAGCTTCTTCATCGGTAGGAGATAAGGTCTCCTTCAACCTCGATTGCTGGAGATAAGATCTTCCTCGAGCTTTACCTTCAACCTCGACTGCTGGAGATAAGATCTCCTTCGAGCTTCTTCATCGGCAGAAAATAAGATCTCCTTCGACCTCAGCTACTGGAGATAAGATCTCTCCCGAGCTTGGACCTCGACTGCTGGAGATAAGATCTCCCCCGAGCTTCTTCGTCGGTAGGAAATAAGATCTCCTTCAATCTCAGCTATTGGAGATAAGATCTCTCCCGAGCTTTACCTTCGATCTCGACTGCTGGAGATAGAATCTCCCTCGAGCTTTACCTTCAACCTCAGCAGCTGGAGATAAGATCTCTCCCGAGCTTTTTCATCGGTAGGAGATAAGATCTTCTTCGACCTCGACTGCTGGAGATAAGATCTCCCCCGAGCTTTGACCTTGACTACTGAAGATAAGATCTCTCCCGAGCTTTCTCGTCGGTAGGAGATAAGATCTCCTTCGACCTCGGCTATTAGGAGATAAGATTCCCCAAGCTTTACCTTCAACCTCGGCTGCTGGAGATAAGATCTCCTCCGAGCTTCTTCGTCGGCAGGAGATAAGATCTCCTTCAACCTCGATTGCTGGAGATAGGATCTCCCCCAAGCTTTACCTTCAACCTTGGCTGCTGGAGATAAGATCTCCCCGAGCTTCTTCGTCAGTAGGAGATAAGATCTCCTTCGACCTCGATTGCTGGAGATAGGATCTCCCTCGAGCTTTACATTCAACCTCGGCTGCTGGAGATAAGATCTCCCCAAGCTTCTTCGTCGGCAGGAGATAAGATCTCCTTCGACCTTGACTGCTAAAGATAAGATCTCCCCCGAGCTTTGACCTCGGCTGCTAGAGATAAAATCTCCCCCAAGCTTCTTCGTCGGTAGGAGATAAGATCTTCTTCGACCTCGATTGCTGGAGATAAGATCTCCCTCCGAGCTTTACCTTCAACCTCGACTGCTGGAGATAAGATCTCCTCCGAGCTTCTTCGTCGGCAAGAGATAAGATCTCCTTCGACGTCAGCTGCTGGAGATAAGATCTCCTCCCAAGCTTGGACCTCGACTGCTGGAGATAAGATCTCCTTCGAGTATTTTTTGTCGGTAGGAGATAAGATCTTCTTCGACCTCGATTGCTGGAGATAAGATCTCTCTCGAGCTTTACCTTCGACCTCGGCTGCTGGAAATAGGATCTTCCTCGAGCTTTACCTTCAACTTCGGCTGCTATAGATAAGATCTCCCCCGAGCTTCTTCATCGATAGGAGATAAGATCTTCTTCGACCTCGATTGTCAGAGATAAGATCTCCCCCGAGCTTCTTCATCGATAGAAGATAAGATCTCCTTCGACCTCGACTACTGGAGATAAGGATCTTTCCCGAGTTTTATCTTCAACCTCGACTGCTGGAGATAAGATCTCTCCCAAGCTTCTTCGTCGGCAGGAGATAAGATCTCCCTCGAGCTTCTTCATCGGCAGGAGATAAGATCTCCTTCCACCTCGACTGCTGGAGATAAGATCTCCCCCAAGCTTTACCTTTGATCTCGGCTGTTGGAGATAAGATCTCCTCCGAGCTTTGACCTCGGCTACTGGAGATAAGATCTCCTCCGAGCTTCTTCGTCGGTAGGAGATAAAATCTTCTTCAACCTCGATTGGAGATGAGTTCTCTCCCGAGTTCCAATTTTGACGTCAACCTTGGCTGGAGATGAGATCTCCCCCGAGATTTAATCTGAGCTGGTGCAGGGCCCCGAAGACAGTCGCCCCTTTTTGTACTCCTTTCTTTCGAGTTTCGAACTTGAGAGTGGGAGGACTATTGTTGGAGGTAAACCCCGCTCCCGCCGAAGTCCGGCCTGGGGCCAGCCTAATGCAATTGATGATCACGGAAGAGCTTCAACCAAAAATTCTCTCTCCAGCAGTCGAATTCTACAGGAGCCGAACTTCTCTAGCAACCGAACCCAGCCGAACTTTATAGGAGCCAAACTCCTTTAGCGATCGAACCCAACCAAACTCTGACGGAGCCGAACTCCCTCTGGATCCTCTTTTGGTCGGGCTTCTATGGTAGCCGAACTCCCTCCGGATCCTTCTTCGATCGGGCTTCTGTGGTAGCCGAACTTCTTCCATAATTCTCCTTCAGCCAGATTTCTCTAGGAGTCGAACTCCTTTCGAATCACTCCCATAGTTCGAACTCCTTCAGGAGCCGAACTCTTCTCGGATTGCTCCGATAGTTGGATTCCTCCAGGAGCTGAACTTCTTTCGGATCGCTCCCATAGTTCAGACTCCTCCAGGAGCCGAACTTCTTTCGGATCGCTTTCGTAGTTTGGATTCCTCCAAGAGCCGAACTCCTTCTGGATCGCTCCCACAGTTCAGACTCCTTCAGAAGCCGAACTTCTTCCAGATCGCTCCTACAGTCGGATTTCTCCTGAAGCCAAACCCCTTCTAGATCGCTCATGCAGTTCAAACTCCTCCAGAAGCCGAACTCCTTCTGAATCGCTCCTGCAGTCAGATTCCTTCAGAAGCCAAACCCCTTCCGGATCACTCCTATAGTTTGGACTCCTCCAAGAGTCGAACTCTTTTCAGATCGCTCCCGCAGTTTGGACTCCTCCAGGAGCCGAACTCCTTTTGGATTGTTCTCGTAGTTCGGACTCTTTCAGAAGTCGAACTCCTTCCGAATCGCTCCTATAGTTGGATTCCTCCAGGAGCCAAACTCCTTTCAAAATTCTCCTACAGTCAGATTCCTACAGGAGCCGACCCCATTCCGGATTACTCTTACAGTCGGACTCCTCCAGCTCCCTGAATGCATGCTTCCACCAGACGACATAGCCATCACTATCAGTCTGACGACACCGCTCTCTCCGTAATAAATTTCATGCGACCCACGATCGGACGACATGACCGTCACTACCAATCTAGCGACATCGCTCTCTCCATAACTAGCCCCATGCGGCCCATGATCGAACGATAGGTGACACCTCACTCTCCGTACTGAACCCCATGTGGTCTTGAGCGGCCCGCTATCAGACAGTATGATCATCACCATCAATCAAACTCCATCTATAAAAAGAAATCCTCCAGATATGTTTTCTCCAAGCTCTCCTCTCTTTCTCTAAACTCTGTCGAACTCTCTTCTGAATACTCCATTTCTATTGGCCAGAAGAGTTGATTTGATCGTTGGAGGATCCTATCGGAGCTACCACCACCATCGACTTCGGACAGAACTTTATTTTGCAGGTCACTAGCGGTGACCTCGTCCTCCACTCTAGCTCGATTCGATGTCAACCAAATTCTACACCAACAATTTTCATTGATATTATTATCAATATCATTCATCTTTTTTTTTAGACATAGAAAAATGAGTTATAACTGTCATAAGCAAACAACAGGCAATCATAGAATAAAAATTAATTAAATAATCTTTATGAGTGTATTTAAAAAATTATAAAATAATATATTTTCTTCTTTAAACTAATTTTGACATAAAATAACTAGTAGAAATATAACAACATAGAATAAAATTCACTAATAAAAAAATATAAATAGTCAAGAACACCTGGTTATGAGTTTTGCTAAATATAATTTAGATCAAATTATAAATCAAAATAGTGAATATTTTAGAAGTATTTTTTAAATATAATTTATTAATAAGTGAGATTCACCATATTAATGAGCTAAAAGTATATGGCCATGGTTTTTGTATTTCTTCAATATAATAAAAAAAAAGGACCACTCGATGCATAACCTATTCAATGTACCCCACAGAGGCTGAAATAGGGGAACATGAGAATGATAACAGAAGAGAGCACATTCATAGGAAAGAGGCCTTGAAAAAAAATGTCGGATATGGATGGATAGGAGACTTTTAAAAAACCATGGTGATAATAAGAGAATGAATACCAACAAAAAGTTTCATATTTGAGTTCACGACTTCGAACAAGGAAAAGAATTTTCTACTCAAGTAAAAGGTTAATAGGAGAGAGTATGTCCATAAAAATTGATAACTATTCAAATGATATTATTAAATTATATGGATACTCATATGCATCAAAACGAGAACCACATGAACATTTGTCGGATGCAACTTTTTAATCGATCAAGAGAGGAGATAGCAAACAAAAAGTACTCCTGTCCTATGAACACCCACGATTCAACTTAAGTGGCATTAAAATAAAATAAAATAAAATAATAAGAAAAGGAAGAAGAGAGAAAATGCTAGCCGCCCTCTTTTGAAAACTTCTCTAAGATTTTATGCAAGGAAAAGAAATTAAAGACATTGACATATATCACTATTTAATGTTTCATCTTAATCATTCATTCATATTTTGCAAATTTTCAGCTATTAATCTTATAAAAATAATTTTGGAAAGAAAAATATGAAAAATATTTTTCTATAAAAAAAGCTTTTTTCTTCTCTCTTCTTTTAAAACTCCAATCAAATAAGAAGACTTCTCTCCATTTCAACCATCACTTCACCCCTCCACTTCCCACAAACCAAAGAAGTCCTTGAAGAAAATATCGATATTTCAACATCATATATACATGCATACATACGCGCGTGGGTGTTTGTGTGTGTGTATGCATTAATATCTAATTAATATAAATTGATGTTGATATGGAAATATCAATATCCAAAACCCAATCCTTTTTCCTTATTTGCTCATACTTTGATGCTATATGATATGTAAAATAAAAAACAATATAACGATGAGGAGCTTTGGCACCCGACATTACCTGTTGCAGAACCAACTCAACAGTTGCTATAATCCAAGAAATGTGTCTGTCCATGATACGTTGCAGGTTTTTATAACCATGCTATTGAGGAAACCCCTGTGACATCTCAGGTACAAGCAAAAGTCTAAAGATAATGTGTGCATTCTTTCCAAGATGCAAGCACACAGATTCATGTCGATTTCCTTCACTATCTTAAAAATTAAGAACCTAAAGCCACTTCATCAAATTCCCTCCATCTCTAAATTGCAATTCTGCATGGAACGGACTTGCACAGAATCGGACTTTCATGTTTTCTCACCAGCCGGTTAGTTGTGTCAAACCCGAGTCTTGCTATGAAAGAATGCTTTAGATGAATCTTAAAGTTAGTTATTGACTGGATTTTTTGATTAATGTATTACTTGATATAGGGTTGCTAGATTTTTCAGAGAGAAGATAGTGTTGTTATATTAATCACAACTTATCCAAAAAACAAATAGATAAGCAAATAAAAATAAAGAGATAATAAGAAAAATCTGTACTTTGAATTCACCAGTTCTTTGCTTCATGCCAAGGATCTTCCCATTATTCCCTCTTTGATTTGAAAGATAAGGATCAACTAATATGTTAAACAGGGAACCAAATGTACCACATTATCTCTTCCAAAGTAATTAAATCCTCTTTCAGAATTCTTGATCTGTCAATAACAACATCATGGACAAATAATTCATCAGAAAAACAGAAAATTTGCATGAAATGAATGACATGGTGGACATAAACTTCTATATTTCTTTAATTAGTCAGCAAAAAAATGGCAGGCAATCCCACTGTTCTTCTGGATCACATTCTTTAGCTGGCAGGCACAAGCACTAAAGGCTACTTTGCAGCATAGGAGCAATGAAAGATTTGTACTAATGTCTGATTCTGAGATACTTATACCAAGAAGCTGGAAATTGAAATGTTCATCCATGGTCATAAATTAGAGTACAGAATGGCATAAAAATATTTGAAGACGAATTTCATTGTTCCAGTGAAATGGAAGTTTCTATTTATATGCTCACAATCCAGTCATTTCCAAAAACGGTAGCTAATAGTCCTCTCCCATGTTCATGAATCTGAAATCAACACTTTGTATCGCAAAAAAATAAAAGAATCATAACAAGTATTTTTCTTCTTTTACATGTTCAAGACTATCCCTTAGCTATAGATAGGCACTTCAGCCACTCCAAATGTCAATAAACATGGTGAAAGTTATACAACAATCTTGTTCACTGCAAGTAATGTAGCAATATAATCCGATACGTGTAAAGAGCCCCCTTCAGCTTTCTGCAAAAGTTATCACCCATGTTTCCAGCCTTGGGAGTTGGAACATAAACAAGCTTCTTCACTGGGTACAAAAGCAATGCCACATCAGATGAAAGAGCTGAATATTGAAAATTCATATTATTTGTTTGACTTTCTGCTGCAGCCCCACCATCTTCTACGAGGTTTTTTCTTTTCAAAATTCCCAAATTTACGAAGTGCTGTGTTTGTCTGATGTAGCTGGACCTTGTATTCCTTCTTCCATGCTGCAAAACGAGACTTCAATTTTTGTAGATCTTCAAATGGATTTGTGCTTGAACCTGACTGCTTCTCCTCAACAAGGTTTCTTGCATCATCCACAAAGGCCTGCTTCTGCTGTTCAAACTCCTTTGCAAGACGGCCAACTGCATTCCGCTTGTCAACAGAATCTCTTGCCAGCCCAGTTTGATGTTGTTTTGGTGTGCCTTCCTGTGTTTGTGCCTCAGCAGACATTGTGCTTTCAGAGTCATAACCATGATGAATTGGTAATGCATCAAGCCTTCCAGGTTGGCTCACTTTATCATTAGCAGCAACACTCTTTTTTGCTGCAGCCAGACTCATCTGTGACAAATTGCCAGGCTCATTAGCTACACGTGGCAATTCTATACTCAGTTAGAACATTGTTATATAAGGACTTGCACTAACAAGGGGTCATTATTAAATTGGAAAGCAGAAACTTGAATTATATTAGCAGAAAAGTGCAAACTTCTAATTATGTGTAAATATAATCACTTAACCACAGGAGATTTGTCAGGGTAAAAGGCAAGGGTCCTAGTTGTTACTTCCCATCATCACTCTCTCTCATTTACAGGATCTCAAAATGTCGTATAAACAGTCAAATATCTATCCTTTCACATGGGAAATCTCATTGTCAGAAAATTTATTTTATCAAACTGAGACAATTGGTCAGCAGATTCACCTGCAATGATGTTATTTGTTTCTGCCACAGCTCCTCCATAGATTTCATTTTCACCTCATACTCTGACAACCTTGTCTCATATTGCCTAAGTTGTTGATGTAATGCAGCATTCTCCACCAATTTTTGTCTGAGTTCTGCTTCTGACCTTAGAATCCGCATCTCAAGCTCTGCTGGAACTGAAGCCTGCTGCACTCATAAATATTTTACTTTGGTGAAATGGTTCCAATAATATCACGGTTCTGAGGGAAAAACTACTTTATGGCTTCCAACAGTATATGTAAAATAAATAACTAATATGTCAAGATTTGACTCACCTAAAGAGCGTTAGCTCAATATTTCAAGCAAGACAAAATTCATCTCTTAGGATGGCATGATAAATAAGATGCTCAGCATCTCAGGATTCATGTTTTCTCTTATGTGTGATATTTTCCACTATTCTACTGTTATTAGATTCCACATGCCTGAACAAAAAGTATTCTGATTAAAAGCAACTGCTCTGATCTTAATTTTCATAGGTTTATTTTAAAAGCAAAAAAAAAGCAACAAAGGATTCATTATGGTGTCCTCAAGTAGAAATTTAAACCTGAATGGAAACTAAGTAAAATTTACAAGTGAAATATTACACTAGAATTGTTTACATTAGCAATATCGAGGAGCACCAAGAGAATACCAACTCTGAAGAAACAGCATATAACTTCCTTATAGGATTTGTGACCAAAATGTACACTGCAACTATTATTTATAGCCACCACTGCCATCTTTACAGGCAAATTATAACACCGATATGAACATTTCAACTTAATGGAGGTATGATAAAACCAACAATATAGAGAAAAACTGAAACTACTAAACTGGCCATTATCAAGGCATCCATGATTTATCCAGCGGTCAAAATAATAGGATATTATGAAAGGTTTTAAAACTTGTTTTTAGTCCCCCCTGATAGAATATTGGTTTCAGCACTTTTGATAGTTTTGGTAGTTCCGCTTTGAGTTTCCAAATTTCAGTCAAAAATATCAGAAAAAAATACAAAAATAAAAGAAAAAGAAAAAAAAAAGAAATTGAGACAAGTTATTTCACATAATTTTGTTATGTTACGAGTTATTTGGGATCATACTTTGTTTAGTTTCAATAATTTTAGGCTGAAATTTTACTATATTGAAGTGCAGTACATTAAATTAGAAAAAAAATTCTCATCTCCCAAATATTTGCATTGCTATCTTCACAGGTTATGATATCCTTCAAATCTAATATGCACATGTATGATGTATCTTCATAGTCCATTTCTAAGCTGGCTGAAACTGTGGCTGAAACTGAACGAAAGTGATCGAAACAAAAATTTCAGCCATTTTCAGATTGGTCTCAGCTGAAATGAAATGGATAGTTTCAGCTAAACTTAAAACGTTGTTATTATGTTAATCATAGCAAAAAAACAAACACTTTATGAACACTGGAGCCATGATTTCTATCACCATACAATTGTACTTAGCAGAACGTATAAGCTAATTATCCCTAACATTTAGCCCTTGCCACTACTTCTACAGGTCATTTCCTCCTCAAAGTTTGACCTATATAAGCTAACAGACAATGTAGCTGCTTCTGCTTCTTATACGCCACTTTCTATGAGTTCGAATCCCTTCCCAACCTGGCAACAGGCTCAACATGAAGTATACATATGCAGAACAAGCTGCATGACATCAGCATTTCTTGCACCAAGTTTTTTGACAAAAAGTGCTTTCTAATTCTCTTTTACATGCACGTATGTAATACATATATATGTCCGTAGATAATGCACATTATAGCATGATAGTGTTCATCACATTTCCTAATGATACATTTTGATAGATTGCTCAGTTTCTTTAAGTATTTGATGTCATGTTTACATGGAGCTTGTACATAATGAGTCATTTGTCTAGTACTCCATTGGCATATGAAACTTATAATTGTATACATTAGCTCCATGCTCTAATGATACATGGAATCACTATATGGCATACTTCCCAAATTTCACATATCAGAGCTAAGATTGAATTTTTGTAATATATGAAAAAGTGTGAAGCATCAATTTATTCATCCCACTGCTTGATAAACATTAAGTGGACAACAAAATGAATCTAACTGTGCCGGCAAAAACTGCCGGGCTGTTACAGGAATCAAGCAGTTGCACCATCATTTATTGCCAGATAAGGTGCTGAAGTAGATGGTATGTTAGGGTTATGCTGCTCTACAAAGAGGAATTTATCTGCATATTTGCATCATGAAATACTGTCAAAGCATCTGAATTTAATTATTTTTCACACAGCATTCTGATAAGTGCTGTGGATGGCACTTGCCAATCTTTTTTTGCGGGAGGACTTGCTATTTAGCATTACACCTTATTCCTTTGATTCATAGCTTATCCTGGTTATTCTCCTACTATTGACTTCAGTATTTCCTGAACTCATCCTTCAGGCCTTGCACCTGAAATACATGTCGTACAAATCACAAGCCACCACATTACCTTGGTGGATTCCTTTTCTCTTAGCAACGAATTTATTTTTTCCTTCGTGATTAACTTATAGTTCCTTTTCTTCTTTGTTAAAGTTCATATCATAACAATTTGTGCATACTACATAATCTATTGGTATTGCACCCTGGGGTCAGATATGAAACCTCTAATTTTTATATGCATGTCTCAATGGTACACAACTCCAACAATTTGCTCTTCATACCTTAGGAAAAAGGTTAAAGTAATAATAAAACCCTAGTGACATAAGATTTTCATGATGAGTATCAAAACCATGTTCTGGCCTGTATGGGTGCTTTATTAAACTATTCATGACACCATTATAATATTTGACCTTCTTTTGATGAATATACGCCCAAAGATTATCCACAAATAAAACAAGAATGGAAACATCCTCTTTCATACCTAAATAAATCTGAGATAAAGTACCTGCATTTCTTGAAAATTCTTATTTGGCTCTATATGAATTCTCTCATTATTGATCTTGGACATTGCTAGACTCTTTAGATTGAACAATTTCTTCCTTGCCAACCAACCTCGGATACCTGCAAAAGAAAGGAAAGAAACTTGAGAAAAAAAATATTAACTGCAATTATTTACAACCTATCCTTAGTCCTTACTAAAATTATACTGCTAAACTGCAAGACCGTAATATGCTTCTGTAGGTTTTCAACTGTTTCCTGAGAATCTGCCACTTCACATCATTTTCTGGATGGAAACAACAGTCAAGCAGATAATGTCTCACTATTTCACTTCAGAAAACTACTACATGGGCCGTAAGTCTCAGATGGAATGGTGAACTTCATATTAGAAATTATAGGCAATTGTTTAAAGATAGATAAATAAGTTCCCTGGTATAACCTAGAATGCCATCTGAATAAAAAAGCAGCCAATGGATTTTGTAAGATGACAAAACTGTAAATTGAGGGAAATTCTATATTGGTGGAGAAAATATACAAATATCCTACCTTACTCCTTCAAAAAGGAGAGAACAAGTCAAAGTAAAGAAATTACCTGAGTAAGAAAATTATACAAGTTGTAAAAGGTTGTCAGCAGTATGTAAAATATAAAAATGTGAATTATCTAGCGTAAATAAAAAAAAATGCAGCTATTTGATGGACAATGAGTTAGAAGATGCTAAATCTATCCCAAACTTTGATAAGAAAACTCTATTTTGTTTTGCATTAGAAACTTCTATATGGAAAGTACTCACAAACATAACAAGGAATCAACAATAAAAGTTGATATTCAATGACTCAAAATCCTTATGGTTTTCAGATGATATGTTTTTGATAATCTATAATTTTCTCCTGAAGCAACTATTGTTCATGCCTATCTTCAATGGCCAAAGAAAAGACAGAAATTAGGGAAAAGAACTTGGTTAAGTATGCTAGAGCATTTATAAATATCAAATATAATTTTATTTTGTTTTCCAAACTTCATGAACACAGCCTTTTGAATGAAAGCTAACTGGGAATCCCTTCCAAACAATGGAAGGCGTATCAATCTGCCTCATTCAAACAGCCATCCATGAACTTGAACAACAACATAAATGAAGTTAATTAGTAAAAACAAGTCATTGATTATTACTAATATGGGATTGTAGGATTACATGATTGAAGTGCAGTTGCTCCTTTCTTGAGCTCCTGAAAACTGTGGCGAGATTGCAGACCACGATAACGTCTCTGAATCCAGAGGATTGCTTGCATTGTATGGTTTCTAATATCTTCCAGTGCAGCTATCTGCAAATCATCAAAAAATACATAAGATGGCGATGCTGCAGGGTCTCGTTCCCTGCCCTATATGATAAATGGGTGGGTCAATTTTGAGACCTACAGAAAGATGTAGATTCAAAAAGAAATCAAGCTATAGAACAAATCCAGATTCGATACTTTGTTATAGAAGGATCCATGCAATGCTAAATTGTTATTATTGATGGTTGTTGCACTGTTGTCAACAAAGTAAACTAACTGAACGTCTGACTGTGACAGTTGTTCTAGAACTCTATGATTTAAATTCTTAATTTATGAATTCAATTCAATGGAACAACAAACAATTTTTTTTAAGTACATCTTTTCTGACATATATCAATAGATCATGTGTAACCCAAACACTCAGTGGTTAACTAAATGTAGATGGCTATAAGTTTGAGTTTAATTAAAATTTTCAAAAATGGAGAAACAATTCCATGGTTTTCCTCATCATATAACATGTGATCAATAAGATATAATAGTCCTTCAGTTTCATTTCTTTGTCATCATACACCATATATGGTAATAATTTTGTTATTACACTAGTGAACTTTATAACTTCAGTAGAAATTCATGTACACCCAAAATACTGAATATATGGCTACGTTGATATTCAATAAAATTAGGCAATAAATATGGTTTATTGCTATTTGAATAACCTAAGTAAATGATTGACAATCTAGTTAGTGCTTTAATTTGCTCAAGACTGTTACAACTAAGGTTTGTCGCCCCGGCACCAGAAGTCGAATCAGCCAGCAACCGGTTCAGTCCATTCTAGGCGTACTGAAACAAGGAGAGGGAGAAGTAGAGGGAGGAAGAGAGACAGGGAGAGAAGGAGAGAGAGGGGGGTGAGGGAGAGAGGAGAAGAGAGGTCAAGAGCCTTACTTGTCGTCAGTCAGCGTTGTCAGCATCGAAGAGGAGCCTGATGAATGATCGAGCGAGTGAGATGGATGACTAGAAAGCAAGGTGGGCAACCAAATGAGTGATGAAACTTTGAAGCTCCGATCATGGTGGAATGGGGGGGAGGAGTGCGAGAGAGAGAGAGAGGAGGACCTCAGGGCATTGGGGGGTGGGGGGAGGCTTGGGAGGTTTTACAAAAGGCTTAACCGACCCAACCACCCATACCATTCCAATTCTCGACTAGTTCGGGTCAATTATGCCTGCCTTCATTACAACTTATAAACAATTTTTGATTTAAAAAATATTTCATTTTTTTAAGGTACCTATAAAAACAAGTAGCTATTACAAGCCATTTTAGAAAGATAAAGTCCATAATTTTATCAAAATCATCCATGACAAGATTTTTTGTTCTAAAGAACCATGTTATCATCTACCAAAGCTACAAGGGTGGCAAGTGGGTCGAGTAGAATACGGGTTGGATCGGATGCAGGTCGGATCGTGTCAAAATTCATCAACCTA
Source organism: Cocos nucifera (assembly GCA_006176705.1). NCBI lineage: Eukaryota > Viridiplantae > Streptophyta > Magnoliopsida > Arecales > Arecaceae > Cocos > Cocos nucifera. The sequence goes on from QRFJ01003983.1 coordinate 299,537, forward strand.
TACCTAACATATTTATTAAACAAATTCAAAAATTCATATCTGCATCTGACCTATTTATTAACAGCTAACCTGATCTGACATGCACAACCCATTTATTAAACTGGTCAAGTTAAATAGGTTAAACAAATTAAGTGGATTTTAGCAGCTTAAACAAGTAAAGCGGTCTGGTTAAACATGACAAAAATAAGTTAAGCAGATTTTAAACATATTAAATAAGTCTTAAATTGGTTAAATGAGTTAAACAGGTTATCTAACTCAACCTGATCGGAATATTAAACATGTTAAACAAGTTAGATGTCTAAAACCCAAACTTGACCTGAATATTAAACAGGTTAAACAGGTCGACTTATTTATGATCCAAACTTATTTAGCCCAAACCCAAACTTGTATATGTAGATTGAACATGAGTTGGGTCATATTTTGCCAACCTTATCAAAACAACATAGATAAGCATTAGAATTCAAATACTTTGTTTGATAGAAAGCAGCGTAGATAAGGATTACAATATAGGTCTGTTTGAAACCCTATAGATGGAGTTGTACTACAACCTCACTACAATGCAACTTAAGTTGGTTGTAGCTCCATCTATAGCGCACTATCTCCCCTATTTAGATGGAGATGAGAGGGGGTGATGGAGGAAGGAGGGGAGGATGAGATGGAGAAGCAAAAGAGGAGAGATGGGGGGACGAGTGGGGTGAGGAAGGAGAGTGCGAGGGGAGCCACAATCCAATGGAGGCTTGGTTTCCAACACTAGTAAGGAGGGTGCATAGGTGTCAAGGAAGGTAGGGAAAGAGGTAGATCGGGGGAGAGGTGGAGGATCAAGGTCCAGAAAGGTGTGGATGGGGAAGGTGAGGTAGGGCATGGATGAGGGAGGTCAGATGATGTCTGGCAAGGTGTGGCTGGGAGATCTACCAAGATGTGAGTGAGAGAGTTTAAGGAGAAGTTCTATAGGGAATGGCCAGGGAGATCGAGGAGATGTGGGCAAGAGAGATCAGGTGTAGGTCTAGAGAGCGCAGCGGAGGAAATTTGGCAAGACATGGACGAGAGAGCTCACGAGGAAGTTCGGCAAGGCACCACCAGAGAGATCCGACAAGACATGGGCTAGAAAGGGTTAAGAGAAGGCCTAGTAGGTCATCGAACGAGAAAGATCTAATGAGGCATCAGTCAAAGAAGCCTAGGGGAGGTCAAGCAGGGCATGACAGGTGAGATTCGGCAGGAGGCGAGGTCAAGATAGGGAACTAGAAAGGAAAAATGTGATGACATGGAATGGGGTGCTAAAACTTTGATTGAGATGGAATAGAAAGAAAATCTTTCTTTACTAAGATACCAACTCGAGCAGCTACAACTTGTCCATGGCCATTTTGGCGATGAATCGACCTAATGCAAGATAGTCGTGAGTTGCAGCCCAATAAGCAAAACAAGTTAGCGTGCAATTTGACGTGCAAACATCCAAATAAGTGGACTATGCTACATTGACAACTTGAGCTGCATACAACTCTACTTTAGGACTCCAAAGAGCTCGTATAATTACCCAGGTCCAAAATTTTGGAGATGCACCATCGAAGAATTGAACCCAAAACCCTTGGTTACTGAATAGAGGGGTGCAACAACTAATAGAAGCCCCACTTCCACATTATTTATTTCAATATTATAATTATTAAGTGAATAAATTACTAAGTGGACCCTTGCAAGCAAACCAAATAAATATTGTATCTCTGTGCCCAACTGCCCATGATAGTGTCACCCATTTGGTGAAAACTTTGCAGAAATTGTTAGGTAATTTAAAGATTTTCCAAGGAATTTCCTAGAAAAGAACATTTATCCATCATTCAGTATGGAACCTAAGTCTTAGCTCCGATGTATGGAAATCCATGGAAAAGGAAACACATAATAAAAATGAATTACCTGTCCTGTACGGAAAAATAACTTCGTGTAACCAACTTGATACATTTCGGGTAGGATATTGAACTGTTGAAGAATGGCAACTGAAACACTGAGTGGATCTTGAAATTGAACATCCTCCAAGAGAAGGAAGCCATACCTTAACGACAATTGTAAAGGCATCTCAAAATCATGACCTATATGATATAAATGATGTCATCAAGGAATCAAAAATAATAAGGATGAAATTGACTACCTGGCTGCAAATTGTTGATGTGTCATCCGACTTGGATAACCTGACCTTGAAATCCTGACTACCTCCAAAACCCCACAGCATCTGAGCTGTTGTAAGACAAGATCATTTTCGTATATGCCAGGAAGCTGCTTCCCGTTTGGTTTAATGCATCGAATGAAGTGAGGAGTGGTGCTTTCTAACCGCTGCATCAGGTTGAATAATTGACCCTAAAAGCATATAAAAGATTTTATGAGTAAAATAAATTAGGAACTCAATAGATTTTCCAAGAACATATTAAAATGCTAAAAATTACTAGTTTTAGCTAACAGAATGTAGAAACTTTAAGTACAATGGTTGAAATTTGCAGGGAATTACCAATGGATGAGTCTAGAAAGAAACAAGAAACATGAACTGTTTCATTCATTACAGTTGGGTCAAGTCTTAAACTCTACAATCCATCTTGATAAGAAAAAAATTGTTCAGGCTATTTCAAGAAGTGACAGAGAGAAAGGTCAAAGTGCATCTTGAATCTAACCTAGCCTGAATAACAGAATTTAACCAGAGAACAAATCCCAAGATTCATTATGGGATCACAATATGTCTTTAGCAGTAACAGCATATGTTCCTTTATTAATCTATCATCATAATGGTATTTTTCCTCAGCAACTGAAATACAGTTTCTATTTGCACAGCTTTATTCAAATTCTATTACATATACAGGCATGCACAACATGAAATTTTTCAACAGGACCATAACCCTAATCATCCACCCCTTCCCAACTATGTGGCGCTACTGCTAAGAGACATCCCAAACCCAAAAATGTTGCTTACAAAACATTCATATAACATTTCATCACAAAACAACTAAAATGATATGCTCACAAGCTGCAAAGTGCAAACATACTATATACTTCAAAGTTTAAAATGATTTTTTTTTAAAATTTTAATTTGACTTGTGTGTTCTTTTTTTCAACTGCTTTCTAGTCTCTACCATATTTCGATTTTCAATCATTTACTTATAATTTTTCATCAAGGATGCTAGAACCGAATTTTTTCCAATCAGTTCAAGACCAGAACCAACCTTGCTTACCATAATTAACACACAAATAGTCACCTTAAGCATTTTAATGGAAATGTTAAGAATTGAAGTCCATTCAAGTCAGGATACCAGGGAACACATCATTTTGCACTAGCAATTGGCACAAGTGATACAAGTAACTAATTCATAGATGCTATGACCCCATTTCATGTGATATAACTAAAAGGAGTATATGCAAAGATGGTTGTGATAACATGATTTAAAAATCATTTTTTTTTTAATTTATGGGAAAAATGTGGCACATGACCAAATTGCTTGCTATGCACATGGTACTTCTATTTAGGGTGGACAGTGTGGCATTTGCTTGCCTCCAACAGCTATGAAGGGTACAATTGGAAAATAAACAAATTGTTGAAGTTAAAACAAGAATAGAAAGAAGTATCATGACTCTCCCATGGAAGTGGGCTTAGAGAATGGAGTCATGTGCAGGAATTCGCAAAATATAGCCAGATTACCAGCACAAATTCTGCAATCGGAAAATTATTTGGTATCTATTATACCAAAAATAGGTAGTGGCTTCTATAACTCCCATCACTAAGGCTATTAACAACTTGCTACTAATAAATAGATACAAAATACCCAATTATACTGTGAAGAACATTCATTACTCAATACAACTTTTTTAAGAGAGAGAGAGAGAGAGAGAGAGAGAGAGAGAGAGAGAGAGAGAGAGAGAGAGAGAGAGAGAGAGAGAGAGAGAGAGAGAGAGAGAGAGAGAGGGAGGGAGGGAGGGAGGGATAGGAATATATCCTAAATTTTATGTCTTTGAGTATGCATGAATTTTGCATTATGACCAAATAAAAATTGGATTGTTGCTAGTGATATACTGTATTCTGATATATAACAAGTCAGACTTTAAATCCCATCCCAACCTAACTTAAAGTCTTTTCCAGTTATACCACTTTCCAAGAAATCTAGATCCAAACAAGCATATGATGATCAGCTAATAAACTTAATTTCATCTAAAATGATGAATGTGTGTCATGAAATTAAAAGAGAAAATATATTCAAAATCATTATTATGATGAAACGGAAATTGCCATTCTTAAACTAAGTCATATATTTTTCATATAGAAATTCTAAGGGGAAAAAAGGAATACAGAAAGTGTTGATCAGAAACAATGGAAACTTTATTCATGTTCACAGGTTGTACCTTAAACTTTGTTGCAACACTCTGCTTTTGTGATTCAACACTACCTAATCGTCGAAGAGGACTAACTGGCTTCTGTGATTGATTAAGTAAATGGGCAGCAAATAACTGAGGGAGTTGGCAGTTACAAGATAAAAGCAATTGGATAGAATCTGAATGAAGTGGATCTCCATTCTTCTCCAAGAAGCCATTTGTTTCATACAGAACCTGATGAACACCCAGTGTTAGTCATTTGAATTACACTAATATGGTACAGAATAAACAAATATAAAAGGTTAACTCCATCTATAAGTATAGGTTCAACTCAATTGCACCTTACCTTGCAAGTACTTTTAGAAAATGAGATTTATGCAAAAAAAAAAAGAGGATTACAGATGCAAAGCAAGTCTGAAATTAACCTCATTCTTTGCATGTATTGCTAAGTTTAAGCCTATTAATTTTAACAGTGCATAGAAATTATATCAGGTACATTTTTCAATGTTTGTCATGCATTTTCCTTCTTTTTTTTCTTTTTAATTAGATTGTACCAGGATTATGTGAAAAAATTCTGTACTTTTGTTTATAAAAAAAAAAAAAACATATGGCCTGTGGTCCCATGTCCTATGTACCATACATTTTGGTTAACATACGTCCTGTGGTGTCATGTCCTACACATAAGGCTTGTCCTTTCTAACTGAATATGCTTCACTTAGTTCCCAAAAGAGATGATGCATCCAATCCAGTCTTGCTCATTAATTTTTTATATTATCTAATCACAAGTTCATCATTATAAATAGTTAATAAAATTTCAGAAAAAAAGTGCACAATTCAGCTAAAGTAGGACTTAAATGCCTTGGCCCTCTTTGCTATAACATATTCGCCCAATAGTTATGACCGGAATATTTCCTGAATCCTCAGAGGAAAAAACACAGAGATCTCACTTGCTTTGGCAAGACAAGTCTATCTCCACCCTCCAAGCACATATTTAGTATTAGTGATTTAGTTCTAACAAAACAAACCACCGCATCTGGTGCCAATGAATAATATTTGAAAGGAAGCCTATGCTTCTTTCTTCTCCAACAAAGGATTTATCAGTGAGGAAATCAATGTGTGTGGTTCTTTTCACCCTATCAAGCCACTGTGCTCTGACTAGCTATATATACTCATACCATTCAAACAACCATGGAACATACCTTTCCATTCTGTATTTTCTAAAAAATATATAACTTTGTTGTTTGGCTATTCAATCTATTTTAACCACTTCAAAACTTTCAAATATGCTTTTATGTGTGCTTCTATTTTCTTGAGAAGTGCTTTTAAAGTTTTCAGTTCAGCTCGCTTGAGTTGAGCCCTTACAACCTATAGCTCGTCTTCCTCGGGCTTCTTATTGCTTTTATAGCCACATTGCATCTTCTTCTGGAATTTCAAGAGAAGGATCACAGAACATTGAGAAAATAGAAAAGAGAGAGGGACAATGAATGTATCTTCTAGTTGCAATAGGCTAACTTTGTATCTTGTTTGCCCATTTGAATTAGCCTTAGAATGTGAGGATCAAATTTATTGCTGTGGGTCAGGTTAGACATCACTTGAACAAAATGCACACACTGATGAACCTGTGCAAGTCAAATAACAAAGAGACTCCACTCACAAATTACTATCAGCTCCTTAACAAGTATCACGAGGGGCGGAAACAAAACATTGAATAACCCAAAATTACATGACAGCATTGTGATTACCACATCAAGTGCTCTATTCTAAAAAGTGAAAAATATGTATTTGGCATAATGCATTTATTAAGGTGAAAAAACTTCAAAACTTGCTCCTCATTTTGATGTTCTGCTTTCAATCATTTCATGATTTCTTCATTTTTCCTCAGATAATTCTCAAATGATGCAATTTACTGCTATATAACTTGCTGTCCATAATTTTCTTTATTATTCACCTTTATTAACTATGTCATCAGAAATTGCACCAGTATCAATGTAATGTGGCAATTAGATGCAGGCAAGACTATGACCATGACCATAACCATCAGCATTGCCCAGGTATGTTCTTATCCATCAAAACAAGGCTATGCAAGTCTTACAAATTTAAATTTTCTTATTAGGGGCAGGAATAAATCTGCAGATCAAATAAATACAACTTAAGATGCAACCTTGGAGATTCATTTAAATGTATTCCTGTAAAAAGATATGGCACATACTTAATAAAAAGAAAACAGAATCAAAATCATGAAATATTAGAAAGCACTCTTTCAAAAGTCATGTATGAATGTTTATAATAAAGTCCCATAAACAACATAAAAACTCAGATAAGAATGACTGACCTCTCCAGCACAATGGCAAATTCTGAAGGCACCTTCTCTTTCCCCCTTAAAGCAACGATTACCAATTAAATGCTGCTTAAGCTTGTGAGCAAGGGTCAAATCAGTTGCTTTGGGAAAAGTTAACTCTTCATCCAATAAAGATAACAGCCCTAGGGGTTTCTGTCATTCACAAGATCTCCATGTCATGATCCAAACATCAAAACTACACTTAAAGCAGTATGCCATGGCCATGATATTGTCTAGAAAACATAAATGCAAATGCCACTAAACCATCATGAATGACAAACAAATGGTAAGATTGTCCTTCAGAATGTTTTAAATCCCTCTGTCAGTTAAAGTGGCTGATGTGTGGTGTACTGATAACAGCTCTTGGAATTATTTTTTTGCATTACTCTATAACAATTTGATTTCTGAGATGAAAGATTTAGTGGTCATTTTAGATGTTATGTGACTTTCCAATGACATTGATTAAATGAGGCAGCAATAGGATTCTTCTAGTCTTTTTCTGTCAGATCCTTTCATCATTTTATTAACCAGAAGGGGGTGGTTTAGCAGTTTGCCCTCTAGCTTCACTGTTGCATAGATATGCATCCCAGAAAAAGTTTTTTTTTTTCTCTTCTGGAGCTGGCTGCTGGATATATTGGTGAAGTGCTTGCTATGAAGAGCAGGAAGTTACATCAGAATAGTGTCTTTTGTGCGGCTCCTGCAGAGACCATAGATCATGTTTTTGATATTTCTTTTAAGTGCCTTTGAGGTCAGGGGTGATCCATCTTGCAGAAGTTGAGACTAGTTATAAACAGTTAGTAGGTAGTTTTTTGCTAGTAGTTCTTTTCTGCAGTTAGGCAAACTGAGTGGTCATGTTGTATGCTTTGTGTTCTGGTTGTTTCCTTTCTTTCACTAAATGTATGATTTGGGTGCGGTCTTCCCTCCCAAGTCAGTATGTCAAATTCAAAATAAATGAATCATATCTGGATACAGCAAAGAATGTGGAATCTGAACCAGAGGATTAAAACATCATGCTACTACTAAAAGCTGATCGGATTGCCTTAATGTTCCAATTGGCATTGGGTACAGGACCAATGCAGCACATGAGGGATCGGATTGTCAGTTGGTCACACTGTTCATCATGAGTATTATATGCTCAAGCAAAGTGTTATAAATCAAAATACATAGCTAAGCGAAAAAATAAGTCAGCAGATTTTCAAGTATAGATTTATCAGAATTCATATCTCAAAAGCTAATGCAACGGATATGAATGCCTAGATCTTGTATACACTAAGAAATTTAATGACTTTCCAATTTTCCATCACCAGAAGGCACCAGGTATCGAATGCCATTGGCAGCCCTACCAAGAAGCAAGTAATAGTCTCTGAAACAAATTGCACCAACAAATGCAAACTGATCAAATTTAGTGAAAAAGCAACACAGCCCAGATGACAGGAAATAAGGGAAACACAAACATTAATATATGACAGAGTAAGGAACCATATGTCCTTTATGGATAAACTTCTAAGCAATTCCCTGGCACTCAACACTAGCCAGAATTTTGTGAAAACCAGAGATTTATTTTTTTAAAAAAGTCAACAGTTTAAATATGCCTTCTGACAATGTAAACAATCACAAAATTACCTTCTCAAAAAGATTTAAACATTCAGTATTGTCCACAAATTCAACTTTTGTCCAGTCGATCCCATCTTGGATATATTCCTAATATCAAGAAGAAAAGCACACAAGGCACTTCTCAGAAAATGACTTCATTTTGTGCACAGATAATCTTACATATATACTACTTATCAGTAAAAAAGAAAAGAAAGGAAAACCAAAAAGAAAAGAAAAGAAAAGAAAAGGTAACTTAAATCTCAAAAGTATAACTTAGGCATTATGTATAAATAGAAATCCTAATACCAACATGTTTGGGATGCTCACCTCCTGCTCAAGTTTGAACAGATGCCGATTGAAGTGTTGCTGCAGTCTTTCATTTGCATAGTTTATACAAAACTGTTCAAAGCTGTTCTTCTGCAACAATTACAAGTGCATTTTTAAGACATAAGCTTGTTGAGATTGTCATTTCAATAATCAAGATATCAGAAAATAATCGTACATCATAAGATTCAAACCCATATATATCCAAAATGCTTATAAATCTCCCAGTACGCAATTTTCCTACTTCGAGTGACCTGTTAATTTGTTCTACAAGCCAGTCGAACAAGCTAGAATAAATTGATTTTGCCAATGCATCTCTGGTGCTGATGGCCTGCAGAGGGATAATATGCCAATCAAAAGCTACCACATGAATGCAGACAAAGAGAGAGTGAGAGGTGGTGGATGGGGAGAGGCAGCAGAAAGTTGGATAAGCAATTAAGGTACCTGGGGCAATGTCAGCTTCTGAATAACTACATCATTTCCAGCTTGAATTTTGTGAGTTGATAAAGTCAGCATCAAGTCAGGAACTTTGCAACCCATCAATTTTGCCACATTCGTTACAGCTGTGCAACATTTAAAATCAATGGTGCAGCATGCTGGTGAGTGAACATATCACCGTTCAAAGACATCCAGAACTAAACAGAAATCCTGCAGAATTTATTTACAGTAACAATAATATATTCTACATGGTCCGTAATGCAAAATCGAGTGTTATCTTATTTCAACACTATTTTTCATATTTATGCTTCAAGTAAAGGTTCTTGCATGACATGGTTCATCAACAAAAGTTGATGGCCTGGATGCAGTAGCCAATTTTTGCAGTATTCATGTTTTTGTGTCTCACTTTTCATATTTTCTTCTTAATTTCTACATTTTATTGTGTCAATCATGGTCTCAAGTATCATACTGCATGACAACCAAAATATCATAAATGCAATACCAAGAATGCCTCCCACATTAAAATTCCTCTCTGGCATGTGATCACAACAATATGAGATTTCTCAGTTCCTATAATGAATTCAATCTCTCAAGAATGTTAGTTGAAGTTTTCAATTAAGTTTTAAAATGTACAGGTGCAAATTGTTGATCAAGTCCTAGCACCATCAAATTTCAGTGCCACAAGTGAAATCACAGAAAACAAAAGGGATGAGGAAAATAGGAAAACATTTAATGAAATTTGGCGGATAACAACCAACATCTTTTGCCTCCACTGTGAAGAAAGCCAAGGTTCTTTGAGATCTGCAAGCTACTACTAGTGCTAGGCTATCACATCAAAATATCAGGTCATTGTCCACATTGATGCACTGTTAATTGCAATCCATGATAAAAGTAACCAAAGGTTAAAAAGGAATGTTCAACTTATTTGTTGATGTAAGTTAGACACTGGGTTTTATATTAACCTTTAGTTTAGCTTGATATTTCTGGATTTATTAAGCAGCACAAATTAATATAACGGTTACTGCATAGTCATAACTGCTCTGGGACACATTATTTTAGAGAGTTGAATATTAGTTAATTTAGAAATTTCTCTAATTGAGAAAGTCAATTTTAACTAGAAAACCTTCATTGAATAGAATAGGTTGTTGGGTCCTAACTTTGGTCATAGGTGGTAGACTTGAAACATATAACCATTTTTGCAAGTGAAGCAAATTAACAAATTAAAAGTCAGCACATGAATGTAAATTATGGAATATCAGATCACTCTTATGAATTCAGTTCACAAGCAGGGCCCCAGAATTTGATTCTATCCACCACAAGATTGTAGCTGCAATTGGAATTTATATGAAATTCTGTCATGAACTAGAGCCATAATACAGAATATCACAATGTTAATAGGAATAGATTATTATGAATCATCCACCAGAAACAAGCACATAATCATCAAGTTTATCATTATGAGAGCTTATAAAACATCTAAATGAAAGAACAGGCTAATAGACACACTGAGAAAAAAAAAAGCTTTGCTTTGTAGAAATTTGACTAACAAGAATACCTTCACTTGAAATGACTTCCACATGGTTTTCATTGTCAATCACCAAATACTCAATATTTCCCAGCCATAGAACTGCAGCAAGCATTGCAAATACACTCTCTTGATCTTCCTTAGAGACTCGAACAATATCTAATGCTTCCTGGACAGTTGAACACCAATTAAACCAACATCCAGTTTTATGACTTCTGTAAGACCAGATTAAGGAATAATTCATGGAAGAGGTTCAAAAAAGGGAATCAGGGAAAATTCTAAGATACCGTCAGCTTGTGAAACCTTAGAGCATCATCAACATTATCAATTCTCAGACAGTCACTCTGCTTCAAATATTCATAATTGTTGGCTGCTTTCAGGTTTAATTTCTCTGTAAATTGGATCGAATCTTCAAACAAATGTCCGGCACAAAATTATCGCTATCTAATGAATACACTTAAAAACTAGATGCTTCTCAAAGAGTAAATCATGTTTAGTAAAATAGGGGCATAATAAATGAGGCAAGCCAAGAGCCTAGAAGTTTGTATATCTGATGTAACTAATGGAACCAAAAATTTGAGAAAAATCTTTCTTTCAAACTACCTCTGAGGGATGCTGGAGCTCCTGCACAAAGTTGATAGAATACATGATATGATCTTTCTCCTTTTGCTCGCTGAACCACCCTAGACTGCTCATGGATGACATAGGACCTTCAGCAATCAGTAAATCACATAGCAAATAAGCTAAAGTTCAAATAGCAGCTGACATACCTTCTCAAGCAAAACTGCAAATTAAGTTCCAAGTCGATGAACAAGGCATGGCAAAGGAAATCAATCAGTTGACTAAATATTAATAAAAGTTATTTGCTTAACTGTGTTAAAAGAAAAAAGAATCATTAAAGCATGCTCACACGTTTGGATCCTTGCACCGCAAATTCGTGCAGATGTGCTGAAATGAATATCAATCAGCTTCCCCTGCAACAAATTATGGGAACAAACAGCTACATGACAAATCTCTCAGAGGTTCATTTTGACCATGAAATTACACATGAAAGCATAGTCTCATATATTATGGAAGCATGCCTGTTACAGACAGTGTCTGCCTGTCACTAGGAAAATAGGAAACAAGACTCACAAATCGGCTAGAGTTGTCATTTCTAAGTGTCTTTGCATTTCCGAATGCTTCCAGTATAGGATTAGTCTGAAGAACTTCATACTCTATCCCACTGCCACCCCCAAGGGCAGCGAGGTATTGCATTGCAATCTTCGCTGTTTCAGTTTTCCCAGCTCCACTCTCACCACTGCAATGCAAGTCAAATGTCGAAATTCCATCAGCAATTTTCCTAGGGACCACATACATAAAAATGATAAGCAGGACCTTGGAGAGAGAAGGGGGTCATCAAAAAATTCATATCTATGAACCGAGAACCTGTCATTTACCTTATGATGATAGATTGATTTACGCCATCTGCAAAATACATATATTAATTGCCATGGTTGTTCATCATACTTTATCCATAAATACCTGCCTAAAAATAACCATATCCTCACCCCTCATCGTTCCATTGAAGGCACTGTCTGCTATAGCATAGACATGTGGATTATCTGTAGTTTTCTCCCTATAAGCTGCAACATGGTCATCTCCATAAAGAAGCACTTCTTTAAAGGGATTGATTGCAACCAAAACAGGCCCTGCTCTGGTCTACATAAAGAAAATATGCAAGATTATACAGGCACATGCAAATGGAAGAATACAAGAACAACATCAATTTGTAACAATACTTACATACACCATATCATGAACATATCTGCATTTAAGATTGTGAAGAACTGAAGGTTCATTTAAGTAACTAAGCTGTATTAGATCATCCACTCCGTCAAGGACTTGTGGATTTGATGGTAAGAGATTTTCTACAAGCACTGCCAAAGCCTGTGTGCAACAGAATCGGGAGTACTTAAATACCATTAAACCAAGTGGTTATTGCTAAGAAGATACTAATTTACAGCTAGACCAAACATAAAACTCACTCTGCCCTCAGGTAACAAGATATTAGCATCGTTCCCTGAAATTGATTGGATTTCTCCCAGCCCCCACTCATCATCTGGAAGACGACACCAGACCTGAAGTTTCTGAAAAACAAAAGGCTCAAAAATTAGTGTATGTATTCCACCTCAACAACTAAAATTTAATAAGGAAAGTATGAAAGCGGAAAACTTGGAAGCAAGCTTGCTTATCCCCATATCGAGGAAAACAGATCTTCACTATAAATAAAACAAGAGAACTCTAAGCACTTTAGGGTGTTTGTTGTTCATCAACTGTAAATTATGACATGTAAACAGTAAAAATGGATATAAATAACCTAATTAAAACCTGAGAACCCCAAAACTAACAATTAGAGAGGTTAAAGTCAAAAAAAGGATATGACATGCATGCCAATTATCAAGAGATGAAACTGGGAAATTCGGGTGACAAACATGTGTTGAAAAAGGGGATCTCAAACAAGGTTTGGGGGATGAAGGTGATAGGAGTTGGAGAAGTCAAGTATAAAGCTCTCGAAAATATGTGGACAAGTAAGAGGCTACCAGAATGCAAAGAAATCCTGGTGGATAGGTGGGTGGGTGGTGTGATTGTGCATATGGGTGAGGGTACACAACATATACAAATAATCGGCCGCTAGTATAATGTTTCCAAGAATCTTCATGAAAACTCAACACAAAAGCCAAATCCTCATTATTTAGAGACCCTCGGTTCCATTAGAATTTGGCAATTATTCTGGCTGCAAGATGTGATGATGTCATCAGAATTGCATAATGATTTTTGATGGCAAGAAGTCAGGTATGATCATCATGATATTTTGATTTTATGAAAGTACAAGATGATGGAGGCCAATGATAGTAACTTGGAACGAAGATACTAGAAAAGTCTGAAGCTCTATAAAAGAATAAAGAGATCTGCAATTTCCATGAATCACCATTTTGAACATACGAAACGTATAGTGCTCAGTCTTGAATAAAAAATTAAGATAACAGAGTTGAATTTAAGTCCTTAATGTAGAACTAGTAAATTTTTTAATCCATTCTTCATGCATAGCTTGTAGAATAAAAAAAGATTCAAAGATAAGGCTGCTGGTTGAAAAGAATGCATCATTCTTCTAGTTCTCCTCATGATTTTAGGTGTCACTAGTGGAAAGAAAAGAAAGTAATTTGTGATGATGGATGTTAAAAAAAGGGGTGAGGACCTGAGATAACATGGATGGTGGTTGTGAGGAAGGATATAAAAAGGCTTTGAATACAATCAGAGGTGGCCCTAAACAAAAATACTGTGCAAATGAGGATCCATAAAACTGACCCTAGATAGTTGATAAAAGGCTGGATGTTCATGGATTTGGTTATCAATGAAAACGGGAAAGAAAATCCTACAGACAATCAAAGAGGTGCACACAGCTTCCAAAGGGTCTATATGATCATAGATTTTATAGTTGTAAACAGAAAGATCAATTTTAGAGATTAGATGTTTACTAAATGCCTCAGCAGAAATTGTGCTGTGGAGACATGACGACTTTGACTTGGAAAGGTGCATCCCACCATTATTCTCCCCCCCAAAAAAAGTATTTGTATGTCTCCTCTCTCTGCCATATGCTTGTATATGTTGCTTATTTTTACTTTTTACTATAAACAAAAAACAAAATATATTTTCTCCCACATATTCACTTACTATTAGAATGGGAACTTTTCATGTGATCCCGATGGTTTCCAGCCCAAGATAGCCTTTCCTTTCTTCTAGATCCTGGAAGTTCCCCAGGCCACACAATGCTGACTCTTACACTGTTCCATTTAATTAATCAGAAGGCCATGATATGGGCAGATTATGTTGACACTAAAACTAGTTTTACTAAGTTTTATGTTTTTATTAGATTATTAAAAAAATTAAGTGCTTTTAAAATGATAGATGATAGGCAAAATCTAATAAAATATTAGATTTTACACAAAGCACTGCACTGCTTTAACAGCAAAATTTTATGTTCTACACAGTAGCTAATTCAACAAAGATAAAATGAAATCCAAGAGCATCATCCAAAAAAATTACCTTCTTTAAGACATAGTTATTTGTGTGATCAAACCTCAGCTTCTCTTCCGACAGACCCACCAAGGACAAGGAGTCCACAGGAGACTCCGAGCCATCGACATCTTCTGACCTTTCTTCATAGCTGTCTAGCTTTGACATCTTATCATAAGGAGATTCTTCTGGCTGGTCTGCTTTTGCAAACCTTTTGCTTCCGAAGATACTGCTTTTGAATACTGCGTCCTTGTCTTCCTTCCAAGCCCGCCCATCTTTATTCTGCACCCATTTCTTTGGATCCTTCAACATGCATTCAGCTGTATTGGTTTCTGTCTTAAAATTTAATGGCAATGACCTCCTCAAGGAAGGAAGGCGTCCTCTTAAGGTGGGTCGTACGGGTAATGCTGGTGGCACATCCTTTGGCTTCTGGTCCCTCTGCTTGAGGGCCTCCAGCATTTCCTCCAGCGAGCTCCTTGCGGCCATTGGAGTTGAGGGCATGGCAGACGACATGATTCCACAGACACAATTCACGAAACTAATGCTTACAAAATCACAATTTTCTCAATCCATCATCATCTTCCTTAAACCAAAGTCCAATTTCCCTCAAATACTGGAAACAAAGCTCTAAAAACTCAAGAAATCACGATAAAACGGAGATAAGGACTTAAGAGGAGCCCAGCAGTTCCTCAAAGAAGCTCAAGTCCTGACACCTAACTCCACAACCCTACTTCCCAAAGCAAACCAAAACACTAAACTTCTCAATCTGACTTTATCTTCTTCGCACCAAAACCCAATTCCCTCCTCAGACTCGAATAAATGCGATAAAAAACACAATTTTCCTCAACGTGACATGGAAAACCAAATAAATCCCTCAGCAAAATCGCAGCTTTTTCTCATTTTGATCAAAATCAGACATCAATAAAGAAGAGAAAACAGATATTCACCACACAAATCCCGCATCTCTGGGAATCCGAGCGTGTTTCCGCCGAAGAGAGCCTCTGCGACGGAGATGAAAAGGACAAGGAATCGCAGCAAAAAAAAAAAACTACTTGCAGAACCCTAATTCAAGTTTTCCGTTGAGGAAGGTGGTGGGAGTCCAGGGAATGGAAGGGAAATTAGGGGTCTCCGCTCTCCGGAAATTTCAAAATTTCCGGAGCCACCTCTCTTCTGAAGAGCTTCAAACCGCGTTGATCTGTAATTAGAGGAAAACAATGAAAAGGGATTCTAAAATTATTGTTTTGGGGATTGAAACAATGGAGATTTATGCGTGAAAAGCGCAAGCTCTTCCTTTTTTTTCCTTCCTTTATTCCGCTTCTCTGCTTTTAATGGAGACGAGGAGACAGAATGAGCCCGCCAGTTTCGGACAAAACAACCGATGAGATGTTGTCTTCACATCCAACACCCTCAGTTTACCGATTATTAGAATACATGACCCAATTGTTCGCCTTCCAACCCGATTCCAGGTTGGTTCAACAGATCCAACCCAATATCAATCAATTCCTAATTTTTTTGATCTGGAACTGAATCAATAAATATCGGAACTAAACCCAACCCAAGACAATTAAGATTGGGATGATTCGAGCAAGTTCTTTAAACACCCAAAACATTTTGCAAATAAATAAATAACCTGCTAATTTAATTCAACAAAATAAACTAATAATAAAAAAAGTTTTTTTTTTATACATATATGCCCTTATATTTGAAATTATATATATACCCTCATAATTTATTATTTATCCTTATAATCTTGTAAGTTACTCTTTATTGAGGAAATTATATGGATACTTTGCAAATTAACAATGTTCATGTTATTTCTTTTATGAATATATCCATGTAAATTTACTATAATTATATTCTTATAACCTTTTTCCTTCTGCACATGTATCATTTTTGAGTTTAGGATACATAGGCAAAAAAAAAAAAAAAAAAAAAAAAAAAAAAAAAGAGAGAAATTTAAAATATATAAATATAGAAAAATAATTTACAAAGATATTCATATAAAAAAGTAGAGATAATTATGATTTATCCATCTAAAGTTTGATCCAATTTCACTAAGTTTATCTGTAGTTCAAAAAATATTACTTAATCCATCAAGGCCAGATCTATCAAACTCTATTCATCCTGTTGGGGATAAATCCCGCTCCCATCGAAGTCCAGCCTAATGTTTAGCTCAATGCAACCAATAATCACGGAAGAGCTTCAGCGGCCAAACCTTAGTCGAACTCCTTCAGCCGATCGAACTCCTCAACGATCGAGCCCTAGCTGAACCCCTTCAGCCGGATCGAACTCCTCCATCGGTCGAACCCCAGCCGAACTCCTTCCGAATCTCCTTCAGTCGGACTCCTATGGGAGCCGAACTTCCTCCAGATCTCTCCTTCAGTCAGACTCCTATGGAAGCTGAACTCCCTTCGAACTTCTTCTTCAGTCGGACTCTTACGGAAGCCGAACTCCCTTCGAATCTCTCCTTCAGTCAGACTCCTACGGGAGCTGAACTCCCTCCGAATTTCTCCTTCAGTCGAACTCCTATGGGAGCCAAATTTTCTCTGGATCTTCTTCAATCGAACTCCTATAGGAGCCGAACTTCCTCCGAACTTCTCCTTCAGTCGAACTTCTATAGAAGCCGAACTTTCTCCGGATCTCTCCTTTAGTCGGACTCCTACGGGAGCCGAACTTTCTTCAAATTTCTCCTTCAGTTGACTCCTACGGGAGCCGAACTCTCTCAGGATCTCCTTCAGTCGGACTCCTACGGGAGTCAAACTCCCTCCGAATCTTCTTCAGTTGGATTTTTACGGTAGTTGAACTCCCTCTAGAATTCTCCTTCAATCAAATTTCTCTAGAAGCCGAACTCCTTCTGGATCGCTCCTGCAGTCGGACTCCTCCAAGAGCCGACCTCCTTCTGGATTGCTCCAACAGTCGGATTCCTTCAGGAGTTGGACTCCTTCCAGAATTTTTCTTCAGTCAGATTCCTCCAGGAGCCAAACTCCTTCTGGATCGCTCTTGCAGTTGGATTCCTTCAAGAGTCGAACTCCTTCCGGATCGCTCCTACAATCGGACTCCTCCAGGAGCTGACCTCCTTCCGGATCGCTCTTGTAGCTGGGTTCCTATAGGAGCCGACCTCATTTCGGATTACTCTTGCAGTTAGACTCCTCCAGCTCAGTCGGACTCCGAATGCATGCTTTCACCAAACGACATGGCCACCACTACCAGTCTGACGACATTGCTCTCTCCGTAACAAACTTCATGCGGCCCACGATCGGACGACATGGCTGCCATTACGAATCTGGCGACACCACTCTCTCTGTAACAAATCCCATGCGGCCCACGATCGGACGATATGACTGTCACTACCAGTCTAGCGACACCTCTCTCTCTGTACCGAACCCTATGCGACCTCGAGCGGCCAGCTACCAGACGGTATGGTTGTCACCATCAATCAAGCTCTGTCTATAAAAAGAGATCCTCCAGATATGTTTTATCCAGGCTCTCCTCTTCCCTTCTAAACTCTGCCGAACTCTCTCCTGAGTACTCCATTTCTATTGGCCAGAAGAGCTGACTTAATCGTCGGAGGGTCCTACCGGAGCCGCCACCATCGACTTCGGACAGGACTTTATTTTGCAGGTCACCGACGGCGACCTCATCCTCCTCCACTCCAGCTTGATCTGACGTCAACTAAATTCTACACCAACAGAATTGGCGCTAGAGGAAGGATCTCTGTCTCTGAGGTACCCTTATTCTTAAAGGAGTGCTCAGTCGACCCTGTTGACCTTTTTCTCCAGGATTCACCTCCATCCTCTCCCTCAATCTCGAGAAATGCCTTAAAAGAAGGCGACTATCCGAAGATCTACTGCTTCTACTGCCAGATTTGAGCCAGATCCATCCATTCCTACTCCATCATTGGCACTTCAACCTCCACCTCCACCGACGGCTATGGTAAATCCGAACCAGTTTAACTTACTGGTGCAGCAGGTTCAGGGCCTCACCGAGATGGTGTAGGCTATGCGATAGCCTCCGATGGTGACTCTACCAGAAAATCCACCATCAGGATGTCGAAAATCGGTTCTAAGGAAGAGTACTTGGGCTAGCATACCCGTCGCCATTGGGAAGAAAAATAGGGAGCAGAGGATCCGTGCTCGGATCATAGTTCTCCTCTGGAGGAGACCTTCCCCATTTGTAGTCGGAAGCCTTCCAAGATCTGCGATCAAGATGACGCTTTCGATCACAAACTACGGAAGATGGATCGATGGATTGAGGAATTTCACCATGTCACTCCGGCTCGCTATGACGATGTCTGCACCGATCCCCCTTTCTCTCTCCAAATTATGCAAGAATCCATTCTGTCGAACTTCAAGCTTCCTCAATTTAAAAGCTATGATAGAACCTCTGATCCGGTCGATCATCTGAAGGCCTTCCGGACCATGATGCTACTTCATGGCGCATCAGACATCATATTATGCCGAGTTTTTCCATCTACCTTGAAGAGAGCAGCAAGAAACTGGTACTCGACGTTAAAGCCAGTTATGATCTTCTCTTTTGATCAGATGAGCCATCAGTTTGTGGTCCACTTCATCAGCAATCGACATCCACGTTGAGGTTCAAATTTTCTGATGAATGTCAAGTAGAAGGCGGGAGAATCCATCCGGGCTTATGTTAGGTCAGGAACCTGGACCAGTCTGTTGTAATGGCCGCACTCAAGAGTGGCCTTCAGAAGAATGATTTGCTATTCTCTCTAGAGAAGAAGTACCCTACGGACTTTGCCGATCTGCTCGCTCGGGTCGAGGGATATGTCCGTGCGGAAGAAGCCTTCAAATTGAAGGATGAGGAAGCCGCGAGAGAGCGGTGGACAGACGAGTCTAACAGACCACCACTAATAAAGGGCTGAGTGAAGTTCGATCGTACTCACGGACTCTCTTCGAGTACAAGCGAGTCCAAACTTCTCGAGCTCGTCATCAAGAAAGCTCCGACAAAAGGGTGCGAAAAAGTCCTGCCCCTGGAAAGTTTCACAACTACGCCTCCCTTAATGCTCCTAAAACTCAAGTTCTGATGGAAATTAAGAGTCAGCTATCAAGACCAAAAGAATTACGGTCTCCCCCAAACAAGCACAATCGAAGCAAATACTGTCTCTACCATCGTGACCACGACCATGATACTGAGAAATGCATTCAACTCTGAGACGAAATCGAGAAGCTCATCAGGAGGGGTCGATTGGATCAATTTTTTTGATGCCAGTCTGAAGTAGGAGAAGATCGGCCAAAGGCGCTACCGTAGCCAGAACCACCCATGATAGGGGAACAATAAGGATGTCGACCGCCTCTTGACATCATCAACACTACCTCTAGGGGGCTCGGTATTTCGATGAGCCGTCATCTCTCAGCCTCAAAGCCAAGAGAAGCTTGCTCCAAATTGAGAAGGTCAACATGAAATAGAGGAGGTCGTTCGATCCGAACCTTATCGCCTAAAGGAACTCGGAGGAATAACGCTCCTACGACCCTGAAACACAAAAAATTTGAGAATGTGCTGTCAGTAATTTTTCTTTAATAAATTTTTTTTTCAATATTATTATTTTTTGGTGCAAAAATTATGTGATGATAAGAAAGAAGCAATCAATAGTGGCCATGTTAGAAACATAAGGAGAACCTCGTCCTAACATGCGTAGGTCAAAGTCCTTCAACCTCGGCTAGAGATAAGATCTCTTCCGAGCATCCAAGTCAACCTCGGCTAGAGATAAGATCTCTCTCGAATGTCCAAGTCTACACCGATAGAAGATAGGATCTCCTTCAATCTTGGCTAGAGATAAGATCTCTTCCGAGCGTCCAAGTCCACGCCAACAAAAGATAAGATCTCCTTTAACCTCGGCTAGAGATAAGATCTCTTCCGAGCATCCAAGTCAACCTCGACTAGAGATAATATCTCTCCCGGGCATTCAAGTCAATCTCAGCTAGAGATAAGATCTCTCCTAAGCTTTAACCTCGACTACTGGAGATAAGATCTCTTCCGAGCTTCAACCTTGGCTGCTGGAGATAAGATCTTCCCCGAGCTTCAACCTCGGTCAGAGATAAGATCTCTCCCAAGCTTCAAAGTCTACGTCAATAGGAGATAAGATCATCTTCAACCTCGACTGCTAGAAGTAAGATCTCCTCCGAGCTCCACCTTCAACTTCGACTGCTGGAGATAAGATCTCTCCCGAGCTTCTACGTCAACAGGAGATGAGATTTTCTTCCACCTCGGTTAAAGATAAGATCTCTTCCGAGCTTCCACATCAACAGGAGATGAGATATTCTTCCATCTCGACTGGAGATGCGATCTTCTCTGAGCTTCAACTTCGATGATAACCTCGGCTGGAGATGAGATCTCCTTCAACCTCGGCTGAAGATGAGATCTTCTCCGAGCCTCAACTTCAACTTCAACCTCGACTGAAGATAAGATCTTCTCCGAGCTTCAACTTCAATGGGTACAGAGCTCGAAAAAGGATTTCGACAGTCGTCTTTTGGTATTCTCTTTCTTCAAATTTTGAACTCGAGAGTAGGATAGACTATTATTGGGGATAAATCTCTCTCCCACCGAAGTCCAGCCTGATGCTTAGCCTAATGCAATCGATAATCATGGAAGAGCTTCAGTGGCCAAACCTTAGCCGAACTCCTTCAGCCGATCAAACTCCTCAGCGGTTGAGCCCCAGGTGTATCCCTTCAGTCGGACCGAACTTCTCCATCGATCGAATCCTAGTCGAACTCCCTTTGGATCTTCTTCAGTCGGACTCCTACAGGAGTTGAACTCCCTCCGAACTTCTCCTTCAGTCGGACTCCTATAGGAGCCAAACTCTCTTTGGATCTCTCCTTTAGTTGGACTCCTACGGAAGCCGAACTTTCTCCAAACTTCTTCTTAAGTCAGACTCCTATGGGAGCCAAACTCCCTCCGGATCTCCTTCAGTCGGACTCCTACGGGAGCCAAACTCCCTTCGGATCTCCTTTAGTCGGACTTCTACGGTAGCCGAACTCCCTCCAAAATTTTTCTTCAGTCAGATTCCTCAGAGAGCCGAACTCCTTCTGGATTGCTCCTACAGTCGGACTCCTCTAGGAGTAAACCTCCTTCCGGATTGCTCCTGCAGTCGGATTTCTCTAGAAGTTGGATTTCTTTTAGAATTCTCCTTCAGCTAAATTCCTTCAGGAGCTGAACTCCTTTCGGATCGCTCCTACAGTTCGAACTCCTCTGGGAGCCAAACTCTTTTCGGATCACTCCTACAGTCAAATTCCTCCAGGAGCCAAACTTCTTTCGGATTGCTTCTGTAATCGGACTCCTTCAAGAGCTGACCTTCTTCCAGATTGCTCTTGCAGTCGGGTTCCTACAGGAATCGATCTCATTCTAGATTACTCTTGCAGTCAGACTCCTCCAGCTCAATTGGACTCCAAACACATGCTTTCACCAGACGACATGGCTGCCACTACCGGTCTGATGACACCGCTCTTTTCATAATAAATTCAATGCGGCCCACGATCGGACGACATGACCGTCACTACTAGTCTGACGACACCGCTCTCTTCATAACAAATTCAACACAGCCCACGATCGGATGATATGGCCATCACTATCAGTCCGACGATATCTCTCTTACCGTATCGAACCCCACACGGTCTCGAACAGTCCATTACCAGATGGTATGGTCATCACCATCAATCAAGTTCCGTCTATAAAAAGGGATTCTTCAGATATATTTTCTCTAGGCTCTCCTCTCCTCCTCTAAACTCTGCCAAATTTTCTTCTGAGTACTCCATTTCTGTTGGCCAGAAGAGTTGACTTGATCATTGGAAGATCCTGTCGGAGCCACCACCACCGACTCCGGATAGGACTTTATTTTGCAGATCATCAGCGGCGATCTTGTCCTTCTTCACTTCAGCTCGATCCGGCATCAATCAAATTCTGCATCAACACACCCCATTACCTTTCTATGTCGTAAAATGGGTGTCAAGAGTTTCTTTTTGTCATAATTTTTATGGCTCTGCTCTTCTCCAAATTGCATCATTGAAAACATATTTCTCTAAATTGAAGATTTTTTCTAGCATATTGAAGCCTCCATTCACCTAATCGAAGAGAAAAAAAATGCAAAACTTTGACAAAGAGGTATGTTGTATTTTTTTTTTTGATTTTGTATGTCATATGCAATGAATATCTTTTACTTTGTCCAAAAACTGTATGGGGATTATACTATTTGTTTTCAAAATATCAAACTTGGGGTTAGGAATGCATCAGTGATTATTAGTTATTTATGAGTTTGTGATTTTTCAGTCCTATTTGGCAATGATTGGATTACTTTAAATGATTATGTAGTGGTCCTACGGTATCTAAAATTGTTTAATATAGTAGTTGGTCACGTTTAGCAGTGTTTGGATTAGTTTAAATGATTATGTAGTGGTCTTAATGTATCTCAATTTTTTCTTATGGTGGCTGGTCCCTCCTTTAAATGTTTGGATAAGTTTAAATAATTTTGCAGTGGTCCTGGTATATCTTAATTTTTTTTTTATTATACATGGTTCCATTTAGCAATGTTTGGATTCGTTTAAATGATTATGCAATGCTCTTAATATATCTAAAATTGTTTAATATAGTGATCCATCTCATTTAGCAATATTTGAATTAGTTTAAATGATCATGCAGTGGTTGCAAAAAAAACCTTAATCTCTTTCTTAAAATGACTGATTCCATTTAGCAGTGTTTGGATTAATTCAAATGATTATATTGTGGTCTTGCTTTTACTCTTATTTTGTGTAATACTTAGTTCTTTTTTTTTTTACAAATTTAGTTATAATTGAATAAGTACTAATAATTATCTTTTTTGTATACAGATATAACTGAGGTTAGATTTTTCTTTGAGATCTACCATGGAGGGGTACTGCCAAAGGCACCAATGTAAAGTATACTAAAGGTAAGGTGGATTATTATGATTATATGGATTCTAACCTCATGAGTTACTTCGAACTCTAAAGTTTGTATGTTGATTTTGGGTGTCCATCTATTAGTAATATATACTTCATGATATCCAATGGCAATCTTGATCATGGATTAAGGTCGTTAAAGATTGATAATAATATAATCTACATGTTAGAACTATATTTGAAGTAGGGGATATTTATCATTATGATTTATGCTAAGACTGGGATGTTGCCACTAAATGTGAAAGAGAGCTCTACAACTATCCAGGAGGATGGGTTTTATAGGATCCAAATAACTAAAGATGTGGTTGTTGATACACATGCCATTGTTTAGTTTGTTGACTTAGCGATAAATGAGTGGGTTGATGAAAGATATGATGAGACAGTCTGGCTATAGAGGTAGATGAGGTGGCTGATTACAGACATGAACAAAAAGTTGGCGCTGACAATACAGGGGTGGATGAGGAGGTGATGAAAGGGATGTAGAGGGTGATGATGATGATATGAGGATAGGGCAAGAAATGATAATGATAGAAATCGCAATGGACATGATAGTGATAGTGAACCAAGTTAGATGAATGAGAGTCTTAAAAGACCTAATGATAATGACATTGATGCTTGTCGTTACAGCACAAATAAAAATTTAAATCGATCTTATCATAGGTTAGAATAATGGTGAGTTGGATGTCGATTTTCTCTGAGACCGTAGGCTAAGTTATATTTAATTTTAATTAAAAATAAAATTTTAATTTAATTCATAAAGTAAAAATTTAAATAAGTAAATTAAAAAAGATTAATTTAAATTTAGTAAATTAAAATAAAAGAAAACAAAGAATAATTAATTAGAATTTTAGAATTAATTAAAGATATTCTGAAATTTTGAATCCATCTTTAGCAAAGTTATGGTAATTTTTTTAATACAAGAATTTATATTTTAAGAATTTAGTTATGACTATAACCTATTTTCTTCGAGTATGAGCTATATCTTCCGATCACAATCCATCTTAATAGAATCATAAGCTATTCAATACTTAATTCCTAAAAATTCATAACATGACTTTTAATGATTCTCTCTAACATAAAATATTAAATCAAGTATAGACTGTATCTTCCAATTATAATCCATCTTCATAAATATAGCTTACTTAGATATTAATCAATTATAAGCATATTAACACAAGATCTCATGCATGAAGGATAAAATTTAAGATTGAGCAGGAGAATATATTATTCATTGCATAAAATAAATTATAAAAGATAAAAAAAATACAACCCATGCTTGAAGACTTTATCTATTTTCCAAAACTTAGATCTTTAGCCACGTATAGTTGAGGTTCCTCTATTCTAGGGTTTAGAGGACTTGAGAGAGGATGAAAGGAGAAGACCAAGGCTCTATGGGCTAATTCCCCCCAAAGGGAGATCTCCTTGCTTCTAGCATGAAGTGGGGTTTAAATAGAGGAGAAATAGAGAGTTTTGAGTCCTTGCCAAAGTCTTATTTCGAGTTTATATTGAATACCCCTTGTCTGTTGTATCCCATCCATTGATTTGAGATCAAATGGATCAAAAACCCATCAAAAATCGCCCCTTGGCATCCAAATTAATGTTGGATTGACTTTGGATTATTGGATTGCCTGATCAAGTTGTTTTCGCCCATTGGATCACGTGAAAAAGCTACTGGAGAAGATCTAATCAAAGTCGAAAATGTTCTTAGTTGTTGGATCTCGGTTGGCAGGGCTCTCAACCGCACGATCGTGCATGAAAATCGCTAGAGGAATCCTAAATTAAATCGAAACTCGCCTTTACCATCCGATCTTGAGCGATGGCATTATCAGCTGTTGGATGGTGCAAATCAACCCTGCTTGCACCATGCACCACATGTAAGCCGAGTTCATTGGCACAATACCCCGCCCCTATAAGCTGCATGAAAAGTGATGTCATGGTGACATCAGTGACCGCTGGATCGGGCCGACTTTGTGCACTATAGTCTACTGGGCCACGGTCGAGTTGAGTCAGCAAGTTCCTTTAACCCGATTCAGACTAAACCGGTTTTCTTTTTTTTTATTTTTTACTTAAAATTTTTGGCCTTCATCTCTTCTTTGATTTAGCTATAATTTAAGTCAAATTTGATTCATTTTAACCCATAAATCGAGCTCTTTACATTAGTAAGTTTCTTTCTTACAAAATATAAATAAAAGTATCAATTTATTAAAATAAATATCAATTAATATATGATTTAATTTTTTTATATATTTTTGATAAGTATCAGACATCTTCAAGTCTAGGACTTATGGCAACCCTCTTGAAGATTTTTCCTCAACAACTCCTCCTAAAGATTTTGATGATATAGGGTCATTTACTGTTGCCCAAGGATAGCTACCCAAGAGGAGGGGTGAATTGAGTTCTTATAAAATTATAGTCAAATTTAAAATCTAATCAATAATGTGCTTAAACTTAAACTTGTATGAATGATTGTGATATGATCAATATATGCAGCAATAAAATCAAAGTATAAATGAAACTATGTAAGAGTTAAGCTAGTGCAAAGCAAGTAAACAAAATGAGAAAGCACAACAAACATACGAAATTTATAGTGGTTCGAAGCAACCCGCTCCTACGTCTACTCTCCAAGCTTTTCTTGAAAATTTTATTATAATCCTTTCTTGATTACAATGTATTTATTTTCTCGAACTCACAAACAAATTTAGTTGATTTTCAATAGAAGTACTAACTAAAATCTTTTACCGTTAGTTTTTCGGGCTCACTTACAACCTAGTTGGTTTTAATCTTTACTTACCAACTACAATCATACAATGATTATTTTTCTGAACTAACAATCAATCCCGATTACTTTTAACCTTAGCTCACCAATCAAATCATACAATGTCCAATTACGGGCTTGGATCGATCTTTACTCTAAGTTTCTTTTTTCCAAAAAAATTTATAAAGAAAACAAAATATAATTTCAGCACAAAATAAATAGAAAATAAAAATTCTTTTGAAGCATGGAGAAGAAGCTGAATGATTATTTTTTTAAGCTTGACTTCTCTTCAATCAATGCTTGAGAGGATGTTGAAGAAGATCACTCTTAGAAAGCTCTCAATTCTATGCACTCTATTCTTCTCTTTCTTCTTTTTTCAATAATATTCAATAACCCTCTCTTAGTTTAAGATTTTCTCTTTTTAATCAATCTTCTTATTTTTTTATTTAGTTTCTAGCCTTTTATATGCTTGAAAGTGGCTGGAGAATGAGTTTTGATTGTTGAAATTCTTGAAATAGCCATTGGGGGTCATTCTGGATAAAAAGTTGAAGTTCTGAAAAAACTAGTCGTTAAAGTCATTGGGTCGACTTAGTTTTTTATTGGATCGGCTCAGTATTAGTAGACTTCAAAAATTAGCTTTCTGTCTTTCTATTTTTTGAGATCGAGTCGACTAAGTACTGAGCCAGCTCAGTTTTTTACTAGATTATCTGAGTTCTCAACCTTCAACAATTCTGTATATATTTTTGTACGAGTG
This sequence comes from Cocos nucifera, assembly GCA_006176705.1. Lineage (NCBI taxonomy): Eukaryota > Viridiplantae > Streptophyta > Magnoliopsida > Arecales > Arecaceae > Cocos > Cocos nucifera. The sequence goes on from QRFJ01003983.1 coordinate 326,585, forward strand.
GCTTTTTGACTTCAACTTTTGAGGACTTCTTTCATCTTGATTTTTACGTTCTTTTCCACCATTAAGGCTTCCAAAACTTCTTATTTGAGCTTTATTTGAGTATTTAAAATTATTCTTTTTTTTAACTTTTCTTCTTTTGAGGAGATTTCTTCTATGGATAATTTCTTCATTTTAAGTACTTGAAAAGTCCTACATACATTCTTGAAACATATGATTAGTATCATTTATACTCAATATTTTAGAATTATCAAAATCAATCTTAGGGTCAACAATCTTCTTCTTTTTTATGATGACAAAATCTTGAGTATATGCACCATAAAAACATATAATATATTTTAGGACATTTTGTCAAAATATATCTGAAATATAGATTAAACATATAAATGAGTATTTCATAAATATTCTCAATTAATCTTTTGGTTCATGTATATAATTAATTCATTGCACATATTTTATATACTCATTTCAAATTTATGTCTCAATTCAAATCAATGAGTATTAAGATTTCAAGTATTAAATTCATTGAGTTTTTTAAGCATTAATCCTTTAAGTATATACTCAACATTTTTCTCTCCTCCTTTTTAACAACATCAAAAAGCTCATGAAAAAGATGAAAATAGATCATGAAAATCAATAATATATGAGAATTGTATTGATATAGAGATCTATTAATTTTAAAAAAATCAAGTCAAGTGAATTATTTCTCTTTGAAAACTTATCTTTTGATTTAAAATATATTTAAAATATTTTATTTATTTTTAAAAATTAGCTTAAATTCAAATATCAAAATTTCTTCCTCTTTTTGAATGAATATAATCTTTTTAATCAAATTTTCAAATATGTACTTTTAAGCTTTAAGAGGAATGGAACTTTTCAAAAAATTTGATCATGAAATCAAGCATAATATATACTTTAATATTCAATTTTTTCTTCTCTTAAAAAATTTTAGTCAATTAAGTTTGAAAAATATATGTATCAAAAATATATTGAGCAAGTCAGTGATTTTAGTATGTAGTATCAAGGCAAATGAGAATTACTTATTTAAACTTATTTCTTAAGTAAAAAATTCTTAATACAAGTAATTTTATAGAAAATTCTCAATGCACATCAAAATTTTAGTATTATATTTAGATTTTTAAATAATTTTTTAAAATTAAAAGTATGTATCAAAATGGTAAATTAGATTATCAAACTCAAATTAAATCAAATTAGTTTGGAGTGAGAAATTATTTCAAATTTACTTTAACTCCAATTAGTCATCAAAAATAATTTGATAATCAAATCAATCAAATTAAATTGAGAGATCAATATCATATGAAAGCTCAAATTAAAAGAGATATAATACAATTATTTGAGAATTTAAGATCAAAAATAATATCTTGATGTCAATTAATTGTTAAAGAGAATGATAATATAATTAAAACATATGAATTATAAATAATTACTTGAAACAAATCAATCAAAATAAGTAAAGTACAAATGATCATCAATAATTTCTATTTTTGTTAAGTTCCAAAATAGTTTCAATAATATTTTCTCCTCCTATTTTTCATAATTAATGCCATAAATAACTTTCAACTTTTTTTTTTTCCAAAATAAGCATTTTTATCATAAGTATAATTGATGCCAAATTTAACCTTTAAATTTAGATAATTTAACTATCAAATTTAGAAAATTTATTTTTAAAAGAGTATCAAATTTTAACTATATAGGATATCTAATTTCAAAATAAGCATGTTTGATACCAAATTTATATTGATATCATGTACCTGAAGGAAAATCCTGATTTTTCGATCTAGGTTCGTTCAGATCTGATCAGATCAAGAGATATATTTCAAAATTTTTTTCTTTGATCTATATCAGATCTGAGATATTTCATATCTAATTCTTATTATTTTAATAAATAAAATAAAATAAGAATAAATTAAATCAAATTTAATTTACCTAATTTGGATAATCCAATTACCCGTTGATGATCCTGTATGCAACGAAAGGTTCTGGATCTAGCCATGCAAGCGCCTGGCCTCTACCGGTATCCACTCGGGCTGGATCTGGAGATTCTCTTCTTCTCTATCACGTCTCCAAAAATTAGATCTGGATCTGATCTGGAGGATCTTCAAAACTCCTTTTGAAGATCAGCAGTCGTCCTTTGCAGCAGTGCAGCCTTCTTGCTTTTGATCGCCTTTCTTTGATCTGGATCACACCAACCAAGCTCCAAAACTATTTTGGACGTGCAGAGGAGAGGGAGAAGAATCTTTGGCGTGGAGAAGGAGTGGAGAAAAGGCCTTTAGGTGTATGGAAACTCTTATCTCAATCCATCTTTGAGTTGGGCGCAGGGTCTTATTTACAGACTACCTGTGATCCAACTCCTCTTCTTCCCAACCAATCACAGTCCTTTGTGAAATCAGATCTGAATCTGATTGATGGGAATAGAGTCCCCTGGATTCCTCCTAAGAGGGTGCCTAAGACCAGTCAAAGTTGGTTCTTAGAAGAACTCTAATTGAAATCCAAAAAGGAGATGGAGTCCTTGTCCAACAAGGACTCCTAGGCGCCTCCAGCTTGGGTACATGCCTAGGATGGCATGCGCCCTCCTCCTTGCCAGATTCTGGCAGGAGGATAGGCCCCCACCAACTCTCCAATAGATGCGTGACATGTGGTCAAAAGTCAAAGTATCAATGGTCAATGTTTGACCAGTCAAAGGTAGACTTTTGACCAAAGTAAAAGAACAAGAAATAACAGGTGACCAAAAATGGTAGGTAATGTCTTACAAAATAAGACAATCTTTTCTGACTTTGACAACCTCCAGTCAGACCATATGAAGGCCTCTAATTGAGCACAAACTCCTTTGGCTTAGACAGGACAACTTATTTATGATGGTAAAAGAAGAATGTTAGGTTCAATCGAGTGCTAGCACGATTTCCTTGAACCTAATTGAATCTCATTCAGATCAATTGAACTAGATCATTTCAATTGATGATCACTAGATTCAAATTCTTATTTGTGTGACCCAGTTAGGTTCAGTTCTGTATGGTAATGGGATATGTCATGATCTCTATCATCGACATCATCGAAACTCCTTTCGATGGATCAGAACTCTTCTGATTCGAACAGCTAGAATGATCGATCATCTAAATCATTCTAATTGATCCCAAAATCCATCAGTGATACCTAGCAATATATGGTGGCAACCCATCAGAGCTGAATGAGAACCTCTTGGTGTAGCTACCTATGTGATTCAATCCTTCTATCTTGAGCCCCGGTCAGATTAGGGTTAAGGTAAACTCGTCAAACCATAGTCTCTGTCATATGATGTAATCATTCGATTCGAGTCCGATGTGAAAATCTAAATAGAAACTCTTTATATTATTTTAATCTACCATGGCCATAGATTTCAGGACTTGATTCCATAGGGCTGCTCCTCTACCACCGAGGTAGATAGATTCCATCTTGATGCCATCCAGTTCCTACAATGAACATGCTATAGCCAACATACACCTCAGGGTTCCATATGGCTAGAAGACCGAGTAATGGTGTAGTCAAACTATAACACCCTCAAGGTGAACTATCGATGCACCTCAGGTCAAAGAACCAGACACACTACTACAGCATCGAGTCAGTCATTGACGAGAAGGTAGACTCCCTAATGACTACTCGAGGTGGTCACGCTCAGTGCCCTCGTTCTCTAACGAGTATCTGTACTCTCGCTCCGATGTCTCCACACCATAGACTCAAGACTCATATACTAAAAAGAAGCGATTGTATACCAACCTTCTGGATCAATCACCATCCTCGTGATGATCCTATGGTCGGAAGCAATTTATGAGTTAATAATGATTATTCATGTCTTAAATTTTCAACTCTTGAAAATATGAATTATCATTACCATTAACTCAAAGGATGTATCACAGACACTAAATACATATATGTGATAGAAAATAATCCATTTTATTGATATTAGTCAAAATTATAATTTTGCCCCTAGAAGTGTATTACAAGTGTCAGCCAATTCTGGCTTCTAGGGCACATATATCTAACAGTACCTCCTTTCTAAGTAAATTATTTTCTAAATATATTGAGTAATAGAGCTTTTTAAAGATATTAGAATATATTTAATATCAAATTAAGTATGTTCGATAAGAAATTCATATTGATACCACTTTAGATTTTTAAAGAATAGAGTTTTTCAAGTAAAATATGTCAAAAATTTTTTGATACCAATTTTAATATTTGTTCTTTTCTTTTTCTTAAGAGATTTTAGTTAGTTAAGCTTTTGTTGATTTAAATTTCTTAAATATATAATTGATAAAGGAAAGTTGAGATATCATACTGAATTTAGGATAATAATATAAGCTTAAAAACAAACAATCAAAATGATATACTAATTTTAAGCAATACATCAAAATATTCAAGTCATGAAGTATGATCATTATAAGCATGAATAAATCATTAAAATTAATTATTCACTCTAAATAAATTCTATATATATTGATGGTATGATGTGGAGAAATGTTTAGCTTTTACCAAATATCATTATCCATTTTTTCAAGTTCAAGCCATCCATCGATAAGAATTAGCTTCTTTTACTTCATTGGATGCTTGGTCTACCTACAAAAATCATTTTCTAGCTTTTGGTACCCAAGCCATCTTAGGTCCATTGAGGTTAGAGCTCATGGTTCTTTTTGGAATCCATATTTGCTTAATCAAAGTATAACCAATCTTTTAGTATTATATTCAAAAATTTTGTAGTTAACTTTATTGCATTTAAAGCAAACTATAGAATGATTTTCAAAATAAGCTTTGCTAAATATATTATTCATAATTTTTTATTTTTTAAAGGATTATATCTAATTTTAGCTTTATCAAAAATAACCTTTTAATTTATTAAAATAGATTGAAGCTTTTGAGATCCAATTATAAACTTGTTAAGCCACTACTATAAAAAGAGCCTACGATAGTGCATACTATGACAGTGATTTTCGAAACTACTGTAATAGAATCTATGGCAGCAGTTAAAAAAAACCGCTGGTATATGATCGATCTATAGTAGTGGTTACAAAAAATCACTGCCATAGGCCGACTTATGGCAGTGGTTCTTCTTTGTAACCACTGCCATAGGTTCAACCTATAGTAGTGGTTAGAAAAATCACTGCCATAGATCGGACCTATAGCAACGGTTTCTTGTAACCATTGCTATAAGTCAATCTATGACAGTGGTTATTTGTAATCGTTGTCATATATATATTTTTTATTTTTTTAAAAATATTATATAATTTTAAAATTTAATTTTCATCTTCATCATTCATTATTTAAATAATTATCATTAGAGTATTGTTGCAAAAGATCACCTCAGACTGATGGTCCTAGCTTCATCGATCAGAAAAATTTGATTTCGACGACCACAAATGATGATGTGATGATCTGATAGATGGAGATCTTCGATGGATCCAAAAATCTGCAATGATGATCTTGGTTATGTTTGTAGTGTACTATCAAAGTTTTACTTCAATTGGATATCGTTATCTTGATCAATTTAGTATAAATTAATTTTAATTGTTAAATAATAAACAAGTGATCAAAGGATCAGATGATGTCCAATTATGAGATAATTTTTGTTATAAAATCTTGGCTACTACTTTAATCATTTTTATGATGGTGATTATAAAATTCAACTCGTGAGACTAAGAACGATCTAAAACTATACGTCACCTGATAATCATTCTTAAACTCTGTTGGTTGTTATGCTCGTGCTTTTGCAATATCTATTTAACGTAAATAGTTAATATGAAAATAATTTAAATTTTACTATCATCACTGTATAACATGATTAAAATTATAGCAAAGATCATTTAATTAAAAAATTATCTCATAATCAGATGTCATTTAATCCTTTGATCGCTTGTTTCTAATTTAACGGTCGAAATCATTCCATATTAAATTGATCATGATAACGATATCCGATTGATGAGAAACTTTGATAGTATGCTACAAATATCATTAAGATCATTATTGTAGATTTTTGGATCGATCGAAGGTCTCCATCTATCAGATCATCGCATCATCATTCGTGATCATCGAAATCAAATTTTTCTCATCAATGAAGCTAGGGCCACTGGATCGAGGCGATCTTTTGTGACGACACTCTAATGATAATTATTTAGATAATGAACAATGAAGATGAGTATTAAATTTTAAAATTATATAATATTTTAAAAAAATAAGAAAAAATTTATTGCCAACCTACGATAGCGATTACTGAAAATCGCTGCTATAGATCTATGGCAGTAGTTAGAAAACCACTGCCATAGATCTATTGCAGCGATTTTCAATAACCACTGTCATAGATCTATGATAGCGGTTCAAAAATTACTGTCGTAGGTTAGATTAAAAATTCTTAAATTTTTTTTCCTTCTGTGTGCTCTCTCTTCCTCCCCTCCTCTCCATCGTCGGTGAGACTCCACCCAAGTCCTTCCCGTCGGATCGACGCCCCCCAAGCCGGCCCCACCTTTCGGTGGTCTTCACCCACCCCCTACGTCGGCCCCTCCCCGATGGTCTTTGCCCACCCCCTGCCCATCCCACCCCCTTGTGCTGCCCTTTCCATCCTCAATTGCCGCTGCGCCATGCCCTCCCCATCCCCGACCACCACCGCCCTTGCCCTCCCATCCCGGGCCGCCCACCCCCTGCCCTCCCGACCACCATCGCCACCCCACCGCCCCTACCATCCCCATCCCCGACCGCCCACCCCCTACCCTCCCCATCCTCGGCCGCCCATCCCCTGTCCTCCCCATCCTCGACCGCCACCGCCCCTGCCCTCCCCATCCCCAACTACTACCGCCCTTTGCCCTCCCCGGCCGCCGCCCCCTGCCCTTCCCATCCCCCGTCGCCACCGCCCACCCCATACCCTCCCCATCCTCGGCCGCCACCGTCCCTGCCCTCCCCATCCCCAACCGCCCGCCCTCTCCCCTGGCCTTCCCATCACAGCACCCCTCCGGGCCCCTCTCTCTCTCTCTCCCTTCTCTCTCTCTTTCCTCTTTTTCTTTCTCTCTCTTCTCTCTATCTCACTATCTTGCTCTTATTTTGTAGGTTACCTCTAGCATCGTCGTCTTCCTCTAGCGCCGTCGCTAGTGATCCTAGGAGCTATCGATGCGATCCCCTCTTTATAGTCACAGGTATAATTTTTATTTTAATTTCATAGTATTATTTATTAATCACTTAACTAGACCTGTTAACGGGTTGGATTTGTGTCGGAACCTAGATATTTAGATCTGAACTTGATTTTAATTACTGATATCGGATCCGAATCCAAATACTCGATAGGTCCATACTTGAAGTACCAGATCCGCACCTTAATAGATCTCGGGTATTCGGACCTAATTTTAGGATCCAAAACTAAGAAAAGAAAAAGAAGAGAGGGAGGGAGGGATTTGGCCTCACCACCATCGCCGGTGAGGGAGATCGAGAGAGAGAGAGAGGGAGGAAAGGGGTCTGGCCTCGTCGGCATCACTAAGAGGGAGGGGGTCCAGCCTCACCGGTGAGAGAGATTGAGAGAGTGAGAGAGGGAGGGAGGGGTTCAACCTCATTGCCATCGTTGGTGAGGAAGATCGAGAGAGGGAGATAGGAAGGGAGGGGGTCTGGCCTCGCCGGTGAGGGAGATCGAGAGAGAGAGAGAGGGATCAGGGAGGGGGTTCGGCCTCACTGATGTTGGAGATTGAGTGGAAGATGGGCAGTTAAAAAGATGAGGAAAGGATGGAGATAGCCAAGAATAGGAGATAGCACACAGCCAAGCCGATTCGAATACATAGTCGAGTTGGCTCGGATCGAGATTGAGCCGATTGGGGGAGGATCCGAGCTAAATGTCTCAAGCACAGAGCCGGCTGTTTCAAGTACAGAGCTGGCTCGGCTTCTGAGCGAGTTGGCTCAATGGATGCAAATAGAATTTGATATCTCTCTCTAAGGTTCCAACTTTAAGTCCTAAGGTACCGTCATCATCTACTTCATTCTTCTTTTAGGTTTCTGAATTAACATCCAGGTTTGTGCAAGAGATCGGATCTATGACTGTTACTCATCCTTAATTATTTATGAATGTAATTCATATTGTAGAATTTATTGGATAATATTTTCTGGATGTTTATATCTTGTTGCTTTTATTTATTGCATTATATAATGATAGACCCATCAATTGATTAGTGTACATAATCTTCAGCATCCGTATAATTATATATAATTGTATGGATGAGAGAATTATGTACAATGATCAATTGATTGTTCAATTTGGATAGTTTGAAAATTATAGATAATTCTATAGGTAATTGCAATAATCAAATGGTATGCTAAGGATTTCAAATAAAATTTTGGATAGTATTTTTCTTTTGTTCTCCCTACATGAGAGAACTAAGGGAAAATGCTGTCAAAATTTTATTCGATCCCTGTTGTATATCGTTTGATTACTGTATTGAATCTATAAAATTAATGCAATTTCTGAATGAAATAGGACCTATCTTTATCTATTAGTTGGTGATAGGATGTATTTATTGCATATCTGAAAATGATATTTAATATGAGTTTCACACATGATATTTATTTTAATCCTTATTTATGATGTATTTTTTATTTATAATGCATATTTATTTATAATGCATTAGTATATAATTTAAGTTCCATAAATGATTTAACTACAGTATCATTATTTTTAAAATGGATAAGGGGTGGATAAAGTTTAGTAAACTCTCGCTAGAATATGAGGTTGGACTTCAAAAATTTCTTGATTTTGCTATAGAAAAATTTGGGGACCATGGACTGGTCCAATGTTCTTGTAAAAAGTATATGGGTGGACCATGGCTACCTCATCAAGATGTAAATAATCACCTCATTATTTATGGCTTTAAAGTTGGTTATGAAATTTATTAGGATCAACATGATGAGGATAGACCGTAAGGAGGCGATCAACATGATGGGGGAGTCGAACAAATGGTTCGTGATATGTTTTCATTTGTTGGCCATAATGATGATGCATCTACATCCATGCCTAATCCTATGGTTGGTGAAATGACAAACAGTGAGAATGTAGAGAAGGTCCGCAAGTTGATGGATGATGCTAATGTTTCATTGTATCCCAGATGTAAAAAGATGGTGAAGCTGAAGTTCTTAATCTGGTTGTATCATTTAAAATGCTCCAATGAGTTCAATAATAATGGAGTGAACTGCATATTAGAGCTTTTGGAAGACATTCTTTCAGATGATGCATAAATTTCGAAGAATAATTATGAGGCATCGAAGATTATTGAATAGCTGGACTTTGCTTACACCAAGATACATGCATGTCCTAATGATTACATGCTCTATTGGGAGGGGGATGTCAATTAAAATGAGTGCATGAGGTGTGGTGTGTCAAGATGGAAATAGAATAAAGACGGCACATCAACTCGTATACCTTAAAAGTTGATGTGATATTTTTTTTTGATTTTGAGAGTATAAAAGTTATTTATGTCGGCAAGGACATCGAAGGATATGAGATGATATGAAGAGGATCGAATAAAAAATGATGCATTGAGGCATCCAGCCGATGGAGAGACATTGTAGAAGTTTAATGAATTACATCCTGACTTCGCACATGAGATACATAATGTGAGGTTGGGCAGCCCAGGAGTATACGCATGCTTCCAGCCATGAGTCTATGGCCAGTCGTGTGCGTAGAGAGGTAATGAATCCTAAATCTTACTAAATAAATTAAATTAATATTTTTTTATATTTTTGATAAACTGATCCATTGTTATAGTTGATGAGAGATGGAGTGATGCCCAATCGTAGCGAGATCTTCCGATCCAACCGTATGGACAAGAAAGGCAGGCTGATGAATGCCGCTATCGAAAGAATTTTTGTAAGTATTAAATATATTAGTATATATGATTAATATTATATCATTTTTTATAAAAAAATATTTAATTTTATAATTATAGGATCAGTTAGATGCGCTCACGAGCGAGGGCCCGGATACCTCTGGCCCCCATGACCATCTATCTCAGGTCTTGGGGCCCGAGCATTCTAGGAGGATCCGATGCAGGCTCGGACATACACCGACCAGCTATTGGTCTGAGATGAGCATCTCTTCATAGGCTTCCATATCGTCGGTTGGAAGGAGCTTGAGGAGGTTTGGCATCGGTAGATCATGCTATGATGCGGGCAGATCGGGCTGAGGAGCATGCATCTCATTTGGAGGGCATCGTGAGAGACATAGTGTCAACGGTCTGCATGCATTTTGGAGATGCTTTCATAGGCTTTGAGGATATGTTGGCCCGCATTCCAGCTCCAGCTCTGGCTTCGGCTCCTACTCCAGCTCTGGCTCTGGCTCCAGCTCCAGCTCATGCTCCATCTTTCGATGATGGTGATGATATAGATTTAGAAGATTTTTTATGTATATTTTTTTTAAAAAATATTGTAATAAATTTTATTCGATAATAAATTTTTAGTATTTTAGAAATATTTTTTATATTTATAATATTTTTTATGTTATATATGTTTGCATTTATCAGGTAAAATATATAAAAAATTAAAAATTTTATATTTTTTAATTATTTAGAAGCTATGGTAGCGGTTTTACAATCGCTGCTATAGACGTGCCAATTGTTGTCGTAGGCAATGTATCAACCGTTGCATTAGACCTATGACAGTGGTTACATAACTACTATCATAGACTAGTCTATGATAATGATTTTATAACCACTGCCATAGATAGCCTATGGCAGTGATTTATGGTAGTAGTTTCGGAATCGCTGCCATAGGCACTCTATGGCAACAGTTTCAAGAACCGCTACAACAACCACTACTATAGACCTACGGTGATGGCTACAGTGGCAGCGATTAACTAATCGCTGTCATAATCTATAACAGTGATTTTTTGGGCTACGACAACAGTTGCGAACTACTATCATAGCCCTATTTTGTAGTGGTGAGCATAGGTTTCAATATTTCAATCTCTTTTCTTAACTTCATATTTTCTTCCAAAAAAAATTTCTTTTCTTTCAGCAAATTTTTTTTCTTTAATGTAAAGTTTTGATTTTTCAAATTCTTCTTTCAACTTGATATTTTTTTTTATTTTTCAAATTTAAGAAGTATATCTTTTTCTTTAGCCAAAAAATTTATTTTTTTCAAAAGATCTTCTTTTTCTCTTAAAGAATTACTCTTTTCATCAACTAAAAGAAGATTTGATTTCTTCAATTCTTTATTTTTCAATCCTATCTTTTTATATTCATTTATTAAGTCATTAGAAGCTTCATATAATTCATCAAAAGAAAATTCATTAGATTGATTTAAGTTTATCTCTATATTGTGAGCCATCAAGCATATGTTTGTCTCTTTTTCACTCGAGGATGACTCTTCTTCTAAATTTGAGCTCTCACTACTTCTCTAATTTGCCAATATAGCTTTCTTTCTTAATTTTATTAAGCCCTTTTTCAATGGAGGTAAGTCCTTTATATATTTTCTAAGTTGATTTTTTTCTTCTTTTCCTCTTCTTGGTTCAAAATTTTTCTTCTTTCTCATGAATTTCACGAACCTTCTTATAATCACCACCATTTCTTCATTATCTTTCAAATTCTTGATAGAATCATTTAAACTTTCATCAATGGTCGATGACTTGAGTGCAAGGATTCTCTTCTTCATTTCTTCCTTCTCCAAGCTTTGGTTTATATTTAGCTCATGTGTCATGAGCAACCCAATTAACTCTTCTAAAGTAAGCTTGCTAAGATCCTTGGCTTCTTGGATTGCTGTTATTTTTGCTTTCTAAGCCTTTGGTAAGGACCTAAGAATTTTGCATACAAGATCACTATTAGCATAGTCTTTTCCAAGGCTCTTTAACTCATTTATAATTTTAATAAATCTTGTAAACATATTATTTATTGTCTCATGAGGTTCTATTTTAAACAACTCATATTTATGAAGCAACATGTTTATTTTAGATTCTTTGACTTGACTTGTACCCTCATGGGTCACTTCAAGTCTATTCCAAATATCTTTTGCAGATAAACATGTTGATATTCTATTGAATTTATTATAATCTAATGTACAATATAAGATATTTATAACTTTAGCATTTAATTGAGCTAGCTTCTTATTTTACTCATTCTAATCTTTTTCAAGTTTAGGCACATACATATTATTGAAATTATTGTGAGTGTATGAGGACCATTGAGTATGACACTCCACATGTCATAGTCTTGTGCTTGAATAAAAATTTTCATTCTAGCTTTCTAATAAGTATAATTGGTGCCATTGAAAAAAGAAGGTCTAATGGTTGAGTATCCTTCACTTAATAAAGAACCAAATGGATCGGTCATAAAATCTTTAACTCTTTGACCATTAGGTTAACAACTAATATTAGAGTACCTGCTCTGATACCACTTGTTGCCTAAGGATGGCTACCCAAGAGGGGGGTGAATTTGGTACTTATAAAATTATAGCTAAATTTGAAATCTAATCAATAATGTGCTTCAACTTAAACTTGTTTGAATGATTGTGATATGATCAATATATGCAGTAACAAAATCAAAGTATAAATGAAACTATGTAAGAATTATGCTAGTGCAAAGTAAGTAAGTAAAGCAAGTAAATAAAATGAAAAGGCACAACAAACACATAAAATTTATAATGGTTCAGAGCAACCCGCTCCACGTCCACTCGCTAAGCTTTTCTTAGAAATTTTACTATAATCCTTTGATTATAGTGTGTTTATTTTTTCGAGCTCACAAATAAATTCAGTTGATTTTCAACAGGAGCACCAACCAAAACTTACTTCGTTAGTTTTCTGGACTTACTAACAACCTAGTTGGTTTTAATCTTCACTCACCAATCACAATCACATAATGATTGTTTTTTCAGGATAACAATCAACCCCGATTAGTTTTAACCTTGGCTCATCAATCATACCATACAACATCCAATTTCGAGCTTGGACCGGCCTTTATCCCAAGTTTCTTGTCTCTAAAGAAACTTGTAAAGAAGATAAAATATAATTTTAGCATAAAAATAAATAGAAAATAAAAACTCTTTTGAAGCATGGAGAAGAAGCTGAATGATTGATCTTTTAAAGCTTGACTTCTCTTCAATCAATGCTTGAGAGAATATTGGAGAAGATCACTCTTGGAAAGCCCTCAATTCTGTGCACTTTAACCCTCTCTTTCTCCCTTTCTCAATAATATTCAATAACCCTCTCTTAGTTTGAAGATTTTCTCTTTAATCCACTTTCTTATTTTTTGCATTGAGTTTCTAGCCTTGTATATACTTGAAAGTGGCTAGAGAATGAGTTTTGACCATTGAACCCCTTGAAATAGCCGTTGAGGGTCATTATGAATAAAAAGTTGAAGTTCTAAAAAATTAGCCGTTACAGTCATTGGGTCGGCTCAGTTTTTCACTGAATTGGTCCAGTATCAATAGACTTCAAGAATTAACTTTCTATCTTTCTATTTTTTGAGACTGAGTTGATTAAATGTTTTATGGAGCCAACTAAGTACTAAGCCAGCTCAGTTTTTCACTGGGTCATCTCAGTTCTCAGTCTTTAACAATTCTATATATATTTCTGCATGAGTAGCTTTTTGACTTCAACTTTTGATGGCTTTTTCTATCTTAATTTTTACAATCTTTTCCACCATTAAGACTTTCAAAACTTCTTATTCGAGCTTTATTTGAGCATTTGAAATTATTCTTTTCTTTGATTTTTCTTTTTTTGAGAAGATTTCTTCTATGGATAATTTTTTAATTTTAAGTACTTAAAAAGTCCTACATATATTTTTCAAATACATAATTAGTATTATTTATACTCAATATTCTAGAATTATCAAAATCAATCTTAGGATCAACATTACGAAAAGAGAAAACATCTTCTTAAATGACTTTGTGGAGGATCCTCTATACAATGAGGACTTAAACTGTGCATAGCTCTTCTGATGAGGAGAGAGTTTGATCTTGAATTTAATGAAGATATCAATATGGCAAGCCTAAAGTTACAGTTAGGGATGAAATTTACTAATACCACAATCTTTGGAGCTGCATTGAGAAAGTATGCAGTAAGGATGTCCATTGACTTCAAGTTCAAGTTAAATGAGAGGAATATGACATCCACTATACATTATAAGAAAATAGAATATTAGCGACAGTACTTTTGCCATCGCTAATAATGGATATTAGCAATAAAATTAGTGATGGTAAAATTACCATCGCTAATAATCTTTTTTACTGACATCTTTAACGAACGATGGTAGTGGCGATGGCTATGCCGTCGTTATAGGTATTAGCGATAATATTAGCGACGACAGTTAGCCATTGCTAATACTAAATAATTTTATTATTTTAACTAGATTTTATTATTATTAGCAATGGCAGATAATTATTAGCAATAATATTTTTCTATCACTAATAAAAAAATAATTTTATTTTTTAAAAAAATTATTATAGAATTATTAGTAGTAAAATTATATTATTAGCAACAAAAAAAGTCATTGCTAATATTAATAATTTTAAAAAATATTTTTTAAAATTATTTAAATAATTTTTTAAAAAATTATTAGCGATGATCGTCGATAATTAATTAATTAAATTATAATTATAATTAATTTTTTTAAAAAAATTTAAATTTATGTATGATGACTTTTCTATCGCTAACAGTCAAAAATCCATCGCTAATACATATTAGCGATGGCAAAAATGCCATCGCTAAATATTATCGCTAATTTTAATTTTTCTATATATTTTTGAATATGGTATAATTTTAAAATTTAAAGTTCATCTTTATCATTCATTGTCTAAATAATTATCATTAAAGTATCGTCACAAAAGACTGCCTCGATCATATAGCCCTAGCTATATCGATCAATAAATTTGATTTTGATGGCCACAAACGATCGCTTGATGATATGATAGATAGAGACCACCTATAATTTTAAAAACTTATAACGATGATCTCAGTGATATTTGTAGCACACTATCAAAATTTTACTTTAATCTGATATCATTATCATGATCAATTTAGCATGAAATGATTTAGGCTGTTAAATAAAAATGAGTGATCAAAAGATTAAACGACATTCGATTATAAGATAATTTTTTAGATAAATAATCTTTGCTACTATTTAATCATTTGTATGGTAGTGATCATAAAATTTAAACCATGCATATATGAACGATTCAAAACTATGTGACTTTTGATACTTATTCTTGAAGTCTTTAAGTAATTATACTTATACTTTTGTAAGATCTACTTAACATGGATGGTTCATATATATGCAGTTTGAATTTTAGGATCACCATTGTAATAATGATTAAAGCAGTAGCAAAGATCATTTATCTAAAAAATTATCTTAATCGGATGCTGTTTGGCCTTTTGATCACTCATTTTTTATTTAATGGCCAAAATTATCCTATGCTAAATTGATCATGATAGTTATATTTGATTGAAGTAAAATTTTGATTATATGCTAAAAATATTATCAAAATTATTTTTATAAGTTTTTGAATCTATTGGTGATCTTTATCTATCAGATCATCAGGCGGTCATTTATGGCCATCAAAATCAAATTTTACTGATCGACATAGCTAGGACTATCGGATCGAGGTGATCTTTTGTGATGATACTCTAACGATAATTATTTAGATAATGAACGATGAAGATGAATTTTAAATTTTAAAATTATATTATATTTAGAAAAAAATTTAAAAAGTATTAATGATGGATTTTTTATTGATGACATTAGCGATGACAAGTTTACAATCGCTAATAAAAATTATGAAAAAAATTTCTTTGATAAAAGTATTAGCGATGGATTTTTATTTTTAGCGATGGAGTTTCGTCGCTAATGCTTTTACCGAAGGCATTAGCAAGTTTGTCGTTGCTAATAGTCTACAACCTCAAAACCAACATGAGAGAAAAAAATTTACTTGCCTGCGCTCATCCTCTCTTGTTCCTACCCTTCGTCCTTCTTTCATCGGTGCCTAAACCCCTCTCACCACCCCCACCCCTCCTTTCCTCCCTTCTTGTCCCATCCCTCCAGCATCCCGTGGCCACTCCGACCCCGCTGGCCCCTTCCCTATGCCGGCCTGATCCCTTGGCCTCAAGCTCGATTTCGTCCATGCTCACGGTCGCCCCACCCCTATCGGTCTCGACGGCACCAGCCTAACTCCACGACCGTGCCCCGACCCCATTGGCCCTGATGTCCCAGACCGGACCTCGTGGCCGCCCTAACTCTGCCACTCCTGATGCCACCTGCCCAACCTTGTAGCCCCGAGCCCGCATCCCTCCATACCCGCATCCGCCTAGACCTTGCCAACCCTGACATCGCCTACTCGACCCCACGACCCTTACCTCATCGCCCCCAGCCCATCGGACTGACCCTGCAACCCCGATCTGCACCACCTTCCCACGACCCCATCCCTGCTCCTTCATTTTTGTGGTTGCATCCCTGAGCCACCGCCCCTAGCCCACGATCCTATTGGAAAATGTGTTTCAAAGTGAATCATCAGCCTGCTGATGATTGAGCTACATTATATCTATAATTAATTTATTAATAAATAAAATATATTTTTGATATTTTTCATCATAAAGTATTCATCTTTTAATAAATTTCATTATTGTGATGAAGTTCTTAGGACTATTTAGCTTTGATAAAGAGAGAATTTATCGATTAGTCCTTAAATCTGTTCATGACCAAATGATAGGCTGTTAGAAAGGATGATAGTATCTATCGAGCATAGATCGCTGTATGTCATATAGGTGGATTATCCTCTTAACCAAAAAGTGTGAAGACACTGGTATGGCATACAGGTGAGATATATAGATACATCATCATTGAACATGACCAACTTCAGAGCATTCTGCTGTCGAGAATATCTCTGATGGGATATAGGTATAAGTGTTCCTTAGACCTGAGATCACTTTAGTGACTTACGAGCAACTCACTGTACTTTGGTATCGGACTAACTAAATTTTTAATTCAGTAACGAAAGGCTTCTGGGCACAGTCAAGTACTTATGAAGTCAGAGTGTGATCAAGATGGAATTGACCACTCCAAGAGTTGGAGAAGAATGTATCACTGTATTTCAATATAGCAAAACCTTGGCCAGGATAATCCATCAGATGGATTTGATATTTTAAAATACAATATGGATAACTTGATCAGAGTTGACAGTTGAACTCTGAGGTGTCATACGAGCATTTTGGTCAAAGGGATGAATTATATGAAAACTATATCCGCATGGGTTCTAAGGATGTTGTTCTATACATTCGACCTATCCGACCGTCGGATACCATTACTAGATGGTTACTTTGATTGGTACAAAAATTTATTTCTATACTATCGACTTAGGTTCGAACCTATGAGGTCATACACATTAGAGATCATGATTAGATCGGATGGTTGATCAATGATTAAAAATCGTTCTAGGATTAAACGATCAATATGATTGATGTTTAACCTAGCGTAAGTATTGTAGGAGGATCAATTAAAAATTCAATTGCTAATTGGCTTAATTTGATTAAGATAAATGATTAAGATTAGGTGTAATTAAATATGATTTAATTAGATTTAGTTTGGGCTTGATTGGATCAAGTCCAATTGACTTATTGGATAAGCCAAGTGCAAGAAAAAACTAGTCCTAGTTCAACTAGGACTTGAGTCAAACCAATTTTCTAATTTGATTAGAAAATTAAATCAAAATTAAATCTAATTCTTAATTGAGTTAGAACCTAATTTAACTTGGTTGACTTGGTTTTGATTTAATTTGGTTTGAAAAACCATGTTTGACCAAGTCATAGATGGAATCCTAATGAGACTAGGATTACACCTTACGCCACTTTAGCCCTCCATGCCCCCCATGCCTATTTTTTAGGAATTTTTCATGAAAATTCTCTTTTTCTTGATCTTCATGCATGCCTCCTCTCTCTCTCTCTCTCTCTTTCTCATATGGTAATTTGGTGGTTGACCAAGTCAAAAAGAGAAGTAAGTTTTGATCTAGGATTCTATGAGATAGAATCCTTATAAACTAAAACACCTCCTTCTAATTATGCCGCCCACATCTTCTTTATTTTCCCTAAATTTCATGGTAAAAGAAGAAATTTTTGTGCACCCCTATTGTTGGTCCATGGTAGGAAATAAGGTGGGGGTGCCCAAGAGTTGGGCGCCCTAACAACTTGCCATGTTATGTTCTTTCCTTGTTTGAGTTTTTGATCAAACTTTGACTCTGCATATCTTTTTATTTAGGATGAATTTTATCCTAATTTTTTTATGAAATATAGAACTTTAGGAGTGCTTTGGGGTGTGTGAAAATTAAAAGGAGAGGATCTTTGGGCATTGGGGTTCCATAGACACCAAACTAGGTGCTACGTGAAAGCAAAGATAAGAAGAGGGTCTTCTTCTAGGGTTGCTGTGTTCATCATCTTTCTTCCTTCTTTCTTGGGTTTTTTGAGAGAGTCTCAGATTTAAAATCTCTTCTCTACCTTCTCCTCTTTGGAAGAATTCAAATCTAGAAGAAGAAGGTATCTGATCGACCATCGAAGAAAGATCAGTATTAGCATACTATGCTAATTTCCTGCATTAGGATTTTTGATCATGCTTGTGGGCTCATGTGGATGAATCCTAGAGACTGGATACGTATGCAGCTCACAACTTCATCCTCAAGCCTAGATCGATAAGTTAGAACATCTAACTTACACAGATAATAAATCTGATCCATTGGTTTCATGGCTGCATTAGATGTAGTATTGTAACATGTTGATGAGATCAACATGTTAATCTTTTCTTTATATTTTTAATTTTTGATTTAATATCATACCTTGATCATATAATAAATCTTAGATCTAGAATATTTTCATTCTTATTTAAATAAATATTTAATTTATTTAAGTTTTTTGCTGTCTGATGTTGAAAAAGTTTCAAGATCTATCCGTGAAACTCTAGATCTGGTTCCTTTAATTGGTATCAGAGCCTAGGTTCTTATTACATGATTTTCTTGAGCATATTTAGATTATTTATTAGATTAAATCTAATTTATAATCTAATTATTAAATTTAAAATTAAAATTTAGATCTCACGAACTTTTATAAGGTTATGCTGCTATAAGGTTTATCCCTTATAATAAAAAGATTATCCTAGTTCATGATGATATGTTCCAAATCATAAATTTATTAGATTTGATCTAATTTTATTTATAATTTAATAAATTTAAAATAGTTTAGATCTAAAAATAAAATTTTTAGATTGTATGGACTGCTATAAGATTATCCTGCTGTAAGGTTTACTCCTTACAGTAAAATGGTTGTCCTAGTACGTGCTGATCTGAAATATTGATCATAAAATTTTAGATTAGATTCAAGAAATTTTATGATCTGATTAAAAATATTTTAATATAATTTTAATTATCATAAATATATTAGGTTTGATCTAAGTTGATTTATGATTGATTGGTGTTGAAACCATTTCAATTACATCAACTTGTTTAGATTAGATCTAAAGTAGATTCATATTTATGTTATTTGCATTTTGATTATGAATCAAACATGCTACTTGGTTGATAAAATCATGTTGTAAAAATATTTTACAAATATGAAAATAATTTTTGAAAAGCTGAATCCCATTCCTCAGCCTAAAACTTAATTAAGAATTAAAAAGTTATTTGATCAAGATCTAGAATTGTAAATTGAAGATCCTAAGAGATAAATCATAATACATTGGGTTAAATGGGTTAGTGGAGATTAGGTCTATTAATTGGGTTCAACCTAGGGTTAGATTAAAGAATGGACTTAATTAAAGAATTGACTAAATCTAATCAATTATTGTCTTAGATTAGGTCAAGGATTTTTTAGATCAATTATAATAGTTGTAGTTGGTCAAGTCCATGTCTTTAGTAAGACCCAAGATGGACTTGATTCT
The DNA here is from genome assembly GCA_006176705.1 of Cocos nucifera. Taxonomy (NCBI): domain Eukaryota; kingdom Viridiplantae; phylum Streptophyta; class Magnoliopsida; order Arecales; family Arecaceae; genus Cocos; species Cocos nucifera. Next base: position 346,492 of record QRFJ01003983.1, read on the forward strand.
GATGGACTTGATTCTTAGCTACGAGGTCTAGCATGAACTGTTAGGTTGATCTAATTGAAACTAATTAAACCAGTTGGTATCTAAGGTAAATAAGACCGGTAGTCTTTAATTAGCAGCCCGCTTACCTGGCCATTTCTGATGGTGTCTAAGGTAAGCTTTGGCAGATCCTCCCACTGATCGAACTTACCTGACCTCTTGGTAAAATTATATTTTGATTGAATCACTTGACTATTCGAGCTGACCAATGTCAGTTAGGTAAATCAGTATGACTGATTTAGGTGCTCCTTGATCGGCCTATTAATGATTTCCCTTAAGCTGACTTGGTAAAGTCGGTGGGAGAATCATGACAAGCTGGTTCATCTGACCTTCTCTCTTCTTTAAAAATTAAATCCTCTAAAATTATTAGGTCCTTAAAATGAATTAGTTATGGTGATAACTAGATCATAGTCTTCCATTAAGTGGATGATAATGGATCAATTAGTTGGATAATCATTAGAGGCCCATAAGCTTGGTGCTTATCTGCTAATGAAATTATCATTCATAATATGATTTCTTGGATGCATCTCTTTAAATGATGGTTAGGTTGACCAACCATAGTTAGGCTTAATTATTCATTAGTTAGATGGACCAAGTATGATCATGTTAATGGTTGGATCTAACCAAGACTTTCAGTAGAGGCCCTAGCCTACTGAAAAGATACTGGGAGCAAAATTAAATTACTAAAAATTATTTAGAGAAATAATTGATTATGAACCTATCCTTAAATATACATAGATTGACTAACCATAGTTGGGCTTGTGTGCAGTCTATATGGATTCTAGTACCCACTAAGACATTAGGATAATTCCTCGAATTAGAGGTAGAGGCTATCAATTTGAATAAAATAGTGGAAGAAATCTTTTGATTAAAGTTCAAATCTTTAGGTTTAATGAATCAATTACTCATTAGGCTTTTGGTTCTTCTTTATGCAGTTAAACCCAAACCACAGTTGCTCCATTCATTGTTAGATAGTGATTAACTTATGGAACCCAACTTCGATAATAAGTATTGAAAGTTGAATGTTGTTTAGCAGTACGAAGTGGTTCGTGCTGATGCCTCTATGCTCAATTTAAACATAAGGTCCAAGAATAACCTAGATCAGGCATAGTGCTCTCATTGTAAGAAATAGGGGCATTGGAAGATGAATTGTCCTTAGTGTCGTGATTCCCATGACCCCAACAAGCTGAATAAGAGAGATGAGTAAGTAGTTGCTGATCAAGAATGTTATATGATAACACCTTATAATTTCTCTATTTGTAATACTTCTACTTGAGTATTGGATACCGAAAGTCTAGTCCATATTTGCAATACATTGCAAGAACTTCAAATTAGTAGAAGACTTGAGAATAATGAGCGATTCCTAAATATTGGAGATGGAAGATCTGTTCTAGTTCTAGCTATGAAAATAGTTCAATTTATTCTCAATACTAACATCATTTCTTTAAATGAATGTCATTATTGTCCTTCCTTTCTGATGAATATAATTTCTATTAGTCTTTTGGCCAAAGATGGTTACCATTTATCTATAAAGGAAGATTATTATGACATTATTATGAATAATGCTACAATAATGCAAGGATAACAAAGAAATGATTTTTATATTTTATCACAGCCTGTGAGTATAATGTATACTTCTAGAAAACATCATAGATTAGATAATATCTCTGATATCTACCTATGGCACTGTAGATTAGGTTACATTAACAAGAACATGATAAATAGGTTGACCCAAGAGGGAATCTTCAAAGTTGGTGATTGTGAATCACTTCGAACCTGTGAGTCCTATCTTCTTAAAAAAATGACCAAGTTATCTTTTACTAAAAAAGATGAGAGAGCTACTGAGCTCTTAGGTCTAGTACATACTGATATATGTAGACCAATGAGCATAAGTATAAGAGGTGGATATGTCTACTTCATCATTTTTATAGATGATCTATCAAGATATGGATATGTTTATCTGATGAAACATAAGTCGAATTCATTTAAAATATTCAAAAGATTCTAAAGTAAAGTAGAAAAACAAACTGAAAAGAGTATTAAAACTCTTAGATCAGATCAAGAAGGTGAATATCTATCCAGTGAGTTCTTGACATATCTAGAAGAGAATGAAATTCTCTCACAGTAGACTCCTCCTGGCACACCACAACATAATAGTATATCAAAAAGGAGAAATCGAACTTTGTTAGACATGATTCGATCCATGATGGAATTTTTTAATCTGTTTGTTTCATTTTAGGGTTATTCTCTTGAGACTGCATGTTATATATTGAACAATGTATCGAGTAAATCTATTGCAAAGACTCCATATGAGATATGGACTGGGTGTAGGCCTATACTTTCTCACCCACAGGTTTGGGATTGTCTGGCCCATGTCAAACGTTTGCATACAGATAAGCTTGGACCCCGATCTGATAAATGCATATTTATAGGATATCCCAAAGAAAGTAAGGGTTACTATTTCTACCATACTGATGAATAAAAGGTATTCGTCAGTCTTAAGAAACTCATTTTAAGAAAAGAGTTTCTTGGTGAAGGAATTATTGCCTCTAAGGTTAAACTTGATGAAGTTCAATAGATAGAAAAATCGATACCTATAGCTGAACCTGAGTCAAATTTTATTAGATCAGATTCAAAGTCTAGTGTACCTATACCATTAAGGCGATTCGGTAGAGTACTATATCATCTGGATAGACGCTATGATTTCTTAATCCAAGACGGTGATCCCATCAAACTTGATGAGAACAATGAGGATCTGATCATCTATATGGATGCTATGCAGAGGCCTGATTTCGAGAATGACTTGTGGTCATGAAATTCAAAATGGAGTCTATGAAGGTTAACGATGTTGATATTGGTTGATCCATCCAAATGGGTTAAACCCATTAGGTGTAAATGGATCTTCAAAAGAAAAAGAGGTGCAGATGAAAAGGTGGAGATCTATAAAGCTCGCCTGGTTGCCAAGAGGTATCGTCAATGTTATGGTATTTACTATGATGAGATATTTTTTTCTGTGGCAATGCTTAAATTCATTCAGATTATGCTTGCGATTGCTGTCCATCTAGACTACGAGATCTGGCAGATGGATGTAAAAATAGCTTTTCTAAATGGAAAAGACTGAAGAGGTGTATATGATACAACCTGAGGGGTTCACATCCACAGATGAGTCCAAGGTGTGCAGACTTCATTTTGATAAAGTGATCAAAATGTATGGCTTCGTTAAGAATAGAGAAGAACCTTACATTTATAAATAGGCAAATGGTCTAGTAGTAGTATTCCTTATCTTGTATGTGGATGATATTCTCTTAATCGAGAATGACATCCTCACACTGCAGGGAATAAAAGTCTGATTGTCATCATAATTCTCCATGAAGGACTTGGATGAAGGATCCTACATCCTAGGGATGAAGATCTATAGGGATAGATCTAAAAGGATGCTCGGATTATCCCAGTCTACATATATAGATACTGTACTGAAGAGGTTTAGCATGAAAAATTCTAAAAAGGGCTATCTTTCGATAGACCATGAAGTTTTTCTCTCTAAGAAGGATTGTCCGACAACTCCTGAAGAGAGAGAGTATATGAGTAGAGTCCCATATGCTTTGACAGTGGGATCTATCATGTACGCCATGACATGTACGAGACCAGACGTGGCATACTCACTAGGAGTAGTGAGTAGATACTAGTCTGACCATGGAGAAAATCACTGAAAAGTGGTTAAAATCATCCTTAAGTATTTAAGAAATACTAAGAACCAATGGTTGGTTTATGGCGAGTCAGATCTGAAACTTATGAGATTTATAGACTCTATCTTTCAATTTGACCATGATGACAGCAGAAGTGTGTCGGGATATATCTTTACTTTGAATGGTGGAGCTATCTGTTGGAAGAGTTTCAAGCAGCATACTACGACAGACTCTGTTTGTGAAGCAGAGTACATTACAGCATCAGATGCCATGAAGGAAGCTGTGTGGCTGAGGAAGTTTATTATCGAGCTTGGAGTAGCACCCTCTCTTGATGGTTCAATCTTGCTTTACCATGACAGCATTGGTGCCATTGCTCAGACGAAAGAATCGAAGGCACATCAGTGAATAAAGCACATTCTATGCCACTTCCACCTGATCCAAAAAATCATGGATAGAGATGACATCGATCTTCAGAAGATCAACGGAAAGAAGAATCTGACCGACCCCTTCACTAAAGCCCTGACAATAAAGAAGTCGACAACCATAAGTCAAAAGATGGATATTAGATACTGTATCGAATGGCTTTGGGACAAGTGGGAGTTGTTGAAAAATATGTCCCAAAGTCAATTATCAGTCTATTGATGATTGAAATATATTATATCTATAATTAATTCTAATCAATAAAATATATTTTTAGTATTTTTCATCATAAAGTATTCATCTTCTAATAAACTCCATTATTGTGATGAAGTCCTTAGGACTATTTAGCTTCGATAAAGAGAGGATTTATCGATTAGTCCATAAATTTGTTCACGATCAAATGATAGACTGTTGATAGGATAATAGCATCTATCGAGCATAGATCGCTGTATACCATATAGATTGGTTGTCCTCTTAACCAAGGAGTGTAGAGACATTGGTATGGTATATAGATGAGATGTATGGATACATCATCATTGAACATGACCAACTTTAGAGCATTCTGCTATCGAGAATGTCTCTGATGGGATATAGGTATAAGTATCCCTTAGACCTGAGATCACCTCAGTGACTTGTAAGCAACTCACTATGCTTTGATATCAGACTAACTAAATTTCTAATTCAGTAACGGAAGGCTTCTGGATACAGTTAAGTATTTGAAAAGTTAGAGTGCGATCAAGATGGAATTGACCACTCTAAGAGTTGGAGAAGAATGTATCACTGTATTTCAATATAGCAAAACCTTGGCCCGGATAATCCACCAGATGGATTTGATATTTTAAAATATAATGTAAATAACCTGACCAGAGTTGACAGTTGAACTCTGAGGTATCCTACGAGCATTTTGGTCAAGGGGATGAATTATATGGAAACTATATCTTCATGGGTTCTAAGGATGTTGTTCTATACATTCGACCTATCCGATCGTCGAATACCATTGCTAGATGGTTATTTTGATTAGTATAGAAATTTATTTCTATACTACTAACTTAGGTTTGGACCTATGAGGTCACACATATTAGAGCTCACGATTCGATTGGATGGTTGATCAATGATTAAGAATCGTTCTAGGGTTAAATGATCGATACGATTGATGTTTAACCTAGCGCAAGTATTGCAAGAGGATCGATTAGCAATTTGATTGTTAATTGGCTTAATTTGATTAAGTCAAAGGATTGAGATTAAGTCTAATTAAATATAATTTAATTAGATTTAGTTTGGACTTGATTGGATCAAGTCCAATTGGCTTATTGGATAAGCCAAGTGCAAGAAAGAACTAGTCCTAATTCAACTGGGACTTGGGTCAACCCAATTTTCTAATTTAATTAAAAAATTAAATTAAAATTAAATCTAATTTAATCTAATTCTTAATTGAGTTAGAATCTAATTTAATTTGGTTGACTTGGTTTTGATTTAATTTGGTTTGAGAAATCATGTTTGACCAAGTCATAGATGGAATCCTAGTGATACTAGGATTACACCTTGCGCTACCTTAGCCCTCCACGCCCCCCATGCCTATTTTTTAGGAATTTTTTATAGAAATTCTCTTTCTCCTAATTTTCATGCACGCCTCCTCTCTCTCTCTCTCTCTCTCTCTCTCTCTCTCTCTCTCTCTTTTTCATATGATAATTTGGTGGTTGATCAAGTCAAAAAGAGAAGTAAATTTTGATCTAGGATTCTATGAGATAGAATTCTTATAAACTAAAACACCTCCTTCTAATTGTGCCATCCACATCTTTATTTTCCCTGAATTCTATGGTAAAAAAGAAGTTTTTGTGCACCCCTATTGCTGGTCCATGGCATGACATAAGGTGGGGGTGCCCAAGAGTTGTGAGCCCCAACAACTTACCATATTATGTCCTTTCTTTGTCAGAGTTTTTGACCAAACTTGGACTCTGCATATGTTTTTATTTAAGATGAATTTTATTCTAATTTTTTCATGAAATATAGACTTTTAGGAGTGCTTTTGGGTTTGTGAAAATAAGAGGGAGAGGATCTTTGGGCATTAGGGTTCCATAGACACCAAACTAGATGTCTAGGTGAGAGCAAAGAGAAGAAGAAGAGGGTCTTCTTCCAGGGTTGCTGTGTTCATCATCTTTCTTCCTTCTTCCTTAGATTTTCTGAGAGAGTCTCAGATCTGAAACCTCTTCTCCATCTTCTCTTCTTTAGAAGAATCCAAATATAGAAAAAGAAGGTATCTGATTGACCATCGAAGAAAGATCAGCATGGTACTAGCATACTATGATGATTTCCTGCATCAGGATTTTTGATCGTACTCATGGGCTCGTGTCGACAACTTCTAGAGGCCAGATACATGTGCCGCTTACAACTTCATTCTCAAGCTCGGATTAGCAAGTTAGAATATCTAACTTGCATGGGTAATAGATCTGATCTATTGGTTTCATGGCTGCATTAGATGTAGTATTGTAATATATTGATGAGATCAACATATTAATCATTTCTTTATATTTTTAATTTTTGATTTAATATCATGCCTTGATTATGTAATAAATCTTAGATCAAGGGTATTTTCATTCTTATTTAAATAAATATTTGATTTATTTAAGTTTTTCACTGCTTGATTTTGAAAAAATTTTAAGATCTACCCGTGAAACTTTAGATCCGATTCCTTCAGGCCCCACCCCACCGACCTGACCCCATGGCCTCGATCCGCACCATCTTCTCGCAGCCCCATCCCTACTCCTTTATTTTCGTTGTTAAGCCCCCGAGCCATGGCCTCGACCCTACGGCCCTGCCTCACCATCCCGAGCTTGCGGCTCCAATCTTGCGGCCCCTATGAAAGTAAAAAATTATTGGCTTCATTTTTCTTTCCTTATCAATAGAATCTCCACTCTTATCTTATTATATTGGAAAATGATGCTCAGCCTATACGTCTCTGGATATCTGTGATCCTCATTGTATATGCTTTTTCTTAAGTCTGGATGGTTATCACCTTATCTTTTGAATGAATTTTATAGCACCTACTTTGGCTACGTGGGAAACATGATGTTAAAACAGATAGAATCTACATTTCAATATACTATTCTCATATACTTCAGAATATCAATGGATATTATACTTGTCTTCAAGATGATGTTTTCCAAGTCAATATTTCTGATGGAAGTTGGTTTTTTCCTCACTACTGGTTTTACTTCATCCCAAATGATGTATCAATGGAAATGAATACTGATGGGATGTGCCTTACTTTTTACTATTATTATGCTTTTCAATGCTCTTACTACTGCTCTTATTTTATTCCAAATGAAGTATCTAAGGAAAAAAGTACTGAAAGAATTAGGCTCAACTTGTACTATCTTCACATACCTCAAGCTTGTAGCTGTTACTTTTTTAATATTCCTAATGATATATCTCAACTATATTTAGTTGATGGAAAAGGTTTCTTTTTTGCTGAATTACAGTTATGCTTATGCTACTATCAATACATCTACAATTATAATGGAAGCAAGACCACCTTCTTACATTATGCTATTTTAGCACCTTTGGGCCATTTGTTGTGCTAGTCTCATTTTCAGAAATTATGAACTATTATACTTGTAAAGCCTATTCATTTATTGAGATGGCATTATGTGGATCTTAGTGAAGGAGATCACTTTCTTCTTAATAATTGTTTATCATTAGCAATGGCCTATATATCTTACCTTAGAGGTGATGAATTAGGTTTGGTTGTGAGGAAAACCAAGATGAATATAAGCTTTAGATTATCTTTATTGTCATCTTGCTAACAGCTTATTCAGCATAGTCTTGGCATATAGATCTTTAGTTTTCATCACTAATTGAAGCTTTTGTCTCTTCAAATACCGGTGATTATGCTATGATAGTGCTAGGTTCCTGTTGCTTTTTGTATACCTATATAGATGGTTGTTGTCTTCTTAATTTTATTTTTTTTTATTTTAGGATGCTGGGATATCCAGCTCTCATCCACCAGCTACTAAAGATGAGCAGAAGGAGGAGGACGAGGAGGATGTTACCTAATTTTTTTTATATTATGGCCAATAAATGGATGAGAAATTTATACCAAAACTCTTTACTAGAACTATAAAAACTCTTATATGTATGCTTTAATTAATTTAATTATATTATTTACTTATTGTAGACATGACAACTGGGTCATTCATCAGGCCAGCTGTAGTTATGGGAGGCTACATATTAGTCTAGGAGGACTGGTGATTATTTAGATTCTAGGTCATGATAGATCATGGTAAGAATTTCAAACTATATTTATTAAATTATTGCAAGATCTGATATGTACATAGAATTAATGTATTTTTGAACTATGTAGCAAATTATGTGGAGTACATCGTTGCACGGTATGGCAATGATCCATCCACTCAGTTTGCCCTTGATCTTAAGGGATGGCTCAAGATCACCGAAGGGGTGAGTAGGAGTCGGATCATAGGATTTAGCCACAGCTTCGATCTTTCAGTAGCTCGATCATCTTCGGTGTCCTCATAGGCCTCGATGTTCTAGATTTGAAGCAATGTCCATATGGAGGAGGTCGTGCAGAGGCTTCTGAGCTAGCAACCTTAGAGCATTCAGGATGTCATTTGTGATACAGTCATAAAGGCTTTTTAGGATCTACGACTATACAACCAGCTAGGCTCATTATCCCAACTATTATATTGAATAATTCTATTAGTAAACTCTTTTACTTGTTTTAAGTTTTCATATTTAAAAGCTTCACAAATTTAGGCTATGCTTGAGTTGAAAAAGAAGATTTAAAGACTAAAAATTTAATCTAACTATCCAATTGATGGATCGGGGATGTCTATAGTTCCGTATCATAGAATGAAATGTGTAAGAATAATCTATTCGAGAATCGAAGAAGAGTATCGAAAGATACACCTCCGTATCAAAACTTATGAATAATATTTTATTTTTCTTCATTTCAAGATGCTAGGATATCTGGCTCTCATTCATCAGCTGCTAAAGATGAGCCGAAGGATGAGGAGGAGGAGAATGAGGAGGATGTTACCTGATTTTTTTTTTTTTCTATATAATTTTGATACTTGTTAAGTAGTATCTCATTATAAAATTATATAATTTATATTTTTAATATAATATAATTAATTTTATATTTATGATCATGTTAAATAGTTAATATCTTATTTTTAATAAAATTTAAAAATATTATTATTTGTTAGTAGATTTTAAATTATTTAATTATAATTTTTTAAAAAATTAAAAATTGTTAGCAATGGCATTAGCGACAACATTACTGTCACTAATAGTTTTTTTATAAAAAAACTAAAATTATTAGCAATGGCATTAGCTACAAAAATATCATTGCTAATAAATTTTTATCAATTTAATTAATAAAAATTAAATTTTTTAGCGATGGCATCTTTGTCACTAATGCTGTTGCTAATTAGTTATTAACGATGGCAATAGTTGCTGTTGCTAATAATGATAATTAGTGATAAAAATTTTTTAGATTGGATTTTACGACAGTATTAGTGACGACAAGATTATTAGTAATGGCATATAGACTATTAGCAATAGCGTTTAGCTGTCGCTAATAGTCAGAATTCTTGTAGTGATATGTACAAATAAGTATGGATGAAGAATATATGTAAAAAAAATATGGGTGAATTCACATTCTAGATTAAAATATTTCATCAAAGTTGTATGTAGGAGTGAACAATTTCTAACTCTCAAGTTATATTACCTGGCTTAGAAGTACTTGGATGAGTTTAGGACTACAAATGCTAAATGCAAGGTATCAGCTATATAGACTCATATTAAAAAAGATATTGCTATGGGTGTAAGTAGGAGCCAAGTATATAGAGGTAAAAGGAAAGCTAGAAAAATTATTGAAGGAGATAAAAGGTTGCTATATGGGAAACTAAGGGATTATGTTAAAATAATTAGGAAAATTAATGTTAAGAGTTATGTGATTTTATAGTGTAAAGTTTCTATTATAATAGAATATATATCAAATATCATGCTTAGAAGATGGGATTCTTTTCTAAATGTAGACCTATAATAGATTTAGATAGATGTTTCCTTGAGGGAAGATTTGGAGGATAGTTGCTTTTAGTTGTTGGCAGAGATAGAATTGATAATATCTTCCCTATTGCAATAGTTATTATGGAGCAAGAAAATAGAGTCTCTTAGAGTTGGTTTCTTCGTGCCTTCAATGAGGATATGGGCAAGCTTGATGACATTGGGATAGTATTCATATCAGATATACATAAGGCATCTGTTTATTGCATCATATCTTTGCTACATTCTAATTTATTTTTATGTTTTACTTACATATAATATTGCTAATATGTCAAGGACTGATCTCTACAATTGAGGAGCTATGTTTTAGAGTGGAGCATAGGTACTACATGAGACACATATATAATAATTTTAAATCATTATTCAAACAAGAGTTGAAAGATACAATATAAAAAGCAACATGTATAACCAGTGTCTGAGAGTTTGAAAAGATGATGGCATATATCCGAACTATTAATGTAAAAGCTTGGAAGTGGCTTAAGAAGATTCCTTCACCCCAATAGTCCAAGGCCTATTTTAGTAATAGGGCCAAACCTTAGTAAGTCATTCAACGTCATGATCTTGGAGGCCAGAAGTCTATCTATATTGTCTATGTTAGAGCAGATTAGAACTAGGTTGATGAAAAGATTCAACATCAAAAGACTTGGCATAGAGAGATATTATGGATTAATTTGTCCTATTATATAGCACAAATTGGAGGGCCTAAAATTTGGATTCTAAGAATTATTGTGCCACACCTATAGGAAGATTGAATTATGAGGTCGAGAATGGATAGGAAATATATGTAGTTGGCTTGGCTACAAGATCTTGCACATGTAGGTTTTAGGACTTCAATGATATCCTTTGCAAGAATGGTGTGATGACCATTATCAAGAATTTGCAGCAAGTAGAGGACTTTATCCACTCTTGTTATACCAAGGATATTTACTTGGCCATATATCAGGTGATAATCCATCCAATGTCAAACCAGGATGAGTGGATTGAAACTGGATTGCTTGCTCCTCTCTCTCTAGTTGTACATGGGCCTCTTAACTAGCCCAAAAAATTAAGAAGAGATCAAAGGAGCCAAAGAATCCTCATAAGGTGTCAAGAATGAATAGGACTATAAGATATGGAAAATGCCATAAAGAATGGCATAAAGCAAATGTGACTAGGGAAACTGCTTAGCAAAATAAAATGAGGATACAAAAAAAAAAATAAAAATTGTAAGACTACATCATATTGATTATAATAGTTGTTGGCACAATCATATTGAAACAACAAGTTTACTTATATAATATTATCTTTTTGTAGACACAACATGCACTCAACATAGAGGAACCTAGGACCTATCAATCAATAAGTACCTCAAACCTAAGCCACAGCACCATTCAATATATAATCATTGGTAGTGCATAAACTTTATAGACAATATTAATCCAAGCAAGGATAAGGCCCTAACCTAGACTATGATTGATATTGCAACCTCCAAGAATACATGGAATAGTAGCTTGGTTCAAATCACATGTACCACAAGAATCACAAATGAATTTCAAATCCAATGTCACTTATACTGTTGCTTAACTTATATTAATGTCTAGCTAATATGACTATGATGCAAGCTGCTGCAAGTATAGATAGAGGAATGGCTGCCACAGTTGTTAGAGGTGCTTGGAGTGGCAAGGGAAGAGGTCCAGAAGAAGATATGCTTCACGAACAAATTCCTCGGCAAGAGGTTCTTTAGAAAAAGGACCTAATATAGGTCTAGAGAGAGGAGCAGGCACATTTCTAGGTAGAAAAGCTTCAGCCAAGGGTCCTTCAGAAAGAGGTTCAGGTAGAAAAGCTTCAGAAAGAGGTTTAGGAAGAGGTTCACATACTAGTTCAAGCAGTGGAGCAAGCAGACAACCAAAATTTGCACCACTTGGTATAGTGGGAGAGGGAAGAAAACATAGTGACTATAGAAAATGTAATGTTGATGGTAATATCATTTGAAACATAGTGGAATGCAATATTGTATGGAACTTGATTGAAATGTAATGTCCCCTTCATATGTTTATGATGAACTCAATTGTATGGATGTATCACTTATTTTTTATGGAATAAGCATATTCAAATTGATCCTGGCCACTATGAGTAAGGACTGGATAGAGTTCAAGAGCAAAATCCATCATATTAGAAAATTAAATCGCATGTCAAACTTCAGGAAGCTATAACTTTGTCATATGATGCTTGATTGAGATGATCTTTTTTTTTAAAAAAAATATATTTTTTTTAAAAATTACAACTTTGGGGGAACGCTTAGAGGGCCTAAACAGGGCCAAAATTATATTTGGGCCTCGAAATGGGCCAGTCAACTTGAAACATTTCTTTTCAAAAAAGGCTTTCATCATGAGTTATCTTCTAAGTCATGAAAAATTAGATGGAGCAATAGAAGATAAAGTTGATATAAAAGTCAAGATCTATTTTCTATAAAAGTTTAATATTTTTTTATGATTTTTTATATTTATCAAATTTTTCTGCAGGCCTACTCCTATTTAATTTAGGAAGAGAAGTCCAACCCAATTTGTTCAATAATAGATGTCATTTTAGAAGATAAAAAGAGGAATCCAATCCAAATTATACAAGGACAGACCCAAATTATATAAGGACAGACCTCACTATTATAATGGGGGATATATATATATATATATATATCTCAATTTATGGTGGAGAATCAAAAAAGAAGAAGAAGAAGAGAGAAAGTAAAGGGACTTAAGTTGTAATTTTGAAAATCCTCTATCTTTTTTTGTGAGATTCGTGTTGAGCATATTGAAAGAAATTTTCATTCTCCCTGATCAGATTAGATTGGTATCAGATCTTTGTTTCTCTATATCTACGAAACCTTAATATATGGTCCAAGTGCATGAATGGTACAAGCAAACAAGAAAAAAGCTATCCATACTCAAAGTACATCAAAAAACAAAGATGAGTATGGTTACTAGTTATACCTTAATGAATGACGAGACGAAGGAATGTCTCATATAACTAGAAGAGAAGATTGCTTAACTTATTTAGATCATGTATCAATTGGCAACACCTTCAATACAAGCACCAGCGACTTCTATAGCGAAGTTGTTTCCTACATCCACAGATCAAGATTTATCATCTAATAAAGAAGATCAAGGTCAAAACCATCTCCGAGAAGAGCCAAGTAGTTCAACCATGAGATGGAAAAGTCGGGGTTTCCCATCTTTAGTTTTAATTTAGTGGGAGCTAAATCCCTTAAACAAGGAGAGCCTTGATCAGGAAGGATTTTGAAATTTGATGTGGACTGTCTTGACTACTATGAGTAAGGGCTAGATAGGATTTATAAACTAGATCTATCATATTAGAAAGCTAAATCATATATCAAACTTTAGGAGGTCATAACTTAGTCATACGATGCCCAGTTGATATGATCTTTCTTTTTATAAAAAAAAATTAAGTATCTTTTTGAGATATACAACTTTTCGCCAGACTAATTTTGAAGTTGCATTGTTTGGGCCTTGAAACGGGCTGGTCAAACTAAAACTTTTATTTTTAGGAAAGACTTTGATCGAGAGTTATCTTTTAATCCATAAAGAATTAAATAGAGCAAAAGAAAATAAAGTTGATATAAAAAATGAGATCTATCTCTCATAGAAGTTTAGCATTTTTTATGATTTTTATATTTATTATTTTTTTTAGAGATCTAGCCTTATCTAAACTAGAAAGATAAGTTCAACCCAACTTGTTTAATGGTAGACATCTTTCTAAAAGATAAAAAAGAAATCTGATCTGAACTGTGTAAGGACAAGCCTCATTATTATAAATAGAGGCTATGCATCTCAATTTATGATGGAGAATCAAAAAAAAAAAGGACAGAGAAAGAAAAGGGACTTGAGCCCTACTTTCAAAACTTTTCCTTTTCTTTTATCTTTCTTTGTGAGATTTTAGTGGAGCGGGTTGAAGGATATCATTTTTCTCCATACTCGGATCACAAATGCAATGATGTGAATCTGTTATGCACTAATATAAATTTTTATGATGCAACAATATTAATTTTATGAAGTCTTTTTGCATAATAACACATTGCAATGCAACAATATTATTTTTTCTAGTGAGATCAAAATTTGAGGTTTTATCAATGATAGAAAATATATTTAGTGAAAGGGTTCAGGCAATGTTGATGAAATGATATTTTAAAGCAATCATGATATTGTGCCCAATAGTTCAAGCATAGGTTTAGAAAGATATTGTAGCATATACCATTGTGATTATGTATGAAACATATGAAACTTATGCATAAAACTTAATCTTGTACCATTTGAATAACTATGAAACTTGATCGAAATTTAATGTTGGTTTCAAATCTTTCTAATGAACTCAATTGTAAAGAATGGTATCACTTGAGTACCTATCGAGTTCCATTACAAATATGAAATGTGAAATGGAATTTCATGAAATATATATACATGGAATGTCATTGCAAAAAGGAATGTCATTACAAAATAGTCTTATAGAATGTTATTACAAAATCTTAATAAATAATTATCATTATAAAATGTAATTACAAAATGTGACTCATTGCAAAATAGTCTTCCCATGTCATTACATAATATTATTATAGAAAGTTGTTGAAGATTATAATGTCATTATGAAATTCTTTGGGTATCATTTGACAAAGAAGAGTATGAGGTAGAAGATGAGTCAGAAGCACCAGCCCCTACTTGTTGTGTCAGGACATGGGGAGTCTAATTCAGCTCGAAATCCACCCTCAGGTAAATGGTGAGAGTTGGATGGCCAACTTCGGTATTATGAATAGAAACCAAAATTACATACCTTGCATCTCCGAAGGTCGCATTTATGGAGGGAGGAATGTTATCCAAATTTTCATAAAAGATTGCACCTTTAAATATAATTAGATCTTTAGCACTCAACATTTTATAGTTGATTTGATCTAGGTGGGTAAAGCCATAAACAATTTTCTTAATAGATTCAACATCCCAAGCATGAGGTGGCATACCATACAGATGCAGTAGTACATTAACCTACAAATGTTAAGGAGTAGCGCAATCTCTATAGAACAAAGGTCAAACAAAGAAATAAAAAATTCAAAATGTATGGCACCACATCGGATGGCCTATATTAGAGTGATTTGGGATAGAAAAGTGATTAAGTATCATCCCTAGCTTAATTGGATCCCAATCAAACCCCAATAGTCCAAGGCGCAAGAAAGCTTGCACCACTTGAAATGCATCCGAAAGGTCCCCTCTTCTTATTGGATGGACATGGACCATCTTAGTACTATGGAGTTCCTAATAGTGCTCCAAATGAACATCTTGAGTTGGCAAGAACACTCTGAAATTTTTTGACATGCCTTCAACAACAAACTCTCCCAAATTATCCATGTTCTTGCCTACCCCATAGTTGCGAGGAAATCCCCTATAATGTCAAGGGATTTATAATGCTCTACAACCATCCATTGGGAATAGGTGGAGACTTTTCTATATTATCATTACATCCACAGGAAAGATGGCATCCCTAGGAAAGACTATAGTGCTTCATTGCATCTCTAAGGATGAGCCTTCTAGAGAATAATGGGTATGAACAACTACTTCCATCACATCTCTAGGGATGACTGATGTGTGTCATAGAGCACCGAAGATTAAATTAATTCTAGTTCACTTTCTATTCCATAGAATAGAATGAGACCAAGTCGAATCTACAGAGATCTTGGGCTTTGTTGTATTTAAACAAGAAAAGAAAAGAAATAAGAAGAGCTTTTAGAATCTGAAAATTAGCAACTAAATTAAGAGTAAAGGAAGAAATAAGTCAAATAGAAGAAGATACTTTAAGTTTTTGAATCCAATTGTATACTAGTCAGATTTATATTTTTAGAGATACAAAAGACTCTATGATTAGGTCTTGAAATAATCTATTCCTATTGAGCATGAACCATATCCTTGGATCAAAATTCGTTCCATCAGAATATAGCTTATTTGAAATTTTAATTCATGGATTAAGAAGAGGTATTATCAACCTTAGAAATAAGTAATCTTTTTAGAGTACGAACCATATTCTTGAATCATGGGCCATCCCTATTTAATATAGATTATTTGAAGAAGAAAATCTAAACAATACAACTCAGATATTTGGAATAAAATGAGCTTAGATTTAATTGCATAAATTCAAATACAAAGGTTCATAAAAAGTAAAGCAAATCTAATTACATAATTTTCATCTACTTTCTTGAAGTAAAGGGACTCTAGCCACGTATGGAGGAGAGGTTGAAGGCTGAAATCTACTGCATCTTTGGACTCTTGAAGGTGCTTCTTGAAGGAAAAACTGCTTTTTCTACCACGGGATCGATTTGATCTGACCAAATCTATAAAAAATATTTCAAAATTTTTCTATAGAGTCTAATTAAATCAAAAAATTCTTCGATCTAATTTAAATGATTTGATATTAAATCTAAAAATAAAAATTAAATCAGATATGAACTTTGTACCTAATTGGGTAATTTGATTATCCTGCCGATGATCTATGAAAGCTTGGGGTTCTGGATTAAGCTATGCACGTGCATAGCCTCTACCAGAGTCCACTCAGGCTGGATCTAGAGGTGCTCTCCTTCTAGATCTGATCACCAAAAATTAGATCTAAATCTAATTTGTAAAGCCTTTGAATCAACTGATGAAGGCAGCATGCACGTCTCACGAACGTCATCTCTTTCCTTGAAACCTTTGCACCAATTCCTTTGGATATTCTTTTGGGACCTTGGCCCAACCTTTGGGCATGGAGAAGAAGAAGAGGAGGGGAGTAGAGAAAGAGGGGATGGTAGCAAGAGGGGCTTTGGGGCATGGAGCAATAATCCTTAGAAACCCTAGGGCGCAGGGTCTCTTAAATAGAGCCCTACGCCACCTTAGTGTTCCAATCAATCAAGCAACCAATTGCTTGATTTGTTTCTGATTTCTTGACAAATTTTCAATTCAACTCACATCAGATTTGCCATCCCAAATATTCCATATAATGCCATACAAAATAGGTAGGGAGAAGGAAAGGAAATTTGGTGCACAATGGATTCTTCCTTCTCTCTTAGAGTTTGATTTCTATCAAAACTCTTTGATTGGTCAAATCTAAAATTTGACCAAGTCAAAATCTATCCACTTTGGGTGCACACCTAGGGGGACGTGTGTCCTCTCCATGCTGTACCAAAAAATGGGGGGTGTGTGCCCCTAGAAAATCTTTAAGGAGTGTGTGCCCCTGATCCCTTCTTTCTTACAACAGGATCAACCTTTGACCTGAAAGAAAAAATCTTATTTTTTGGATCAGGTTCGTTCAGATTTGATTAAATCAAGAGGGATATTTCAAAATTTTTTTTTATAAGATCCTAATCAAATCTAAGACTCCTCAGATATGATCTTATTGATCTAATCATAAAAATAAAATTAAATTAAAAATTAAATTTTATTTAATTATACCTTTATTTTGGATAATCCAATTATCCTATGATGATCCCAATATTTGCCTGAGGTTCTGGATGTAGCCATGCAAGTGCCTGACCTCTACTGATATCCACTCCTGAAGATCTTCTTCTTCTCAATCAATCCTTCAAAAATTAGATCTAGATAAAATCTTGAAGATCTTCAAAACTTCTTTTGAAGAACAACCATTGTCTCTTGTAGCAGTGTTGCCTTCTTCCTTTTCTGACGCCTTTTACTTGCTTGGATTACACCTTATTCGTGCCCAAAACCCCTTAGGCATGGAGAGGAGAGAGAGGATCGGAGGATGGCATGGAGAAGGAGGGAGAGAGGCTTTATAGTATGGGCTAAAGATAGAAGCATTAAAACCTAGGCACAGATAGGATTTATATAGATCCTGCTGCACCATGCAGTGCCACATCATCCCGATCAATCACGATCCTTTGAGCAATCAGATCTAAATCTGATTGGTGAATGACATCATCTGATCCAATCAGATGAGAGACCCTCAAAATCCTCCTAAGGTGGCACCAAGACTGTGTCAAACAAGAGTTCTTGGCGCCACAGAGTTTAATCCTCTGAAGCAACCTTGGAGTCCCATCTGTATGGGACTCCTTTATTCTCATGGGGCGCACACCTAGGAAGGCATGCACCCTCTTCTTGTCTACTTTTTAGTAGGGGGACAAGGCCCCAGATACTCTCCTATAGGCGCATGACACATGGATAGATGTCTAAATATCTAGGGTCAATATTTGACCAATGTCCGAAAATAGGAATTAGCTGGTGACCGAAAATGATAGGTATTATTTTAAATTTATCTCATAAATTGAGATAATTCTTTTCTGATCTGGACAAGCTCCAGTCAGACCAAGTAAAGATTTCTGAGTGAGTTCAAATACATTTGGCTCAGTCGAGACAAGCTTTAATGATTATTAAAGAAGAATATTAGGCTCAATCGTGTGCTAGTACGATTTTCTTAAACCTCATTGAATCTTATTCAAATCAATTAAACTGGGTTAGTCCAATTGATGACATCTTGATCCAAACCCTTATTTGTGTAACCCAATTAGATTTAGTTCCGTATGATAATAAGATATGTCATGATTTTTATCATCGACATCATCAAAATACCTTCTGATGGATCAAAACTTTTTTGATTCAGACAACTAGTATGATCGATCATCTAAATCATTCTAATTGCTCCCAAAATCCATCAGTGACACCTAGCAGCATATGGTGGCAACCCATCAAAACTAAAAGTGAACCTCTCGGTGCACTTACTTATGTGATTAGGTTCCTCTGTCTTGAGCTCCGACAGAATTAGGGTTAAGGTGATCTCGTCAAACCCTAATATCTGTCATATGAATTAATCATTCAATTCAAGTCCAATGTGAAAACCCTAATAAAAACTCTTTCTATTATTTCACTCTGCTATGGCCATGGGCTTATGGACTTGATTCTCATGATCATCATAGGATTGCTCCACATCTATCGAGGTAGATAGATCTCCTATTGGTGCAATCCAATTCTCACAATGAACATGCTATAGCTAACATACACCTTAGGATTCTGAATGGCTAGGAGATCGAGTTATGGTATAGTCAAAATATAACATCCTCAAGGTAAACTATTGATGCACCTTAGGTCAAAGAACTAGATACACTACTGCAGCTTCGAGCCAGTCATCAATGAGAAGATAGACTTTCTCATAATTGCTCGAGGTGGTCACACTCAGTGCCCTCGTTCTTTAACGAGTATCTGTACTCTCGCTCCGATATCTTTACACCGTAGACTCAAAACTCATCTACTTTAAAGAAGTGATCATACACCAACCTTTCGAATCAATCACCATTCTCATGATGATCCTACGGTCAAGAGCATTTTATGAGTTAATAATGAAAATTCATGTCTTGAATTTTCAACTCTTGAAAATATGAACTATCATTACCATTAACTAAAGGGATGTATCACAGACACTTTCATATACACACTATGATAGAAAATAATCTATTTTATTATTTATAGTCAAAATATAATTTTATCCTTAGAAGTGTATTACAAGTGTCAGCCAATCTGACTTCTAGGGCACATATATCTAACAAACTCCTACTTGACCTAAAGCCAATTGGCTACAAATCTAAGTCCCATGTTCTCAAGATGGGCTTAGATCTTCTGCTGGCCCAACGGCTTTGTAAGTGAGTTTGCCATATTGTCTGCGGAGTTGACTCTCTTGACCTCGTCGTAATCTTTTTCGAGATAATCGCGGATGAGATGGTATCGTCGCTCAATGTGCTTGAATTTTTGGTGAGATTTTGACTCCTTAGCAAGGGCTATGATGCCATTATAGTCGCAATATAGAGGAATGGCATCACTCTGATCACTGCGGCAAACTTCTTACACCAAAATGCCTCCTTCGTAGCTTCTAACGTAGCGATATACTCTACTTCTATGATGGAATCTGCTATCACTATCTGCTTGAAACTCTTCCAACTGACAGCACCATCATTACACACAAATAGACTTCCAGATGTCGACTTTCGATCATCTATATCAGACATAAAATCCAAGTCTGTATACCCTTGGATTTGGAGTTCTCCATTTTCAAAAATCAACAACATTTTCTTAGTTCTTCTCAAGTACTTAAGGATACATTTCATAGAAGTCCAATATTCTTCACCTAGATTCGACTGATATCTGCTCGTGATACTCATAGCATGGGCTATATCAAGTCGTGTACATAACATGGCATACATGAGGCTCCCTATTGCTGAAGCATAAGGAATCTTGCTCATGCGTTCAATCTCCTCAGGTGTGTTGGGACATATTTTCTTAGAGAGATGAATGCCATGTCTGAAGGATACCAATCCCTTCTTGGAGTTTTCCATGCTAAACCTCTTTAGCACTTTCTTTATGTACATCTTCTGTGAAAGACCTAGCATCCTATTTGGTCTATCTCCATAGACCTTAATTCCAAGAATGAAGGATGTTTTTTCTAGATCTTTCATGGAGAATTCTTTAGATAACCATATTTTAACTATGGTCAATATGAGAATATCATTCCCAATAAGGAGGATATTATCCACGTACAGTATGAGGAAGATAATAGCACTCTCACTGATCTTTTTGAAAACACATGGTTCCTCCTCATTCTTGATGAAACCAAATAATTTGATCACATCATTAAAATGAGTATTCCAGCTCTGAGATGCTTGCTTAAGTCCATATATGGATCTTTGCAGCTTGCATACTTTGTGATCAGCATCACTCGATGTAAAACCTAGTGGCTATTTCATATAAATATCTTCCTCAAGGTATCCATTTAAGAATATCATTTTTACATCCATTTGCCATATTTCATAATCAAAATAGGCTGCAACAACAAGCAATGTGCGGATGGATTATAGCATGGCTACTGACGAAAAGAAATCCTGATAGTCAATGCTTTTGCGCTGACTATATTCTTTTGCCACTAATCTAACTTTGAATGTCTCCACATTCTCATCTACATCAATTTTTCTCTTATAGATCTATTTACACCCAATAAGTACTATACCTTTAGGTAGATCTACCAAGGTCCAGACTTGATTTGAGTGCATCAAGTCAATTTCTGACTTCATTGCCTTTAACCATTTCTCAAAGTCGATATCCGATATCGCCTTGTCATAGATTTTGGGATCATCACCATGAATCCCATTACCTATGAGGAATATTTCCTCTACTTTCTCTAAAATAGTACCTAAGTACCTCTTAGGAGGATGGAAAATTCTTTTCAATCTATGAGGTGGAGGAGGTAGTAATTGTATTGGCTCAACCTGATTTTGTTTCAAAGGGTCCTTAGCTCGTTGCTCTTAGGAGACTTTCTTCTTGAGCTTGATCTGCTTTCCAATGCCACTATCTTGAATAAACTATTTTTCAAGAAAGATGGCATGCTGACTCACAATCACATTATGGTCTTTTGGAATGTAGAAATAATATCCTAATGACTCTTTAGGATATCTTATGAATCGAGCTCTAAAGTACCTATAGTCTAACTTATCCACTTGTTATCTTTTGACTTGAGCCGGACAACCCCAAATTCTGAGATATATCTGACTTGGTTTTGTACCATGCCATATCTCATATGGTGTGGTAGAAACGGTTTTAAAGGAAACTCTATTCAGTAAATCTATAGCAGTTAACAGACTATGTCCCTAAAAAAACTTAGGAAGGTTTGTGAAGCTTATCATGGATTGGACCATATCTAATAGGGTCCAGTTCCTCCATTTTGAAATCCAATTGAGTTAAGGTGTTTCAAGTGGAGTCCATTGAGAGACTATGCCATATTGCTTGAGATAGTCTAGAAATTCTCAACTAAGGTATTCACCTCCTCGATTTGATCAAAGAACCTTAATGGATTTTCTAGTTTACTTTTTTACTTCATGTCTGAATTTCTTAAACTTTTCAAAGGCTTCAGACTTGTGTCTCATAAGATACACATACCCATATCGAGATAAATCATCGATAAATGTTATGAAGTAGACAAAGTTGTCTTTAGTCGGCACATCAAATGGACCGCACACATCAGTATGTACTAGGGCAAGTAAATCCATGGTCCTTTCCCCATGTCCTATGAAAGGAAGCTTAGTCATTTTGCCATAAAGATATGATTCATAAATTGGATATGACTCGAAAGTCAATGGACTCAATAGCCTAATTTTTTTTAATTTGTTAATCCTATCTTCTGCTATATGACCTAGCCTTAGGTGCCATAGATACCTATCGTTTGGACTATCCTTGGATCATTTTGATCTTATGGCATTCACATTTTGCTCGATATTAAGGACAGATACAATAATATGTAACTGGTAGAGATCGTTAATAAGAAAATTACTTACAGTTTTATTTCTTTCATAAAAAATATTACAATGGTCCTTAAGAAAACTAATTACATAGCCTTCTTGTGCTAAGCATGAAATAGAAATCAAATTTCTGCTTACAGCAGGCACATAATAACAATTCTTAAGTACTAAATCTAAGCCAGATGATAGTCGAAGAGGGTAGGTTTCCATGGCCACAATAGCAACTCTTGCTCCATTTTCGATGCATAGAATCATCTCACCATCCCTTAGCCTTCTGCTATCCTCAAAATCCTGCATGGAAGTGCATAAATGAGTACTAGAACCAGAGTCAAGCACCAAACTGAATGTAGAAAAAATCATAAGGTTAGATTCAATAATGAGCATACCTCCAGAAGGACCTATCTCCTTCTTATTCTTCAAGGTGGCCAGGTATGTAGGGCAATTTTGCTTCCAGTGGTCGTCGGTATTACAATGGAAATACTTTCCTTTATCAGCGATCTTCTTCTTTAGCTCTGCCTTCTTTTTCTTTCCACCTTCCACCTTCTGCTTTTTCACAGATTTCTTCTTCTTTCTAAAAGATTTTCTCTTAGAAGAAGTCCGTTCCATAGCAAGTATTGAGCCTTTAGAATCTTTCATAGAAAGCTCAGCAGTAACTAACATATTCATAAGCTCGGCCAGAGTATTCTAAAATTTATGCATGTGATAGTTCATGATGAACTGCCCACACGCATCAGTCAAGGATTGTAGAATTATATCATTTTGTAGATCCTGGTCTAACTTCACTTCGAGCTTCTCAAGCTTTTCTAAGTCCTTGATCATCATTAGATAATGATCTTGGACTGACTGTCCATCATGCATTTTAGCCTTAAACAGTCATTTAGTGATCTGATATTTGGTTGCGCGACTCTGTTCACCAAATAACTCTTGCAGGTGAGCCAACATTTGATGGACAGTCTTGATATCTTCATGTTGATGCTGAAGCTCATCAGAATCGAGTTCAACATGTAGTATCTGGCCTTATTATCTTCATCCGTTCACTTATCAAGAGACGCTCTCTGTTCAGCGGACGGACGAGCTGGTAAGGTGAGGAGATCCTAGTCCAATACATGAGTCAACTTCTTAGAATCTAAAATAATTTTGAAGTTCCAGAGCCAATCTTTGTAATTGAATTCGATCAGTCTATGGGTGTCCAGGATATGGTCTAGTGGGTTGGATGCAGACATTTTTCTTTTTCTTGTAGAGAGTCAAAGTTTCTAGTTAGATTTTGTAATTAAGACTTGATCAATTTGTTTAGGAGTTTGATTTTTAAATAAATTAACTTCCACTATTTTCTTGGATCCCTACACTCTCTCTATAAAGATGCAAAAATCTCCATGATTACTGATTTCTAGTGGGTGGTGCAGTCCCACCAACTGACTCATCACCTCACCTAACAGTTATTGATAATGGGTTAGCCAATTAGTGAACAACTCTTATCTAGTGATTCTCTAATCATGGTGCACCCAGACTTGATCTCTAATTCATGAATCTCACTGTGCTCGGAATATTGATCTACTCCTTAGTTAAGTCAGATCCACCATTTGCACAGATTGGATTTTTAATTGGATCTCTTACTATATCTGATATATTGAGCCCAATCCATCCTCCAGCCCATAGCATCCAATGCCTAATAGATATGGTTGCATCTTTTCAGTGCAACTGAACCACTTTGATCAGTCGAGAACAGTCAATCCCGAGAAGGGTCCGCACATCGACAATGGTGGAAGACCTTAGACTTAATCTTTTCTTAGGAAGATTTAATTTAGGTCTCTTTAAACTTGACTTGATAGAGCCATAACCATTATGACTAACCTAATGGCATGGATTAGCTCGGATTGTTAGTGACCTTAGATCAGGACTGGGCCGATAAATATGGTTAGATAAGTGAGATCGATGGAAGGGATATGCCATTAACTCGACAAAAATGCATTTGAGTCGAGTAGCTTTCAATTAAAAATCAGTCGATCGTATCTACCAAACTTATCTTAGACACCAAATTGTTGAGCCAGAATCAATCGGGTTAGCTTACAATCCAGAATCTAACCATGGAGCCTAATTAGGTCTTAACTTGATTGATCACTCATGTGACTCAACCTTGATCCAGACTTAATCCTATTAGGCTGGTCAATTTAAGCACTCTTGATCCCATCTAACCAACTCTTGATTCGGTTTGATCAATCGCTAGACCTAATTGAGCTACCCAAGTCCGAACCCAATTTTATGAATATATCTTAGATCTAAAAATTCTTAATTTTAGATCTAATATATTTTATAATCTTAATTTTTAATTAAGTTTAATGTTTATAAACAAAATATGTATATAAAGTTCTAGGATTTCAGGATCTAAGATTTTATAGAAAATAAGTTTTTTATTTTTGATAAAGGACGAACGCGCAGCACCCCTATACACCATAAGAATATCCCATCGAATGGAAGGAGAGGGCCTTTAAACCCCACTTCATTCTTGTGATCAGACAGCCAAGGAGCATGCCTTAATCAGAAACATGATAAATCTACAAAACTAGTTAGATCTACATCATATATCACATATATAAAAATTGATCTAACTAAAAATATATTTTGCATACATCTCATGTATCATATCATGCATATTTTTAGATCTAAATTATCTCATAAATATCTAAAAAATAAGATTTAAATTTGATCATATCAAAATAAAATTTATTCTAGATAATTTTGTAGAACTATTCTACAACTAGTCTAAACATGCATCTATCATATCTCATATGAATAAATTAAATAAATTTATTTTTTATTTTTTAGATCTAATTATAATATTTATAATATCAAAAAATAATAAATAAATAGATCTAAAAATTATAATTAATTAAATTAAAATCATGATTATGCTAGACTATATATAGAATAATTTTATTCCTAGTCCAGTGATGCATCTTATATATCTTAGATTTAGATTATTTAATTTTTAATTTTTTGATTTTAGATCTAATCATATCTAATGTAACATCTAAAATTATCTAATTATTAGATCAAAAATAAATTAAAATTAGATCTAATGAATTATGGAACCTGGCTCTGATACCAGTTGAAGAAAAAAATCTTATTTTTTGGGTTAGGTTCGTTCAGATCTGATTGGATCAAAAAAAATATTTTAAAAATTTTTTCTCTAAGATCTTAATTAGATCTAAGATTTATTAGATCTAATCTTATTAATCTAATAATAAAAATAAAATAAAATTAAAAATTAAATTTAATTTAATTATATCTTTATTTTGGATAATCCAATTATCCTATGATGATCTCGATGTTTGCCTGAGGTTCTAGATGTAGCTATGCAAACGCCTGACCTCTACCAAAATCCACTCAGACAGGATCTGAAGATCTTCTTCTTCTCAATCAATCTTTCAAACATCAGATCTAGATCTGATCTTAAAGATCTTCAAAACTTTTTTTGAAGAACAACCGTTGTCTCTTGCAACAGCGCTGCCTTCTTTCTTTTCTGCGCCTTTCACTTGCTTGGATCGCACCTTATTCATGCCCAAAATCTCTTGGGCATGGAGAGGAGGGAGAGGACCAGAGGGTGGCATGGAGAAGGAGGGAGAGAGGCTTTGTAGCATGGGATAAAGGTAGAAGCATTAAAACCTAGGCGTAGACAGGGTTTATATAGACCCTACTGTGCCATGCAGTGCCACATCATCCAGGCCAATCATGGCCCTTTGAGCAATTAGATCTAAATCTGATTGATGGTATGACATCATCTGATCCAATCAGATGAGAGATCCTCAAAACTCTCCTAAGATGATGCCAAGACTAGGTCAAACAAGAGTTCTTGGCACCACAGAGTTTAATCCCCTGAAGCAATCCTGGAGTCCCATCTGTATGGGACTCCTTTATCATCATGGGGTGCACGCCTAGGAAGGCGTGCACCCTCTTCCTATCTGCTTTTAAGTAGGGGGATAAGGCCCCAGGTGGAGGCATGCACCCTCTTCCTATCTGCTTTTTAATAGGGGGATAAGGTCTCAGGTACTCTCCTATAGATGCATGACACATGGGCAGATGTCTAAATATCCAGGGTCAATATTTGACCAATGTCCGTAAACAAAAATTAGCAGGTGATCAAAAATAATAGGTATTATTTTAAATTTATCTCATAAATTAAGACAATCCTTTTCTGATCTGGACAAGCTTCAGTCAGATCAAGTAAAGGTTCCTGAGTGGATCCAAATACATTTAGCTCAGTCGAGACAAGATTTAATGATTATTAAAGAAGAATATTAGGCTCAATCATATGCTAGCATAATTTTTTTGAACCTAATTGAATCTTATACAAATCAATTAAACTGGGTTAGTCCAATTAATGGCATCCAGATCCAAAATCTTATTTGTGTGATCTAGTTAGGTTCAGTTTCATATGGTAATGGGATATGTCACGATCTCTATCATCGACATCATCAAAATATCTTCTGATAAATCAAAACTTTTTTGATTCAGACAACTAGTATGATCAATCATCTAAATCATTCTAATTGCTCTCAAAATCCACCAATGACACCTAGCAGCATATGGTGGCAATTCATCAAAACTAAAAATGAACCTGTCGGTATAGTTATCTATATGATTAGGTTCCTTTATCTTGAGCTCCGACTGAATTAGGGTTAAGGAGATCTCGTCAAATCCTAATATCTGTTATATGAATTAATCATTTGATTCAAGTCCAATGTGAAAATCCTAATAGAAATTATTACTATTATTTCATTCTGCCTTGGCCATGGGCTTATGGACTTGATTCTCATGATCATCATAGGGCTGCTCCTCATCTACCGAGGTAGATAGATTTTCTATTGGTGCAATCCAATTTCTATAATGAACATGCTATAGCCAACATATACCTCAGGATTTCGAATGGCTAGGAGACTGAGTTATGGTATAGTCAAACTATAACACCCTCAAGATGAACTGCCGATGCACCTCAGGTCAAAGAACCAGACACACCATTACAGCTTCGAGCCAGTCATCGATGAGAAGGTAGACTTCCTCATGACTGCTCGAGGTGGTCATGCTCAATGCCCTCATTCTCTAATGAGTATCTGTACTCTCGCTCCGGTGTCTCTACACCATAGACTCAAGACTCATCTATTCTAAAGAAGTGATCGTACACCAACCTTCTAGATCAATCACCATCCTCATGATGATCCTACGGTCGGAGGCATTTTATGAGTTAATAATGAAAATTCATATCTTAAATTTTCAACTCTTGAAAATATGAACTATCATTACCATTAACTCAAGGAATGTATCACAGACACTTTCATATACACACTATGATAGAAAATAATCCATTTTATTATTTATAGTTAAAATTATAATTTTGTCCTTAGAAGTATATTATAAGTGTCAGTCTATCTGGCTTCTAGGGCACATATATCTAACATGACCCTGGTGTGCGATAGAAAAGACAGGTGACAAAAAATGGTAGGTGACTAGAAATGATAAGTGTTATCCAAAAATCATCTAATGAATTTAGACAACCCTATTCTGATCTGGACAAGTTCTAGTTAGGGTTTTGATTGAGACGCATCAGAAAGACTATAAAAGAAGAATGTTAGGTTCAATCATGTGCTAGCATGATTTTCTTGAACCTAATTGGATCTAATTCAAATCAATTGAACTAACTCAGTCCAATTCATCATAACTAGACTCAAATCCTTGTATGTGTGATCCAGTTAGGTTCAATTCTATATGATAATGAGATATGTCATAATCTCTATCATTGATATCATTGAAACATCTTTTGATGGATCAGAACTTTTCTGATTCATACAATTAGAATGATTGATCATCAGAATCATTCTAATTGCTTCCAAAATCCACTAGTGACACCTAGCAGCATATGGTGGCAATCCATCAGAATTGAAAGCTAACCTCTTGGTGCAGCTATCTGTATGAATCGATTCTACTATCATGAGTCCCGCCAGGATTAGGGTTTAAGATAAACTCGTCAAAACCCAACATCCATTATATGAATGAATCATTTGATTTGAGTTCGATGTGAAACCATAATAGAAAATTTTTTTTCTATTATATCACACTGCCATGGCCATGGGCTTAAGGACTTGATCTCATGATCATCATAGGACTACTTCTCCACTACCGAGATTGATAGATCCCATCTTAGTGCAATCCAGTTCCTACAATGAACATGCTATAGCCAACACTATAGCCAACATACACCTCAGGATTTTAAATGGCTAGAAGATCGAGTTATGGTGTAGTCAAACTATAACACACTCAAGGTAAACTGCTGATGCACCTCAGATCAAAGAATCTGACACACAACTGCAGCATCAAGCCAGTCATCGATGAGAAGATAGACTTTCTTATGACTGCTCTAGGTGGTCATGCTCAAAGCCCTCATTCTCTAACGAGTACCTTTACTCTTATTCTAGTGTCTCCATATCGTAGACTTAAGACTCATCTATCCTAAGGAAGCAATCGTATACCAACCTTCTGGATTGATCACCATCCTCATGATGATCCTACGATCGGGAGCAGTCTATGAGTTAATTATGAAAATTTATGTCTTAAATTTTCAACTCTTGAAAATATGAATTATCATTACCATTAACTCAAAGAATGTATCACAGACACTTTTAAATACACACTATGATAGAAATAATTTTTTTATTAATTTATAGTCAAAATTATAAAATTGTCCTTAGAAGTATATTACAAGTATTAGCCAATCTGGCTTCTAGGGCATACATCTAACAAACTTCCACTTAATCTAAAACCAAATGGCTACAAATCTAAATTCTATCTTCTCAAGGTGGACTTCAATCTTCTGCTGACCTAAAGGCTTCGTTAGTGAATCTATCGTATTGTCTATGGAGTCGACTTTCTTAACCTCGACGTAATCCTCTTGAGGTAATCACGGATGAGATGGAATCGCTGCTCGATGTGCTTGAATTTTTGATAAGACCTCAACTTCTTAGCTAAAACTATGGCACCATTATTATCGCAGTACAGAGGGATAGCATCTGATGGCATCACTCCAGGCTTTATGGTGAACTTCTTATACCAGAATGCTTTCTTTATAGCTTTCAATGCAGCGATGTACTCTGCTTTCATGGTGGAATCTGCTATCATGATCTGCTTGAAATTCTTCTAGCTGACAGCACCATCATTGCACATAAATAGACTGCTAGATGTCGACTTTCGATCATCTATATTAGATATAAAGTCTGAGTCTGTATATCCCTGGACCTGGAGTTCTCCATTACCAAAGACTAAGAACATATTCTTAGTCCTTCTCAAGTACTTAAGGATACACTTTAAAGAAGTCCAATGCTCTTCACCTAGATTTGACTGATACCTGCTTGTGACACTCACAGCATGGGCTATATCAGGTCATGTACATAGCATAGCATATATGAGGCTCCCTATTACAAAAGCATAAGGGATCTTGCTCATGCGTTCAATCTCCTCAGGTGTGCTAGGGCACATCTTCTTGAAGAGATGAATACGATTTCTAAAGGATACCAATCTTCTCTGGAAGTTTTCCATGCTGAACCTCTTCAGCACCTTCTCTATATACGTCTTTTGTGAGAGACCCAGCATCCTATTCGGTCTATCCCTATAGATCTTAATTTTCAGAATAAAGGATGCCTCTCCTAGGTTTTTCATAGAGAACTCTTTTGATAAGCACATTTTGATCGTAGTCAATATGAAAATATTATTTTCAATAAGGAGGATGTCATCCACGTACAGTACGAGAAAGACAATAGCGCTCCCACTGACCTTTTTGAATATACAGGGCTCTTCATTTTTTATGAATCCAAATGATTTAATTACATCATTAAAATAAGCATTCTAGCTCCGAGATGCTTGCTTAAGTCCATAGATGGACCTTTGCAGCTTGCAGAACTTATGATCAGCATCACTGGATGTGAAACCTAGCGGCTATTGTATATAGATATCTTCCTCAAGATATCGATTTAAGAACTCCATTTTTATATCCATCTGTCATATTTCATAATCAAAATAGGCTGCAATAGCAAGCAGTATGCAAATGGATTTAAGTATGGTTACTGATGAGAAGGTATCCTGATAGTCAATGCCTTTATGCTGACTATATCTTTTCGCCACTAACCTAGCCTCGAATGTCTTTACATTTCTATTTACACCTATCTTTCTCTTATGATCTATTTACACCCAATAGATATAATACCTTCAGATGGATCTACCAAGATCCAGACTTTGAGTCAATCTCTGACTTCATTGTCTCTAATCATTTCTTGGAGTCGATATCTGATATTGCCTTATCATAGGTTTTGGGATTATCACCATGAACCCCATTTTTCGTGAGGAATATTTTCTCTATATCTTTTGAAATAATGCCTAAGTATCTTTCAGGAGGATGAAAAATCTTATTTGATCTATAAGGTGGAGGAGGTTGTGATAGGACTGGCTTAATCTAATTAGATTTCCTGGGTTTCTTAGCTCGTTGCTCTTGGAAGATTTTCTCCTCGAGCCTTATCTATCTTCCGACACCACTATCTTGAATAAACTATTTTTCAAGAAAGATGGCATGTCGACTCACAATCACATTGTGATCTTCCGAAAGATAGAAATAATATGCTAATAACTCTTTAGGATATCCTATAAAATGAGCTCTAAAGGACTTTGACTCTAACTTGTCCATCTGTTGTCTCTTGACATGAGCCAGACAATTCCAAATTTTGAGATGACTCAGACTTGATTTCTTACCACGTCATATCTCATACGGTATGGTAGGAACAATTTTAGAGAAAACCCTATTTAGTAAGTAAATTATGGTCATTAGACTATGTCCCTAAAGAAAATCCAGAAGGTTCGTGAAGCTCATCATGGATCGGACCATATCTAATAGGGTCCAGTTCCTCCGTTCTGAAATCTCATTGAGTTAAGGCATTCTAGATGGAGTCCATTGAGAGACTATGCCATTTTTCTTAAGATAGTCTAGGAATTTTTGACTAAGGTATTCACCTTCTCTATCTGATTGAAAAATCTTAATGGATTTTTTAGTTTGCTTTTCTACTTCATGTTTGAATTTTTTAAATTTTTTAAAGATTTTAGACTTGTGTCACATCAAATACACATATCCATACCAAGATAAATCATCGATAAAGATGATGAAGTAGATATAATTACCTCCGATCGGCATATCAAATGGACCGCACATATCTATGTGTACTAGGGCAAGAAGGTCTGTCATCCTTTCCCCATGTCCTACAAAAGGAAGCTTGGTCATTTTGCCATAAAGGCAAGATTCACAAATCGGATATGACTCAGAAGTCAATAGACTCAATAGCTCAGATTTTTCTAATTTGTTAATCCTATCTTCTGCTATATGACCTAACCTAAGGTGCCATAGATACTTATCATTTAGATTATCCCTAGGTTGCTTTAGTCCTACGGCATTTACATTTTGCTCGATATTTAACATAGATACATCAATATATAATTGATAGAGACCTTAATTAAGAATCGACTTACAATTTTATTTCTTTCAAAAAGAATAGTACAATAGTCCTTAAGAAAGTTAATAGCATAACCTTCGTGTGCTAAATAAGAAATAGAAATCAAATTCCTATTTTCTGTAGGTACAAAATAATAGTCTTTAAGAATCAAATATAAACCAGATGGTAGTCGAAGATGGTAGGTTTTCATGGCCATAATAGCAACTCTTGCTCCATTTTCAACATGCAGGATCATCTCACCATCCCTCATCCTCTTGCTCTCCTCAAGACCCTACATGAAAGTGCATAAATGAGCACTAGATCTAGGGTCAAGCACCCAATTGGATGCAGAAAAAATCATTAAGTTAGATTCGATCATGAGCATACCTCCAGAAGGTCCTGCTTCCTTCTTATTCTTCAGGGTGGTCAGGTATAAAGAGCAGTTCCGCTTCCAATGGCCATCAGAATTATAATAGAAATACTTTTCTTTATCGACGATCTTCTTCTTTGGCTCTTCCTTCTTCTTCTTCCCACCTTCCACCTTCTACTTCTTTGCGGTCTTCTTCTTCTTTGCAAAAGACTTTCTTTTGGAAGAAGTCTACTCCACAGCAAGCACTGAGCCCTTTGAATCTTTCATAGAGAGCTCAGCAGTAACCAGCATGTTCATAAGTTCAATCAAGATATTTTGAAGTTTATGCATATGGTAGTTCATGATGAACTACTGATATGCATCAGTCAAGGATTGTAGAATTATATCGATCTGTAGGTCCTTGTCCAACTTGACACCGAGATTCTCAAGCTCCTCTAAGTCGTTAATCATCATCAGATAATGATCTTGGATCGACTGCCCATCATGCATCTGAGCCTTAAAAAGTCTCTTAGTGACTTAATATTTGGCTGTGCAACTCTGTTCACCAAATAACTCTTGCAGGTGAGCCAACATTTGGTGGCTAGTCTTTATGTCTTTATGTTGGTGCTGGAGCTCATCAAACATCGAGCCCAACATGTAATACCTGACTTTGTTATCTTCATCCATCCACTTATCCAAAGACACTCTCTATTCAGGGGATGGACGGGCTGAAAAAGTGGAAGGATCCTATTCCAACACATGAGTCAACTTCTTGGAATCCAAAATAATTTTGAAGTTTTAGAACCAATCCTTATAGTTGGATCTGATCAATCTATGGGTGTCCAAGATATGGGCTAGTGGGTTGGATGCGGACATTTTCTTGTAGAGAGTCAAAGTTTTTAGTTAGATTTTATAATTAGATTTAACCAATTTATTTAAAAATTTTAATTTTAAATATATTTGGCTCTCATAAATTACTCAGATCCCTACACTCACTTGGTAGAGATGCGAAAATCTCCACAATCAATGATTTCTAGTGGATGGTGCGTGTTGAAAAATATATTCTAAAGCCAATCATCTAAGTGGTAGATGATTGAAATTAGTATATGAATTATCTAATAATAATAGTTATTTGATCGGTTCATCATAAAAGTTCTATCTTCCTTAAATGAACTCCTAAATTATGATGAAATTCTTAGAACCACAATCAGTCAATAAAGAAAGATTTATCGGATGATTTTTAAATTATTCATGATCAAATGATAAGTTATTAATAAGAATGATGACTTATCAAATGTAGGTCGCTGTATGCCATATGCGTTGGTTGTCCTCATAACTAAGTGGTGTGGAGATACTGATATGGCATCTAGATGAGATGTAGGAGTACATCTGCACTGAACATGATTAATGTAGTACTCTACTATCAAGAGTAGCTAGCTAAGGCCAATGGATATAAGTATCTCTCCGATCTGAGATCACCATGATGACTTGCAAGCAACTCACTGTACTTTAGTGTCGGACTGTCTGTATTTCTAATATAGGTTCAAAAGATTTTTAAGTATAGTCAAGTACTTATTAAGTTGGTGCGTGAGTCAAGATGGAATTGACCACTCCTGATTAACTTTAGAAAGAGAATGACTCGATGTGTTTTAATTTAGTAAAACCTAGGCCTGGATAATCCTCGTGAGGTGTCACAAAATTTGCGAAATTTTGAGATATAATAGAGATGACTTGTATGAGTGTTTGATAGCATACTCAAAATCATCTTGAGCATTATTGATCATAGGGATGAATTATACGTTTTGAGCATTATTGGTCATAGGGATGAATTATACGATAACCATGGAATAAGATTCTAAGAATGTTGCTTTGTATACATTCGACCTATCCGGACATCGGGAATCATTGCTAGATGGTAACTTTGATTGATACGGGGATTGATTTCTATGCTACTAGCTTAGGTTCGAATCTATGGGGTCATGCATATTAGAGCTTGTAACCTGATCAGATAGTTAATCGATGATTGAGAATCATTCTAAGGTCAATCCATCAATACGATTGGTGTTTGACCTAATACAAGTGTTGCAAGAGGATCGATCAGCAATTGGATTGCTCATCGACTCAATTTGATTAAGCAATCAGACTGAGATCAAGTCTAATTGAATTATATTCAATTAGATTTTATTTGAATTTAATTAGATTAAATCTAATTGATTTATTGGATAAGCCAATCGCAAGGAAGAATAAGTCCTTGTTAGACTAGGACTTGAGTGCACCTAACTCCTAATTAAGTTAAAATTTAAATCAAAATTAAATATAATTTAATTTAATTTAATTAGACTCCTAATTAGACTAGGATCATCTTTAATTAGATTACATTTAATCTAATTTAAATAGAATTTAAATTGGATTCAAACCTATTTTGACCTAATCAAATAAGAGGAGTCCCAGTTGGACTGGAACTCTCTCTCTTTCCTTGTGCCTAAGAAAGCCCACATCCATACTTCATTTTCAAAAGTTGACACAACTTAATTACACACCTAAGTATGATTTTCCATGCCTCATAATCTGGAGGTTTTGGAATAAATTTTGAATTGGTCAAAATTGGAAAGTAGTTATGCATGAGATTCTATTTGATAGAGTCCTTAAAACTTAAAACTCTATCTCTCTCTATGGAAATAAACTCCACGCCTCCCATATTGTTGTGCATCCTTTTTCCATCCTTTTAGAAATGTTTTTGCTGGTTCTCCACATTGAGAAAGGGATGGGGTGGCATCCAAAAGTTGGACACCACTAAGAGTCCTTCTAAGACTAGTCTTTGACCTAGTCTTTGGTTGTTAAACCATCTCACTTTTCAAGGCCCTTTGAGAATGTGATAAATCTCAGAAAAATCATGAAAAATTAAAGGAAAAGGAGGAGAAGGTGTGGGTGGTTTGTGGTGCCAAGATTCTTGGAGAAGAGCCTTCAACTAAGAGATCAAAGGTTGATGTCTTGAAGAGACAAGGTAAGAGAAGATTGTCCTCTCTTTATTTTTCTTTTATGTATTTTTCTTGTTATTTATTTTTTATGATTTTTATGTGATAAAATTTGAGAGAGAGAGGAATAGGGCATGGGAATAAGTGCCCCAAGTTGTTAGGGCATGATGTTCTTTTTGGACATGATTTGATCATGTCTTGATGAGAGAAGGAGAAGAGAAGAAAGGTCTTCTCTTAGGATTTCTTTAAGAATCCTTCTTCTCCTTATTTTTGTGAAAAGTTTTTAGAGTAAAAATCAAAGATGTTAGATCTAGAAACATAAAAAAAATCTAGAGAAGAAGGTCTCCTCTTGTCTTAGCATAGAGATGTTTTTAGGATATTAATCGTTGATGTCCTAAAGGAGAAGATTTATCTTCTCTTAGGATTTATTTTTTCTTATTTTATTTTTTGATTTATGGAAGATCCAAGGATTAGATTCCTCTCTTATTTCTCCTCATATTCTTTATCTCTTGGAGTGTCCAAGAGATCTGAAGAATATGTATTTGATTAACCATCAAGAGGGATCCACGAGAAGCTAGCACTTCAAGCGGATCTTCATTCGACGAACCTCCGATCTATGTTGCAGGTTTGTGTGGATCACCTGTAGAGGCCAAACGTGTGTGCAGCTTTAAAAACAACAACAAAAATTAACCATAGAGTTCTCGACCCATGCAAAGATAAGAGATCTGATCTCTTGGTAACCTAGATATGATTTAGGGTTAGATCTAAAATTATTCTAGATCTAGATATTGATTTGATCAATACCAATTATGATTAATTTATTTTTAAGATTTATATTTGCATCATAATATGTTATGGATCCTTGATATAGGGTTTAGTAATCTAATTACATACATATTGTAGATTAAACTATTTAATCTATATCTTCCGCTGCTTTAATTTTGAAAAAAAATTGAAATTTATGCATGAAACCCTGCATGTTTTTCATCAGTGTAGTCCCACCGACTGGCTCACCACCTCATCTAATAGTTATTAGTGATGGATCAATCGATGAGTGGACAACTCTTATCCAATGATTCTCTAATAATGATGTATCCAAACCTGGTCTCTAATTGATGAAGCTCACCGTGCCTAGAATATTACTCCATTTCTTAGTTAAGTTAGATCCACCATTCGCATGAATTAAATTTTTGATTGAATCTCTCACTGTATCTAGAATATTGAACCCAACCCATCCTCCAATTTCTAGCATTCGATGCCTAATAGATATGGTTGCATCTTTTCATTGCAATTGAATCGTTGTATCCAGTCGAAAATAATCAACCCAGGAAGGGCCTATACATCTACAATGGTGGAAGATCCTAGACTTAATATTTTTTCAAGAAGATTTGATTTAGGTCTCTTTAAACTAGATTTGACTTAGTCATAACAATTATGACTAATCTAGTGGCATGGGTTGGTTCGAATCGTTAGCCACCTCTAATCAGAACTAAATCAACATAAATGTCTAGATAAGTAAGATTGGTGGAAGGGATATGCCATTAACTTCACAAGAATGCATTCAGATTAAGTAGCTTCTAATTAAAAATCAGTCGATCGTATCTGTTAGACTTACTTTAGATACCAAATTATCGAATCAGAATCAATCGGGTTAGCTTACAATCCAGGCTCGAACCGTGGAGCCAAATCAGATTTTGAATTGATCGAGTCACATCTCAATGTGATTCAACTTTGACCCAGACTTAATCCTATTAGATTGGTCAAATCTAAGCTTTTTTTTATCCAACCTAACCAACTCTTGATTCGATTTGATCAACCGCTAGATCTAATTGAGCTATCCAAGTTTGAACCCAAATTTATGAAGGTATTTTAGATCTTAAAATCTATAATTTTAGACCTAATTAGTTTCATAATGTTAATTCTTAATTAAGTTTGGGTTCATAACCAAAAACATGCAAAAATTATAGGATTTCAGGATCTAGGGTTTTGTAGAAAAGTAAATTTTTGATTTTTGATTTAGGATGAACATGCAGCATCCCTACACGCCATGAGAGCACCCCATCAAATGGAAGAAGAGGGCTTTTAAATCCTACTTTGCTCTTATGATCGGACGGCTAAGAGAAATGCCTTAATCAGAAATAATTACTATACTATAAAATAATAAATCAACAACATATATCTTATATGAAGTCTTAGATCTAAACATGCACGTTCTGTATACATCTCATGTATCAAACATCACATATAATATCTAAAAAATAAATTTTATATTGATCATATTAAAATAAAATCTATTCTAGATAAATCATAGAACTATTCTATAATTAGTCTAGGCATGCTTCATTCATATCTCATATAAAAATTAGAAATTTTATTTTTTATTTTTAGATCTGATTATAATATTTATAACATCTAAAAATAGAGGCATAAATATCTAAAAAAATTAATTATATCAAAAAAAAATAGCACTAGACTACTCATAGAATAATTCTAAATCTAGTCTAGATTTGCATCTCATGCAAGATTGATATGAATCTAAAATTTTTAATTTTTCTAATTTTAGATCTGATCATAGCTGATATAACATCTAAAATATTAAATATTAGATCATAGATTATAAAAAAAATTAGATTTAAAATAGATCTAAAGAACTGCTAATCTGGCTCTGATACCAGTTGAAGGAAAAACTGCTTTTTTCGCCACAGG
Source organism: Cocos nucifera (assembly GCA_006176705.1). Lineage (NCBI taxonomy): Eukaryota > Viridiplantae > Streptophyta > Magnoliopsida > Arecales > Arecaceae > Cocos > Cocos nucifera. Next base: position 384,561 of record QRFJ01003983.1, read on the forward strand.
ATTGGTTTGATCTGACCAGATCTGCAGAAAATATTTCAAAATTTTTTTTATAGAGTCTAATCAAATCAGAGAGTTCTTTAATCTAATTTTAATTATCTAATATTAAATCTAAAAATAAAAATTAAATTAGGTATGAACTTTATACCTGATTGAGTAATTTGATTACCCTACCGATGATCTATGGAATCTCGGGGTTCTAGATTAAGCCACGCATGTGCCTGGCCTTTACCAAAGTCTACTCAAGCTAGATTTGGAGGTGCTCTCCTTTTTTATCGAATCACCAAAAATTAGATCTAAATCTGATTTGTAAAGCCTTCGAATCAACTGATGAAGGTAGCGCGCTCGTCTCACGAACGTCGTCTCTTTTCTTGAAACCTTTGCATCAATTCCTTTGGATCTTCTCTTAGGACCTTGGCCCAACCTTTGGGCATGGAGAAGAAGAAGAGGAGGGGCATGGAGAAAGAGAGGATGGCAGCAAGAGGGGCTTTGGGTGTGGAGTAATAATCCTTAGAAATCCTAGGGCGCAGGGTCTCTTAAATAGAGCCCTGCACCACCTTAGTGTTGCAATCAATCAAGCAACCAATTGCTTGATTTGTTTCTAATTTCTTGATAAATTTTTATGCCAACTCACATCAGATTTTCCACCCAAGATATTTCATATAATACCATACAAAATAGGTAGGGAAAAGGAAAGAAAGTTTGGTGCACAATGGATTCTTCCTTCTCTCTTAGAGTTTGATTTCTATCAAAACTCTTTGACTAGTCAAATCTGAAATTTGACCAAGTCAAAACCTATCTACTTTGGGTGCACACCAAGGAGGACGTGTTCCCTCTCCATGCTGTACCAAAAAGTAGAGGGTGCATGCCCCTAGAAAATCTCTACGGGGCGTGTGCCCCTGATCCCTTCATTCTCACAATAAGGTCAACCTTTGATCCTAGTGTGCGACAGAAAAGGTAGGTGATAAAAAATGGTAGATGACCAAAAATGGCAGGTGTTGTCCTAAAATCATCTGATGAATTTAGACAACCCTATTTTGATCTAGATAAGTTTCAATTAGGATTTCGATTGAGACGAACCAGAAAAACTATAAAAGAAGAATGTTAGGTTCAATCATGTGCTAGCTTGATTTTCTTGAACCTAATCGGATCTAATCCAAATCAATTAAACTGACTCAGTCCAATTGATCACAACCAGACTCAAACCCTTGTATGTGTGATCTAGTTAGGTTCAATTCTATATGGTAATGAGATATGTCATGATCTCTATCATTGACATCATCGAAATACCTTTCGATGGATCAAAACTTTTCTGATTCATAAAATTAGAATGATCGATTATCAGAATTATTCTAATTGCTTCCAAAATCTACCACTGATACCTAGCAGCATATGATGATAATCCATCAGAATTGAAAGTGAACCTCTTGGTGTAGCTATCTGTGTGAATCGATTCTACTATCATGAGTCCCGATAGGATTAGGATTTAAGGTAAACTCGTCAAAACCCAACATCATATGAATGAATCATTTGATTTGAGTTCGATGTAAAATTCTAATAGAAAATTCTTTTCTATTATATCACACTGCCATAGCCATGGACTTAAGGACTTAATCTCATGATCATCATAGGACTACTCCTCCACTACCGAGGTTGATAGATTCCATCTTGGTGTAATCCAGTTCCTACAATGAACATGCTATAGCCAACATGCATCTTTGGATTCTGAATGGCTAGGAGATCGAGTTATGGTGCAGTCAAACTATAACACAATTGCTGATGCATCTCAGGTTAAAGAACTTGACATACAACTGCAGCATCAAGCCAGTCATCAACGAGAAGGTAGACTTTCTTATGACTGCTTGAGGTGGTCACGCTCAGTGCCCTCGTTCTCTAACGAGTATCTATACTCTCATTTCGGTGTCTTCACACCGTAGACTCAAGACTTATCTATCCTAAAAAAATAATCATACACCAACCTTCTGGATCGATCACCATCCTGATGACGATCCTATGGTCTGGAGCAATTTATGAGTTAATTATGAAAATTAATGTCTTAAATTTTTAACTCTTGAAAATATGAATTATCATTATCATTAACTCAAAGGATGTATTACAGACATTTTTAAATATATACTATGATAGAAAATAATTTTTTTATTAATTTATAGTTAAAATTATAAAATTATTCTTAGAAGTGTATTACAAGTGTCAACCAATCTGGCTTCTAGGGCACACATCTAACACTCCTACCTGTGGACCTTTTGGATTTTAGATCTGAACCCCCTCTTATGATTGAAGAGGTAAAGAAAGAAGAAGGAAGAAATGATGGAGGCATGTGGAAGAGCGGAAGAAGAGAGAAAGAAGTAGAGGAGATGTGAGGAATTGCTGGAGGTTTGATGCTTTAGGGCATTTTTATAGAAGAGGAATGGGGTGTGAGGAAGAGTTTGGAATAGCATGAAAAAGTTGTGGAGGCCTGCGGTGAGGCACATGATTTATGGAGTTGCGTGGAAAGAGATTTGGGCCGCATGGAGGAAAGGAGCACTAAATCTTATGGAGGCGCGTGAGGGAGCTTGAGTTGGGGCAGCATTCTTTAAGATAGCTTTGGATATGGTGCATCTTTGTTCTAAGTTTTTGGATATGGTACTCGCCTTGATAGCCCTTGGATCTTCATGCATTGCTTTCTAGCCATTGATCATGACTAATCCTTCAAATGGTTACACTTAGCCATGATGCTCGCACCTCACCTGAGTTTGAACCACTTAATTAAGCCTAATTTGCTAATTATCTGCAAAAGGGACTACTAAGCATTAAATTCTAATTAATAAAGATTAAATATTACAAAATTTGATACTTCTAACATTCTAATTCATATATTGATTGTACCCCAACTTGAATCTTGCTCATTCTCGAGTAAAAGATAAAGAAATACTTTTCATTCACGAAATAAGTCACCAACAACTATCAATGCCATATAAATGCTTGTTTTGGACTTAAAGGAGGTTCTTTTAGACTATTTGAAAGTAAAGGATATCTCATCAGAAAGTTAGTGAAAATATGTTATTATGATATTAATATCATCCAATAAAGTGGTTAAGTAAAGAACTCATCATTTTTCAAAGATATCTCTTTTACCAACTTCTTATTTGTATCTCTAAATCATCTAACCCTAAGATGTACCGAGGTATTATCTTTATGTAAGTTTCTTTTATTATATATATATTTATATAGTCAGTGCAATATCTTAATCTCTTAAGCTTTCTATTTGATCCTTATAGCGAGATTTTGATCAAGGACTCTTAAACTAGTTGGCTTTAGGATATTAGATGTAGACACCTAATCACTGTCGTAGGCAGTCAAAAATAAAATCTAACTCACTATTATATAGATATGATGAATCAGGATCGAATCTATAGGGATCGTGTTAATTGCATTTAAAAATAAGATTAAGATTAATTAAAAATAGATTAATTAAAAGGCTACTTAAATTAATTAAAAAAATAAATTAAATAGTAATTAATTAAAATATGAGTTACAAGTATGGAGATGGATTCTCAAGATTTCAATCGATCACTTATTTGATAGCTGGTATTCTTTTTAATTATGCTGTAATTGATATCTAACCAATAAAATATAACATATCTTAGAGAGTACGGTCTGTACCTTTAGATCATAGCCCATCCTTTAAAGTTATAAGCTAGTCTAAATTAATTTAGATATAATACCAAAAATTAATTTGAATATAATTTATTCCAAGAGCATGAACTGTATCCATAGATCATGGCTCATTCCAAAGGTAATAAACTATTCTAGATTAATTGCAAGAAAATAAAGATAAAAATATTATAACTAAAAATAGTCTTTATTATAAATTAAAAAGAAATACAAAAGATGAAAAATAGAAAACACTCTCAAAATAAGATCACAATGATCTCTTGAGAAAGAAAGGATTAGCCAAACATTTGAAAACTTCTCTCTAAAATCTTAATCCTGGAGTCTTGCTGAAGAACCCGGACAGCAGCAGGTGACAGAAATTCAAAACAGGAGAGAAGTTTTGGTGGAGATGCAGGCTTAGATTTTTTTTGATCTATTAAAAGAGAGAAAGGAGAAGAAAGAAGAAAGAAAGCTTGAGAAGAGAGAATAGAGAGAGAGATGTGCTGGCTATTGATGGAGAAGCTTTGGAAGGGTTTTAGAAGGCTTAGAAGGGCTTATTCTCCCAAGGAGGGTTATGGCTCGTTGGTTTAGTTTAAGAAAATTTTTATAAAGAGAAAAAGAAAAGAAATTGGGTTAAAATCAGAGATAAACTAAGAAAATAGAGTCTGGATCAGATTCTGCACCCCTATAATATTTTTTTGTCGTTGGATCGGATACCAATGGTCTAGATTTGACCAAAATCAGCCTTTTGTAGCTTAAACAGGACCTAAATTAATTCTCAACCATCGGATCAGTTGATTGGATGATTTCAGACCATCATATGGGTGCCAGATCTCCTGAAGCAAGTCGGAATCATTTTCTAGCCATTGGATTTTGACCGACATTGACTTGGACTATTGGATGATGCTGGATCATTGGGCATTGTTTGAATCAAAGTAGGAATCATTACTGACCGTCGGATCTCGGGCAGAATAAACACGGGATGTTCGATCGTGCAATACTGTAGCTGTAGACCATCGTGAATCGAGCGCATGGGAGACCTAGGTCAATCACCATGCATTATGCCACCGATAATGACCTTTCTACCCCTATGAGCCGCGACATATTGTCTATAAATCCTTTAAGGGTTTTGGTCCACCACGCGGTGCTCCCTAATTCGCCAGGCTTGCTGAGCTGGCCGATCCACGCTAGGATCTATGGACTGACCGACTAGTCTACCATGCATTGGCGGGTTTGATGGATCGAATTTTTGAGCTTTTTATATATATTTTTATTTTTTCTTTATTTTTTCTTAAAAACTCCATTCTGGATCCAATTTAGGTCCGATTCACTTTAAATTTATTTCGTTACGACCCATAAATCAAGCTTTTTTCATTCATGATCTTCTTTTTTATAAAAAATAATATAAAAATATTAATTCTTAAGAATAAAGATAAATTAATTTAATAAATTAATATTTTTATACATATATTTTGTGTTTATCACACCCTCCAACTTGAACTTTACTCATCCTTGAGTAAAGCAAATAAATTAGCAATATATACCGACTTAGCCTTGAATTAAAAGTCAGGTTAGACACTCCTAAAGATAACTGATACTCGATCAGACCATTAAAGATGTACGCCGTCAGATTACTAATTCGACCTAATTAGTGGTTGAGTGTTAGCCATAAAAATTTTTAGAGATCTTCTTTTACCAACTCCCTACTTTTCTTTTTAAATCTTCTAACTTAATGTAAGAAGGGTTTATTGTCCTTTTTCAATTTAGTCCCCTTATTACCCATTTTTTTTTCTTTTCTAGATTCTTGCATCCCCATCTTTTAATGAGAATCACAATACTTACTTAGGCGAAGGGGCCTAGTTATTCAGTGAGATAATGCTAAATCTCTTTTTAATTCACACTGCCCATCTTTTTACGTGAACCATAATGCTTACTTAGGTGAAGAGATCCGGTTACTCAGTGGGAGATCAATATGTGTTTCTTTTTTTTTAAAGTAGATTTTAAGGGAGACTTTTGCATATTTTAACCTTTGCATCCAACTCTCATGAAGTAGATTTTTTATTGAGATCAGTAAGAAGAGGATTCTAGAATCACTCTTAAAATCTGGTCTAGTCTAAATCCTATAATTCATTAGGTTTTCTTAGTAATTTATTCCTTAATATCTCTAAAATTTTATAGATCATTAATCATTCATTGATTAGGGTGCCTAATTAACTTTTAATCAAAATAAAGTTTAGGTATATAAAGCTAATTATTTCAAATCATACTTGAGGACTTACAAGTGTTAAAGTTAGTTATTCTCCCCCCAAACTTAATTTTCATTATCCTTAATAAAAGAAGAGAAAAAATAAAAATATTTATCAAGGAGGGATACCACCTGATTTATTATTTGCAGGTCCTTTCATATACTCCATCAGGTTTATATAGGATGTTTGATGTGCTCTCCCTAACTTAGGCTGATCGTCTTTATTGATTTTCTACAAAAATAATAAAAAAATTAGAAATCCAAAAAATAAGATAATCGGTTGCCTTCCAACAAGCGTAAGTTTAAGGTCTTCAGCCAGACCAAGCCATTCTTCCTATCTCGTGTCAAAAATTAGATTGACAAATTTTAATGGTTTTGGATTGTCAATCTTAAGAAGATGGCTTACGATCCTAGTATTTATAAATCTTAGTAATTTATCACTAATTTTTAGAAAATAACTCACAACCCCATTCTTAGTTAGTTTATTTTTTCTAATTTTAAGAAGATAATTTATGAACCCACTTATAAACCCTGGTTTGTTAAGAATTTCTTCAATTTGTTCTTCTAACATGCTCATGAGTTGAACTTTTGAATTAATAATTAAGTCAGATGCTACAGATATCGGAAGGATGTCAATTGGTTCTAAACATGCATACTCAGGTATGACCAAGGGTGGATTTAGTTCTGGAGAAGATGGTAATTCTAGAGGGGAAGCTATTGGAATAGGTATTGATTCATATTTCTCAACCCATAAAGAAGTGGTGCTAAAATTGAATAGCTCTAATGATATATTTTTATTTTCAGTATATCCATCTACATTAAAATTATCCACTCCAAAAGGATCCAAACGCGTATACACTAGGTCTTGAGAAATAATTCTAGGGGTAGCTTTCTTTATTACATCTTTAGGTACATCCATCTCAAAATAATTTTTAGTTTGTATACTAGGCTGTTCTATAAGGATTTCATTAATATTGGAGCTCTCAGCCATATATTGCTCCCTTGGGTTAATTATAAGCTGACTTGATAATTCTTCCTCTTCCTAACTGTTAAATGCAACAGTTAGCTAACTAACTTGGATTTCTAGCTTGGCTATTAATTGAGTATGGAAGTGAATGTTCATATTAAGTCCTTCTAATATATGTAAAACTTCTTCTTTAAATGCCGAACTATAAGTATTTGAAGAGGGTTACTGAACATTTTGATATTTGTATGCCATATAAGTTTTCTTCGGATAACTAGGTTTATAATTGATTGCTGGTTGTGATGTCGCATAAAAATTTGATTAGTTTTCCAAATCCAGATTGTAGTTGTTGGAGTAAGGATTATAATAATTGGTCTGAGTTGGGGCAGGGTAAATTTGCTGATGTGCAAATTTTTAAGATCGATATGCAGTTGGACATTCACTAACCAGGTGGTTAGAATTTGAACATATATCACACAGATGCAAAGATGAGACAAGAGAGTGTCTCATATTTAATAGACAGTCAATTTTCTGGGATAACTCATTTACCTTATTATGGATATTTATGGAGTTTCCAATCTCATAAATTCCATCACCATTAGGTTTATACATGGGTGTGTAGGGATCATAGGTATAGGAAGCAGAGGTGAAGTACTCACTTAATTAGCGAAAGGGTGCAGCCATAATTCTAGATTTGCCAACTTTAAGGGTTCGTTCAATTTTAGGATCTAAGGGTTGAATTTTTGGATCGTGATAAACAACACCCAAGTAAATATCCTAAATTATACCTTAGAAAAAATACAAGTAGATATTATATATTTTTTTTAATTTTTAGATTTTTTAATAAAATAAAAAGAGATGAAAAAATTCTAAAGATGAGAGTCTAGAGAGTCCAAAATCTAAGAAATAGACGAAAAAAGTTTTAATTAGGTTTGATGTTAGTTAGCAATCAAGTTATACAATCAATCCTAGCTAAGGGTTATCCTAGATCTAGATAGCTTCTAACTATCAAGATCACCTTCAAGTCCTCCAAGTATAGACTCAGCCACTCAACTGGCCAGATAAGTGTAAGGTCGATGGGAGTTCCCTCGTTGCTTGCCTTAGACACCAATTGTGCTTGGCCATGTAAGCTAATGAAACTAATTATAAACCACCTTTCTTCGGACCTAGTCATCCTTAAACAACTTGCTTTAGACACTAGTTAAATTGACTGATCCTAATCTGGTGCAACTTTTAGGATTCCTTATCCTAATGAGCTCGAGTGTCCTTAGGGACCAATATCTAATTGATTTTAAAAATCAAAGGCTTGAGTTAATGCAATATGAAGGTTTATGGTTTTTGGTCTAAAGAAGGATGATCAAATCCTCACCTTATCTTGTTTAATTGGATTAGTACCCTTAAAGCGTCTTATGAAAATGAGATGCAAAAATTCAAGATGTTCAGGTAAAGTAAAATAATCAAATTTAAATTAGTTAGGTTTACTTGCTAGGTTTTGTGATTAGGTCTTTAAACCCTAAACAGCTTATGCAATCTCGATAAATTTTTTTGAATTTTTATTTTTTAAATTTTTTTGAATTTATTTATTTATTTTTTTATTTATTTAAAGTAACTAAATTATGATCCTTGATAATGATGTCAAAATTTGATCGCTGTCGTAGGTAATCAAAAATAAAACCTAACTCATTACTATATAGATAGGATGAGAATTAGAATCGAATCAATAGGGATCGTGTTAATTACATTTAAAAATAAGATTAAGATTGATTAAAAGTAGATTAATTAAAAGACTACTTAAATTAATTAAAAAATAAATTAAATAGCAATTAATTAAAAGAGGAGTTGCAAGTATAGAGATGGATTCTCAAGATTTCAATTGATCACTTATCTGATAGCTGGTATTCTTTTTAATTATGCTATAATTGATATCTAATTAATAAAGATATAATCTATTTTAGAGAACATGGTTTGTACCTTTAGATCATAGCCCATCTCTTAAAGTTATAGGCTAGTCTAAATTGATTTAGATATAATATTAAGAATTAATTTAAATATAATTTATCCTAAGAGCACGAACCGTACCCATAGATCATGGCTCATCTTAAGGATAATAAACTATTCCAGATTAATTACAAGAAAATAAAGACATAAAAATATTATAACTAAAAATAGTCTTTATTGTAAATTAAAAAAAAAAACAAAAGATAAAAAGTAGAAAACACCATCAAAATAAGATCATAATGATCTTCTGAGAAAGAAAGAATTAGCTAGACACTAAAAAGCTTATCGCTGAAATCTTTATCCTAGAGTCTTACTGAAAAACCCGGACAATAATAGGTGGCGGAAATTTAGAACAGAAAAGAAGTTTTGATGGAGATGCAGGCTTAGATTTTTTTTTGATCTGTTGGAAGAGAGAAAGGAGAAGAAAGAAGAAAGAAAGCTTGAGAAGAGAGAATAGAGAAAGAGATGGCTGGCTATTGATGGAGAAGCTTTGGAAGGACTTTAGAAGGCTTAGAAGGGCTTATTCTCCCAAGAGGGAGGGTTATGGCTCATTGGTTTAGTTTAAGAGAATTTTTATAGAGATAAAAAGAAGAGAAATTAGGTTAAAATTGAAGAAAAACCAAGAAAATAGAATCTAGATCGGATTCTGCACCCCTAGAATATTTTTCTATCGTTGGATCGGGTTCCAATAATCCAGATTTGACCAAAATCGGCATTCTATAGCTTAAACAGGACCTAAATTAATTCTCAGCTATCGAATCAGTTGATTGGATGATTTTGGAGCATCAGATGGGTGTCAGATCTCTTGAAGCAAGTTGGAATTATTTTGTAGCCATTGGATTTTGACCGACACTAATTTAGGCCGTTGGATCACGTCGGATTGCTAGGCATTGTTCGAATCAAAGCAGGAATCATTGCTAACAGTCGGATCTTGGGTGGAATGAACACGAGATGTCTAATTGTGCAATACTATAGCTGTAGACCATCGCAAACCGGGGGCATGGAAGACTTGGGCCAATCACCGTGCGTGATGCCACCGGTAATGACCTTTCTGTCCTTGTGAGCCACGACATATTCTCTGTAAACCCTTTAAGGGTTTTGGTCCACCACGCAACGCTCCCTGATTCACCATGCCTTTTGAGCTAACCAGTCTGCGCTAGGATCTGTGGACTGACCGGCTGGTTTACCGTGCACCAACGGGTCTGATGGGTCAAATTTTTGGGCTTTTTATATTTTTTTCATTTTTTCTTTATTTTTCTTCAAAACTCCATTCTGGATCCAATTTAGGTCCGATTTGCTTCAAATTTATTTCATTGCAACCCCTAAATCAAGCTCTTTTCATCCATAATCTTCTTTTCTACAAAAGATAATATAAAATTATTAATTCTTAAGAATAAAGATGAATTAATTTAATAAATTAATACTTTTATACATATATTTTATATATTTATCAACACCCATTGGGCTTACTGACTCGAATTAAATAGGCTACAGATTAAGATTGATTGTATAACAAGCTTTTTCACATCTTTCATTATTTGATATGAACATCAATGCTTGCTTAGGCAAAGAGGCATGGTTATTAAGTGAAAACAATGCTTAGAGCTATTTTTTTTAGAATAAAAAGAAAACTTTGCATTTGTCAACATATTACACCCATACACATCTAAGAAGTAGATTCTTCTTTCATGCTAACAGGGAGGGTTAGATTTATTTAGAAATTGATTTAGTTCTAACTTAATCCTTTTATTAGATTCAATTAATATGTGATCCCTTAATATTTCAAAAGCTATTTAAATAGTACATCAATTACTAGTCAAAATGTATGACTAACCTCAAGTCCAAAGTATGATAAGAATACAAAGGAAGAAGCTAAGTAGCTCCAAATAGTATTATTATTTTTTAAAAAATTATGAATTAAAGTATAATAAACTATAAGAAAATAAAGATATGGAAATGAAAGTATCTAAGGATGAAGTTTCTTCATTTAGCTCTCCCTCCAATGTAGCCGACATTGTCTCTAATGAAGTAGTGACACTTAGATAAGACTCAATCAATCTAAACAAAATACAAAAAAATGAATTAAAATATAGAAATTGGATTGCCTCCCAAAATCACTAAGTTTAAAGTCTTCAGCCAGACTAAACTTAGATTAAGGGTCAACCAAGATCAAATTTTAAGTTAAAATCTTCATGGTGAATTCTGTGTTAGACGATGGAAGGGCTAATTTCCTTGATGTCTACCATGGTTGATAACGCACCATGAAGTTTATGAAAAGCTTCAAGACACTCATCATTAAAGATGAAGGGAGCATCCTTGGCAAGCAAGTTGCACAAGGGTCTCAAGATTTTGTTAAAGTTTTTAATGAAGCGTCTGTAAAATCCAACATGACTTAAAAAAGATCATACTTGTTGGACCAAGATTGGGGGTGGGAGTTTTGAAATTATCTCAACTTTGGCCTTGTTTACCTTGATTTCCCTTTTGGATATAATGTGTCCGAGTACAATTCCTTCCTGAACCATAAAGTGGCTTTTCTCCCAACTCCATACCAGGTTTGTCTCCATATAGCATTTGAGTACTTTCAAAAGATTTTGAAGATAGTTTTTAAATGTGGACCAAACACCAAAAAATCATCCATAAAAACTTCTAAAAATTTATCTATCATGTCTGAAAAGATAGCTAATATGCATCGCTGAAATGTGGCTGATGCCCTACAGAGTTTAAAAGCATAGTCGAAAAATAAAACTACCATATGGGCAGGTAAAGGTGATTTTCTTTTGATCCTCTAGAAATATAGGTACCTGATTATATCCTAAATATTCATCCAGAAAGCAAAAGAAGCTTTGACCCACTAACCATTCTAAGATTTGGTTAATGAAGGGCAATGAAAAATGATCTTTCCTAGTAATGGCATTGAGACTCCTATAGTCCACACATACTCGCCAACCGGCCACTGTATGAGTCGATAATAGTTCACCTTCATCATTCTTTAGAACAATAATACCTAACTTTTTAGGTACTATTTGGGTTGGACTGACCCATTTGTTGTCCTATATTGAATAGATAATTTCTGCATCTAACCATTTCAATACTTTCTTTTTAACAACCTCTAACTTATTTGGATTCAACCTCCTTTGCATGTCTCTATGTGGTTTGGCATCTGTCTTATAGTAGATATGATACATGCAAATAGAAGGGTCAATGCCTTTTAGGTTGGTGATTATCCAACTAATAACCTCTTTGTATTCTTTTAACACACCTACCAGTTAGGCTTCCTGGTCGGTGGTTAAGTTTGATGCAATGATTACCAGGAGGGTATCATTGGGTCCTAGAAATGCATACTTCAACGTGACCAGAAGTGGCTTTAATTCTAGTATAAATGGTGCTTCTAATGACAGTGCTATTAGTGTGCTAGATGGGATGGGTAACTACTTGTACTTTATAGTCCATAGAAAAGTGGTCTTTAAAGTATGTGGTTCTAACAGGGTATTTACTTTTTCAATATACCCAACTACATCGAAGTCATCCCCTCCAAAATGAGTTAAGCATGCCTGTAAGTCTTGCATGAGTATGGCAGGGTTAATTTCTTCTACAATCTTCTCTAGCATATTAACTTCACTATAGTAGTCAGTTGATGGTCCTTGGGAAGCATTGAATATATTCAATCTTAACCTTTAATTTCTAAACGATATGCCCATGACCCCTATTCGACAGTTGATGCAAGTGCTAGTTGTTGCTAGGAAAGGTCGGCCTAGGATGATGGAAATTTGGTTGGGGTTGCCACCAGGTTCAATGTCTAATATCAGAAAGTCCACAGAAAAGTAGAATTCATCTACTTTAACTAGCATGTCTTCTAGCATCTCACGTGGTATTTTAATGGATCTATCAACTAACCGTAGGATAACCGGAGTAGGTTTCAGTTTTCCAAAATCGAAAAAGTCATATATTAAGCTAGGGAGAAGATTCATACTCACCCCCAAATCTAATAATACCTTTTTAATGCTTAGAACATAGAAGATGATATGGGTACCCAAGTCTTTGAGTTTGGGTGGAGTAGCATGCTGGAAGACTAAGCTAGCTTGCTCAGTAAGACGGACTTTCTTAGGGTATATACTTTTGATCTACATTTTTGGGTGTATAAGTTTTTGAAGAATTTGGCATAAGCTGGAACCTATTTAATAGCATCTAAAAGAGGGAGGTTTATTTGAACTTCTCTAAAAGTTTCCAACATTTCATCCATTTTTACTCCCTTTTAGCCTAACGGTAGAGGGGATTCTAGGGCACTTGAGAATGGAGCCTTAAGTATAGGTATTGGTGGAATTGGTTCATCCCTCTCCTTAGGATCTTTCTCATTATTGAATGCTTTGGATTTAGTCAGAGTTTTAATTTCTAGCTTGTAGGGTCTATTTGGCCGATTTAAGACCTTCCACTTCTAAGAGTCATTACAGATTTAGCATGCTCAAGAAAGATTTCATGGACATTTAAGCTCTTAGCCATGTATTGCTCCTTTGGATTGCTTTTAGGCTGGCTTGGAAGTTTTCCCCTCCTTCCTCCTACTAAAGGCTATAGCTAGTTGACCTATTTGAGTCTCTAGCTTGGCAACAGAGTGCATGTGGAAATGGAGGATCTAGATATTTATGTCCAACCCTTTCAGAGCTTGCAGTATCTTCTTCTTAAAAGCTATGTTAGGAGAAGGTTACTGATTGTTTGTATACTGTGGGTAAGGAGCCAGTTTATAAGCTCCATTCGGATAACTTGCTCTTTAGACTGGGGGTCTAGCAATAGATTGTTGTATCCAAGAAAAGTTAGGATGGTTCCTCCAACCTAGATTCTATCTGTTGGAGTACAAATTATGTTTGAATCAATAATTGGTTTGAGTTTGAGCTTGATAGATTTGTTCCTATACAAACTCAGAAAACTGGGATGTTGCCAGATAATCACTGACCGTATGGATGGGATTGGAGCATAGTGTGCAAACATTTTGTATTTGTGTGGATGGGGTAGAGATGTGCTCGATCTATAGTAATCGGTTGAGTTTTTGTGACAGTTCATCAACCTTGCTGTGGATGGCTACTGAATGGCCTACCTCATATATTCCATCTTTTTTTGGTCTATACATGGGAGTGTCTCTATAGGCAGTAGACATATGGTGTAGGAAGTTTTCACTCAGGGTCTCAAAGAGTTGCCATGCCTCATGCTCATTTTTTAGCATAATTTCCACCACATGAGGCATCAACCATATGCCGGTGCTTCTCTGATAGACCATCACAAAAGTACTAAACTATTTATCATTTAGGTATGGTGTGGTGTGGATATTTACGAATTAGGTCTTTGAGTCTCTCCTAAGTCTTGTGGAATATTTCTCCATCCATCTAGAAAAAAATTGGTAATGACTTTTTTAATTTGATTTGTTTGTCCTATAGAAAAGTATTTCTTGAGAAATTCTCTCTGAAGTTGGTTCAAGATTGAAATCATTATCAAATCTAGAGAGTTTAGCCAATACTTGGCCTTATCCTTAAGAAAAATGGGAAACAATTTTAACCTCAGTGCATCATTAAAGAAATGTTAAATATTAACTATAGAGCATATCTTAAGAAACTCATCAAGATGTTTGTATGGATCGTTATTATTTAGTCCATAAAAGGATGGTAGAATCTGAATTATACTGGACTTTAACTCATACTAGACTACCTCTATAGGAGGCACTTGGATACATGGGGAGTGGAATAGCCTCACAGTATGGGTTCATGGTCTAGGCTCGGGTTGCTCTGAGGGTCTTTTCAATCTCAAGGTCCAAGGGTTGTATTTTTGGTCGTAGAAATATACGACCAAACATACAACCAAGAGTTTAGTTTAGAGTAAACTCTAATTTATATATATATATATATATATGTATATATGTATATATATATATATATATATATATATATATATATATATATATATATATATATATATATAAAATCTTTTTGTTAGCACACAAGTTTTACCAATCAAGCCTAACTAAGGTTCACCCTTTGTCTAAATAGCTTCTAACTTTCAAGTTAGCTTCTGGGCACTCCAAATCTGAACTAACTTACCCAAATGGTCAGATAAGTGTAAGATCGATAGCAGACTCTCTATGCTTTTACAATGGTCCCAATTAGAGAACTACCTTTCTTTGGAATACAAGTCCTTGAATCAATTTTCTAAATACCAATTGATTAACCAGTTAGAATCTGGTCCAACCCTTGGGCTTTCTTGTCCTATTGAGCTCGAGTGTCCCTAGAGTCAATGTCTAATTGATTTTAATTAAGACTTGGGTTCATACAATATGAAGAAGATAGTTTGTAGGTTAAGGAAAGATGATAAAATCCCGACCTTATCTTATATGGGTACACCCTTAAGATTGATTACGATGATGATATGTAATAATACACATGTCCAATCAGAATAGCTTCTTCTCTTGTATAAGTATGTATATATATTTTTTAGTTTCTATTTTTGGAGTTTCTCTATGTTAGTTAAATGTTATGCTATATATCTTTTTCTTTTTTTTTTGTTTTTGTATTTAAGGCAATTAAAATAAGAAGGAAGTTTGAATTAGAGTAGAAGGTTGGCAGTTAACTAAGATAAAAAAAAAAACAAACAATATAAGCAAATAAGCAAGGCTTTTTTTTTTTTGAAACAACCATATAAAGATCCTCAACAATGGTGCCAAAATTTGGTGCATGTCATAGAGCATCGAAGATTAAATTAATTTTGGTTCACTTTTTATTTCGTAGAATAGGATGAGATCAGGTCAAATCTACAGGGATCTTGGGCTTTGTTGTGTTTAAATAGGAAAAGAAAAGAAATAAGTAGAGCTTATAGAATCTAAAAATCAACAACTAAATTAAGAGTAAAGTAGGGAAAAAGTCGAATAGAAGAAGATACTTCAGATTTTCGAATCCAATCATGTACTAGGCAGATCCATATTTTTAGAGATGCAAAAGACTCTATGATTAGGTCTTGAAATAACCTATTTCTATTGAGCATGAACTATATCCTTAAATCATGGTTCATCCCATCAGAATATAGCTTATTAGAAATTTTAATTCATAGATTAAGAAGAGGTATTATCAACCTTAGAAATAATCTATCTTGTTAGAGTATGAACCATATCCTTGAATCATGGGTCATCCCTATTTAGCATAGATTATTCGAAGAAGAAAATCTAAATAAAACAACTCAAATATTTAAAATAAAAAGAGCTTAGATTAAATTGCATTAAATCAAAATATAAAGGTTCATAAAAAGTAAAGCAAATCTGATTATACAATTTTCATCTACTTTTCTAAAGTAAAGGAGCTCCAGCCACACATGGAGGAGAGGTTGAAGGCAGAAATCTGTTACATCTTTGGACTCCTGAAAGTGCTCTTCTCACCCACGGACCCTCTAGATTTCAGATCTGAACCCCCTCCTGTGATTGAAGAGGTAAAGGAAGAAGAAGGAACAAGAAAGAAGAAAGGATGGAGGCGTGTGGAAGAGAGGAAGAAGAGAGAAAGGAAGAGAGGAGATGTGAGGAATTGCTGGAGGTGTGAGGCTTTAGGGTATTTTTATAGAAGAGGAGTGGGGCAGAGGAATAGTTTGGAATAGTGTGAAAGAGTTTGGAGGCCCGTGGTGAAGCACGTGATTTGTGGAGTTGCATGGAAAGAGATTTGGGCCGTGTGGAGGAAATGAGCACTAAATCTTGTTGAGGTGCATGAGGGAGCTTGAGTTGGGGTGGCATTCTTTAAGATAGCTTTGGATGTGGTGCATCTTTCTTTTAGGATTTTGGAGGTGGTGCTTTGTAGGATTTGATGTGGTGCTTCCAAGCCTTGGAAAGCCACAGAAGGAGTCAGAGTGTTGGCTCCAAGAGACTAGGATGGATGTAAGTTCTAGGACTAGGATAGAAGTTGTCCTAGGTGAAGGTGGCGTGTAGCCCTGCACGAGCTCGAGGTTCAGGTATGAGGATCTTGATGGACTTGGTAGGAGCTCCAAAAATCTAGATCATAAGATGGAGCAAAGAACCAAAGCCAAAAAAAAAAAATAGCCAAGACAGAGGCTGACACACAGGCAGGCTAGCTAGAATACGCAGCCGAGCTGGCTCGGGATGAGGTCGAGCTAACTCGGGGTGCAGCCAAATCGGCTATCTTAGGCAGATAGATGATGATATTCGAATAAGACGCAGTCAAACCAGCTTGACTTCTGAGAGAGCCAGCTCGATGGAGCCAAATAGAACTATTCAGATTTTCTGTTTGAATCTAGGATAGGCTTTTATCCTAGGATTTTAAGATCTGAATCAATAAGATCTTAAGGGGGCTAACTCATGTATGGATCGGATTCAGATATAGGGGATGAGAGCATGTGAGACATATGTACATGGGCTCGGTGAGTGTTTTTATATATTGAATTAGCCTAGAAAAAATTTTCAGTTGGGATTTGGATTTATTAGGATTCATGTGGTATAGCAGAAATCTTAGGATATATAAATCCAGGTATTGTATTTTTACAATGAGAGTAAAATATAATCGAGCTTTTCTTCCTAAAAACTCTCTACTCTTCTTTCTTTGATTCCAACTTTAAGTCCTAGGTGCCGGCCTCCAACAATTAATATTAGAGAGGTACCAGGATCCAATAAGTGGTATCAGAGCCTGGTTGAGCATGGAGGAGGAAGATCATATTTCAACAGAGATCAACAGTGAGGTTCAAATCTAAAGGCTTTCTCCATGCTTCATGAGGAAGAAAGAGATCACAAGGCTACTGTCCACCATCCCTAGTCAAGGTATTTTTTAGATCCACCTGTTTGCTATTTTTGATTCAAACAATCATGGAGAACAGCGGGTTAAAGATAGATTTAAGAAGTTTGATGGAAAGAAATATTTCATGATGTGAAAGGTCAGGATGGAAGATTTGCTAGTTTAGATGAGATTGGATTCGATCTTAGAAGATAGATCGGAGGAGATGACAGACAAGGAGCGGATGTCCTTAGAGAAAAGGGTAGATGCCATGATTAGGGCTTGTCTGGCAGATGAGGTGCTATATGGTATGTTGGAGGAGAAGACATCCAAGAATTTATGGTCGAGGTAATGTCAGTTGTACATGAAAAAGAACATGTACAACAAGTTGATGATGAAGAAGCAATTGTACAGCCTTCAAATGTAAGAGGGCAAGGATGTTATGGGGCATATTCAGTAGTTCGACCAGATGAGCATGAACTTGCTCAACATTGGGATGGATCTCGAAGAGGTGGATAAAAGTTTATTGCTGCTATATTCGCTACCCGAGAGCTTCGATCCGTTGGTGACGATATTGCTGTATGATAAGGAGATGCTGGTATATGAGGAGATCGTATCAGTGATAATGTCCAACAAGCAGTAGGAATGGATGATGAAGAGGGAGGTCTTCTAGGAGGGTCTTGTGGTTTTAGAGAGGCTTAGGCAAGGGAAGAAGAAGGATCAGCGAAGGGGCAATAAGGAGTTCGAGAGATGCTTCAAGTATGATGAAGCAGGATACTTTAAGTAAGAATATCCGCTTTAGAAGAAGTGCAAGGAAGGAGAAAACTCAGATTCCATCGATTCAGTCACTGCAAATGAAGAGTCGGATGAGCTTTTAGTGGTTTCGGAGGAGCCCATGGGATGCGGTGTATCTGAGATGATTTCAGACAGATCCATAGAGTGCGAAGGATCCGAAGAAGTAGTGATAGTGTCCAAGATGCAGCGGCAGGCTCAGTAGTATAGCGTTGAGTGGTTGTCCTTGGGGGACTCGATTATAGAGTTAGCTTCTACAGCATCAGAGGGACTTTGATTTCGGTTGGAGCATCGGGTAGAGGTGGCTTCATAGATGGAGAGACATGTGACATGAGTTCAGAGTAGAGGAGTGCAGGAAAATCAATATCCTAGCACCAATGTCGGAGATGCATAGTTTCAGGTGGAGTAGCACGTGCGGGAGGATAGGCAAAGTTCTAAGGAGATCGTGTCAGAGTATGCAACGAGTGTCGATATAGGATTGCTGCAAATTCTTCAGAAAAGTTTAGGATAGTTGATGCAGCTGCCAAGCAGAAGCATGCTTACAACTCCAAGGATGGTGTATAGAAGCAAGTCAAGGTCTTCAGTAGTAGAGGCGGTCATCCCAAAAATCTCAAAGGGAGCTCAACAGTTGAAGAAGAATGGCAGTGGCAAGGTGTGCACAAGTAGCTGTCAGGACGTGCATCAATAGCGAGTTTGTGCAGGGAAACATTGCTAGGTATGCCAAGGCTTAGACACACCAAGATGGAGATTGTAGGATTTGATGTGGTTCTCTCAAGCCTTGAGAGGCTACAGGAGAAGCCAAAGTATTAGCTCGGAGAGATTAGGATGGATGTGAGTCATAGGACTGGGACAGGAGTTATCCTAGGTAAAGACGGCATGTAGCCTTGCACAGGCTCAAAGTTCAGGTGTAAGGACCTTGAACGGCTTGGTAGGTGCTCCAGAAATCTGGGAGACAAGATGGAACAAAGGACCAAAGCCAAGAAAAAGAATCAGCCAAGACAGGGGCTGACACACAGGTGGGTTGGCTCAAATACGCAGTCGAGCCAGCTCGGGATGAGGCTGAGCCAGCTTGGGGCGCAGCTGAGTCAGCTTTCTCAGGTAGATAGAAGACGGCATTCGAGCAAGACATCTAATGTCCTAATTCATGTTTTGATCAATGACTTATCCCATAATGGTTGGGAAGACCTTAAATACCACATTTAAACACCATATTAACCTTAAATATAAACCAAACATCATTAAGCAATATACAACCTGCAAAGTGGATTAAATGAAATTTCATTAACTTGAAATATTTGTGTGCATACTTGATAACACCATTCAAAACTAGAAAAAATAGAAACCAGACAGACAAAATAATTTAAGAAAAATATTTCAACTCTCTAGTAGCCCCAATCCCTCTAAGTAGCAAAGTGCTATCAATAATAATAAACACTTAAGATCCAATCAATGTATACTTGTAGAATCCTCCCCCCCCTCCCGAAGGGTTATTGCTTCCTCCCCAGAGTAAGCATCTCTTTAGCATAAGCAATTTCTTCCTATCCTAAGTATAGAAATTAATAAAAAAAATGAAGAACTTTCACCATATTTGGAGCAGAACTAGAATCATTTTCCAAAATTTTTCTTTATCCTTAATGTTCTAACCATCAATCGTTCCCTATAATAGCAAGAAATCTATCTACTACTACTGTACTTGAAGAAGATAATGATGACAACATGCTTTGCAATACCAATGTTTGGATTTTCTTTAGAAATTTAACAAATTTCAAAGCAAAAACATAATTTGGAAAAGGGATAACACCCGATGTAGTCCATCCTCTTCTTCTTTGGATTGGTGAAGAAAAGGGCTTAGATTTGCAAGAGGGCCATCAAAATCTTGATGAAGGTTACAATATGCTAAAAAAAATTTTGATTTAGAGAAATATGTTGAAAAATATGTTCCAAAGTCAATCATCAGCCTATTGACGGTTAAGCTATATTATAATTATAATTAATTTATTAATTAATAAAACATATTTTTGATATTTTTCATCATAAGTTTTCATCTTCTAATGAACTCCATTGTTGTGATGAAGTCCTTAGGACTATTTTGGTTTGATAAAGAGAGAATTTATCGATTAGTTCTTAAAACTATTCACAATCAAATGATAGGCTATTAATAAGAACGACAATGTCTATCGAGCATAGGTCGCTGTATGCCATATAGGTTCATTATCCTTTTAACCAAGGAGTGTAAAGATACTGGTATGACATACAGGTGAGATGTAGGAGTATATCATCACTGAACATGACCAACTTTAGAGCATTCTACTATCAAGAATGTCTCTGATGGGATATAGGTATAAGTATCCCTTAGACCTGAGATCACCTCAATGGTTTGCAAGCAACTCACTATACTTTGATATCGGACTAATTAAATTTTTAATTTAGTAACAGAAGGCTTCTAAGCATAGTTAAATACTTGCAAAGTTGGTGTATGATCAAGATGGAATTGACCACTCTAAGAGATGGAGAAGAATGTATCACTATATTTCAATATAGCAAAACTTTGGCTAGGATAATCCATCAGATGGATTTGATATTTTGAAATACAATGTGGACAGTCTAATTAGAGTTTATAGTTTAACTCTAAGATGTCCTACAAGCATTTTGGTCAAGAGAATGAATTATATGGAAACTAAATCCATATGGGTTCTAAAGATGTTGTTCTACACATTCGACCTATCTGACCGTCGGATACCATTACTAGATGGTCACTTCGATTGGTCCAGAAATATATTTCTATGCTACTAACTTAGGTTTGGATCTATGGAGTCATATATATTAGAGTTCACGATCTGATCGGATGGTTGATCAATGATTAAGAATCGTTCTAAGATTAAACAATCAATACGACTGATGTTTAACCTAGTGCAAGTATTGCAGGAGGATTGATTAGCAATTTAATTGCTAATTGGCTTAATTTGATTAAACTAGAGGATTGAGATTAAATCTAATTAAATATAATTTAATTAAATTTAGTTTGGACTTGATTGGATCAGGTTCAATTGGTTTATTGGATAAGCCCAGTGCAAGGAAGAACTAGTCCTAGTTCAACTAGGACTTGGATCAACCCAATTTTCTAATTGATTAAAAAATAAATTAAAATTAAATCTAATTAAATATAATTTAATTAGGCTCTTAATTGGATTAAGAACTACCCTAATTGGGTTCAGTTAATTCTAATTTAATTTGGTTCAAAAATCATGTTTGACCAAGTCAAATTAGAAGACCTAGTGAGATAAGGACTTCTTTCCTTACGCCACTTGATATCTCATGCCCAACCCATGCCCCCATGCCTATTTTTTAGGATTTTTTCATAGAAAACCCTTTCTTTCAAGCCTTCACACATGTCCAACTTTCTCCCTTCTTTCTTACATGGCAAGTGGTTATGGACCAAGTCAAGTTAGGAGAGTTGTTTTGAAATCAAACTCTATTTGATAGAGTTTGTTGCAATCAAAATTCCTCCTCCCTTTTGCGGCCTATACTATTTGTTTTTCTCTAGAATTTTCATTGGAATTAGAGGAGTTTTGTGTGACAAATTAAGATGGTCCATGCTAAAAACAAAGAAGGGGGCGTCCAAGTATTGGGTGCCCTAACTAGTTGCCATATTTATTCTTTTCTAGTCTAAGAATTTGACCCAACAAGGACTCCTCTATATCTCATTATATAGGATGAATTTTGGATTGATTTTTGGATATATTCCAAACCTTGGAGAGGGCTTTTGGGTGTGTAAATACCAGGGTGAGAGATTTCTTGAGTGTTAGATTTTCATAGACACTAATTTAGGTGTCTAGGTGAGAGAATAGAGAAGAAGAAGAGGGTCTTCTTTTAGGGTTGCTTTGTTCTTCTCTTCTCTTCCTTCTTTTTGAGATTATTTGAGAGTTTCTTAGATATGAAATCTCTTATCTTTCTTCTATTCTTTGAAGGAGTCTAAATCCAGAGGAAGAAAGCATCGAATTGACTATCGAAGAAGGATCATCATAGTACTAGCATACTGTGCTGATTTTCTATATTAGACTTCTGATCGAGGTTCATGGGCTCATGTGGGCATTTCTTAGAGGCCGAACATATGTGCAGCTTGGAGCATCATCCTTAAGCTCGAATCAATAAGTTAGAACATCTAACTTACACAGATAATATAGATCTGATATGTTATTACATACCTGCATTAGATGTAGTATAGATGCATATTGATATGATCAACATATTCTTCTTCTTTATATTTTTAATTTTTAATTTAATATCATGCCATAATCATATAATAAGATCTTAGATCTAAAGATTCTCTACTTTTTTATAAATAAATTTTGATTTATTTCACTGCTCGATCTTAAAAAAGTTTTAAGATCTATCCTTGAAACCCTAGATCTGGTTCCTTCAATTGATATAAGAGCCTAGGTTGATTATTACATGATTATATATGCATGTTTAGATTATTTTTTAAATTAAATTTAATTTATAATCTAATTATTAAATCTAAAATTAAAAATCATAATCACACGAACTGATTATAAGGTTGTCCTGTTGTAAGGTTTACCCCTTACAATAGAGAAGTTATCTTAGTTCGTGTAAATCTATTTTTTATCATAAATTTATTAGATTTGATCTTATCTTATTTATGATTTATTAAATTTAAAAAGTTTTAAATTTGAAAATAAAAATTTTAGATTTCATAGACTGATTATAAGATTATCCTACTGTAAGGTTTACCCCTTACAGTGGAAAGATTGTCCTAGTACGTGTTGATCTAAAATATTGATTATAAAATTTTAGATTAGATCTAAATAATTTTATGATCTGATTAAAAATATTTTAATCTAATTTTAATCATCATAAATATATTAGATTTTATTTAAGATAATTTATGATTGATTGGAATTGAAAATATTTTAATTACATGAACCTATTTAGATTAGATCTAAAGTAGTTTCATGCTTATCTTACTTGCATATTAATTATGAATCAAACATGTAACTTGATTGATAGAACCATATTATAAAAATATTTTATAAATATAAAAATTATTTTTAAAAAGCCAAACCCCAATCCTCAGTCTAAAACTTAATTAAGAATTAAGAAGTTATTTGATTATGATCTAGGATTGTGAATTAAAGATCCTAAGACACAAATCATAACATATTGGGTTAAAGAAGATAGTGGAGATTAGGTCCATTAATTAGGTTAGACCTAGGATTAGATTAAAGAATGGACTTAATTAGAGAATTGACTAAATCTAATTAATTATTATCTTAGATTAGGATAAGAATTCTTTAGATCAATTACAATAGTTGTAGTTAGTCAAGTCCATGTCTTTAATAAGACCCAAGATGGACTTGATTTTTGGCTATGCAATTTAGCATGAACTATTAGGTTGATCTAATCGAGACTAATTAAATTAGTTGGTGTCTAAGATAAATCAGACTGATGGTCTTTAATTGGCAAACCGCTTATCTAGCTATTTCTGATGGTATCTAAGGCAAGCTATGGCTGACCCTCCCACTGATCAAACTTACTTGGCCTCTTGGTAAAATTATATTTTGATTGAATCACTTGATTATTTGAGCCGATCCATGTCAGTTAGATAAATAAATATGACTGATTTAGGTGCTCCTAGACCAGCCTATTAATGGTCTTCCTTAAGCTGACTTGATGAAGCCAGTGGGAGAATCATGACAAGCTGGTTAATCTGATCTTCTCTCTTTCTTAAAATTAAAATCCTCTAAAATTATTAAGTTCTTAAAATGAAATAGTTATTGTGATAACTAGATCATAGCCTTCCATTAAGTAGATGACAATGGGTCCATCAATTGGATAATCATTGGAGGCCCAAAGGCCTGGTGCTTATCGACTGATGGGATTATCATTCATTATATGATTTCTTGGCTACATCTTTCTAAATGGTGGTTAGATTAGCCAACTAAAGTTGGGCCTAATCATTCATTAGTTTGATGGACCAAGTATGGTCATGTTAATGGTTGGACCTAACCGAACCTTTTCAATGGAGGCTAAAGCCTACTGATTAGGGACCGGATCAAAAATTTAATCATTAAAAGTTATTTGAAGAAATAATTGGTTATTAACATATCCTTAGATGTACATGGATTGGCTAGTCAAGGTTGGGCTCGTGTGTAGACTATGTGGATTCTAGTATCTATTAAGAAATTAGAATAATTTCTCAAATTGGAGGTAGAGGCTACCAATTCGAATAAATAGTAAAAAACTTTTTAATTAAAATCCAAATCTTTAGGTTTAATAAATCAATTACTAATTAGGTTATGATTTATCTTTATGTAGATATGGCCACTTTCCTATTGCTCCGATCATTGTTGGACAATGATAAATTGGTGGGACCTAATTTTGGTGATGGTACCAAAAGTTGAAAATAGTCTTAGAGTATGAATGGATCCTGTATGTGTTGATGGATCTTGCACCTGAGGAGCCAACTGTCAATGCATGTGGAACATTCAGAGATACTTATCAGAAGTGGCTCAGTGATCAAACCACGGTACGCTGCATTATGTTGGCTGCCATGAGCGATGAGTTCAATCATAGATTTGAGATGGTTTAGCCAAAAGATATGCTTCAAGCATTGGAGGATTATTTTGGCACACCCGATGACATTGAAAGGCATAAGACTAGTTGTGCCATCTTCAATGCCAGGATGTAGGATGGTGCCTCTATCACTAATCATGTACTGTACATGATCGAGCTGATAGAGCAATTGAGCAAGCTCGACTTTTTCTTGCATAAGCAGCTTGGAAAGGATGCAATACTGAACTCGTTGCCCAAGTCCTATCTCCCATTCCTCACTCATTATAGAATGATAAAGCATGAAATTGACTACCATGGTTTACTAGGATTGCTTCAAAACTTTGAGAAGGATCACTAACTCCATAAGGAGTTGGTGAACTAGTGAGAGGTTCGTCTTCTAGTTCTCGATCCTTTAGAAAAAAGAAGAAGAAAGCAAAGAAGGTACAAGTTCAGGTTGGAACATCTATACAGGGCCAGACCAGGAAGATTAAGCTTGATAAGAGTTAAGCTGAATGCTTTTTTTGTAAGAAGCGGGGACACTAGAAGAGGAACTATCCTCAGTACATTGTCTCCTTGGATCCGAATAGGAAGAGAAAGAAGCAAGCTGTTGCTAAAAAAGATATTTATATGATAACTCATAATTTCTCTATTTATGATATTACTGATTGGATATTGAATACTGGTAGCCCTTACCATATTTTTAATTTGTTGCAGGAGTTTTAGGTCAATAGAAGATTCGAGTAAGGCGAAAGGTTTCTGAACGTTGGAGATGAAAGACCAGTTCCAGTTCTAGATTTAAGAATCTTGAAACTTATATTTGAGTTCCATACCGTTGTTCTTAATGATTATTATTTCTATCCCAGTTTCTTTTTAAATGTCATTTCTATAGGCCTTTTGGAAAAAACTAATTATGAAATTTCAATAAAGAAACAAGTTTGTAATATCATTATGAATGATGTTACTATTTTCTATGGACATTTGAATAATGATGTGTATATGCTATCACAATCTGTTAACGTAGTCTATTCAACTGACAAGCATCCTAGATTAGATAGTGTGTCAGATATCTACTTATGACACTATAGGCTAGGTCATATAAACAAGAATAGGATAAACAGGTTGACTTAAGAAAGAATCCTCGAAGTTAGTGATTATGAATCACTTTCAACCTGTGAGTTCTATCTTCTTGGTAAAATGATAAAGTCATCTTTTACTGAAAAAGATGAGAGAGTTACTAAGCTCTTAGGTCTAGTACATACTGATGTATGTGGACCAATGAGTACATGTGCCAGAGATGGATATTTCTACTTCATCACTTTCACAGATGATCTATCCAAATATGGATATGTCTATCTGATGAAACACAAGTTGGATTCATTTGAAATATTCAAATGATTCTGAAGTGAAGTAAAAAAATAAATTAGGAAGAGTATTAAAACTGTTCGATTTGATCGAGGAGAGGAATACCTTTCTGGTGAGTTTCTCATATATCTAGGAGAGAATGTGATTCTCTCCCAATGGACTCCTCTCAAAATACTACAACATAATGGTGTGTCTGAGAGGAAAAATCAGACTTTACTAGACATGATCCGATCCATGATGGATTTTGTAAGCTTGTCGATATCTTTCTGGGGATATGCACTCGAATCGACTTGCTATCTGTTAAATAGGATTTTAAGTAAGTCTGTAGTTAAGACTCCATATGAGATATGGACAGAACGTAAGCCAGCACTTTCACACCTTAGAATTTAGGGGTGCTCGACTTATATCAAACCATTAGTTATAGATAAATTTGGATCTAGGTCTGACAAGTGCACATTCATAGAGTATCTAAAAGAGACTAAAGGATACTATTTCCACCATGCTAATGAACAAAAGGTGTTCATCAGCCTTAAGATAATCTTTTTGAAAAAGAAGTTTTTTGGTAAAGAAACTATTGTCTCTAAGGTTGAACTTGATGAAGTTCAACAGGTAAAAAAATCGATACCTATAGCTAAACTTGAGTCGAATTTAATTAGATCAGATCCGAAGCCTAGTGTACCTACATCATTAAGACGATCCGATAGAGTATTGCATCACTTAGATAGATACTATGATTTTTTAGTCCGAGATGGTGATCCCATCGAACTCAATGAGAATGATGAGGATCCGATCACCTATATAGATGCTATACAAATACCTGATTTTGAGAAATGGCTTGAGGTCATAAAATCCAAAATGAAATCCATGAAAGTCAACGATGTGTGGATATTGGTTAACCCATCCGAAAGGGTTAAACCCATTGGGTGTAAATGGATCTTCAAAAGGAAGAGGGGCGCAGACGAAAAGATGGAGATCTATAAAGTCTGTCTGGTTGTCAAGGAATATCATCAATATTATGGTATTGACTATGATGAGATGTTCTCTCCTATGGCAATGCTCAAATTCATTCAGATAATGCTTGCGATAGCTATCTATCTGGATTATGAGATCTGACAAATGGATGTAAAAATAGCTTTTCTGAATGGAGAGCTGACCGAAGAGGTATATATGATACAACTTGAGGGGTTCACATCCATGGATAAGTCTAAGATGTGCAAGCTTCAGAGATCCATTTATGGATTGAAGTAGTCATCTTAGAGTTGGAACATACATTTTGATAAGATGATCAAAATGTATGGCTTCGTTAAGAATAGAGAAGAGCCCTGCATTTACAAATGAGCAAATAGTCCAGCAGTGGTATTTCTTATCTTGTATGTGGATGACATTCTTTTAATTGGGAATGACATTCCTGTAGTGCAGCGAATAAAAGTCTGGTTGTCTTCATAATTCTCCATGAAAGACTTTGGTGAAGCATCCTAAATCCTAGGGATGAAGATGTATAGGGATAGATCTAAAAGGATGCTTGGATTATCCCAGTCCACATACATAGACACTATGCTAAAGATGCTCAGCATGGAGAATTTCAAAAAGAGCTCTCCCAATAAGCCATGGAATTTCTCTCTCTAAGAAGGATTATCCGACAACTCCTGAAGAGAGAGTATAGGAGTAGAGTCCTATATGCTTCGATAGTGGAATCTATTATATACGTCATGATATGCATCAGATCAGATGTGGCATACTCACTAGGAGTAGTGAGTAGATACCAGTCTGATCCTGGAGAAAACCATTGAAAAATGGTTAAAGCCATCCTTAAGTATTTGAGAAATACTAAGGACCAATGGTTGGTTTATGGCAAGTTAGATATAAAACTTATGGGGTTTATAGATTCTAGCTTTTAATCTGACCATGATGACAGCATAAGCATGTTGGGATATATGTTTACTTTAAATGGTGGAGCCATCTACTGGAAGAGTTTCAAGCAGCATACTATGGTAGACTCTATTCATGAAGTAAAGTACATTGTAGCATCAGTGCCACGAAGGAAGCTGTGTGGTTGAGAAAATTTATCATCGAGCTCGAAGTAGTACCCTCCCTAGATGGTCCGATCCTGCTCTACTACGACAGCACTAGTGCCATAGCTCAGGCGAAGAAACCAAAGGCACACCAGCAGACGAAGCACATTCTGTGCCGCTTCCACTTGGTCTGAAAGATCATGGATCGAGATGACGTTAATCTTTAAAAGATCGATGGAAAGAAAAATCTGACCAATCCCTTCACTAAAGCCCTAGCGATAAAGAAGTTCGACAACCATAAATCAAATATGGATATTAGATACTATGCCGAGTGGCTTTAGGATAAGTGGGAGTTGTTGAAAAATATATTTCAAAATCAATCATCAGTCTGTTGATGGTTAAGCTATATTATAATTATAATTAATTTATTAATTAATAAAATATATTTTTCATCATAAGTTTTTATCTTTTAATGAACTTCATTATTGTAATGAAGTCCTTAGGACTATTTAAGTTCGATAAAGAGAGAATTTATCGATTAGTTCTTAAAATTATTCACGACCAAATGATAGATTGTTAATTAGGATGACAGCATCTATCTAGCATAGGTCACTATATGCCATATAGGTTCGTTATCCTCTTAACTAAAGAGTGTGGAGATATAAGTATGGCATACAGATGAGATGTAAGGATACATCATCGCCGAATGTGACCAACTCTAGAGCATTCTACTGTCAAGAATGTTTCTAATGGGATATAGGTATAAGCATCTCTTAGACCTGAGATCACCTCAATGGCTTGCAAGCAACTCACTATACTTTGGTACCAGACTAATTGAATTTCTAATTCAGTAATGAAAGACTTCTGGGCACAGTCAAGTACTTGAAAAGTTGATGTGTGATCAAGATAGAATTGACCACTATAAGAGCTGGAGAAGAATGTATCACCGTATTTCAATATAGCAAAATCTTGGCTAGGATAATCCATCAGATGGATTTGATATTTTGAAATACAATATGGACAGTCTGATCAAAGTTGATAATTTAACTCTAAGATGTCCTACGAGCATTTTGGTCAAGGAGATGAATTATATGAAAACTATATCCACATGGGTGCTAAGGATGTTGTTTAATACATTCGATCTATCCGATCATTGGGCACCATTGCTAGATGGTCTCTTCGATTGATACAAAAATCTATTTTTATGCTACCAGCTTAGGTTTGGACCTATGGGGTCACACACATTAAAGTTCATGATACGATCGGATGGTTGATCTAAAGAAAAAAATCTATTTTCCGGGTCAGGTTTGTTCAGATCTGATTTGATCAAGAAAAATATTTTAAAATATTTTTCTCTTAGATCTAAATTAAATCTGATAATTTTTAGATCTAATTTAATAGATCTAATAAAATAAAATAAAAATAAATTAAATTAGATTTAATTTATATCTTGTTCTTGGGTAATCTAATTATCTTGTGATGATCCTGCTGATTTTTTAAAGTTCTAGATGCAGCCATGCAATCGTCTGGCCTCTATCGGTATCCACTTGAGCAGGATCTGGATATCTTCTTCTTCTTGATCTATCCTCTAAAGATTAGATCTAGATCTGATCTTGAAGGTTTTCAAAATAGTTTTTGAAGATTCGATGCCGTCTCTTGCAGCAGTGCTGCCTTCTTCCTTTCTTGTCGCCTTTCTCTTGCCTGGATCGCACCAAACTGAAGCCCAAAACCTCTTGGGCATGGAGAGAAGAGAGAAGATTAGAGTTAGGCATGGAGGAGAGAGGGAGAGAGCATTGTGGCATGTGCTAAGGGAGAACTTCTCAAAAGCTAGGCGTGGACAGGATTTTCATAGACCCTGCTGCGCCATGCAGTGCTACATCATTTTGGCCAATTATGTCTCTTCGTACAATCAGATCTAAATCTGATTGATGAAATGACATTACCTGATCCAATCAGATGAGAGCCCCTCTCCAACATCCTTAGGTGGTGCCAAGACTGGTCAAAGCAGAGTCCCTTGGCACCACCTAATTTGATTCCAAGAAGCAATCTGGAGTCCCATTTGTATGGGACTCCAAGCGTCCCTATCCTTGGGCGCATGCCTCCCTAGGTGTGTGCCCCCTCCTTTCTAATTTCTAGCAAGGGGACAAGCTCCTATCTGCTCTCCTATGGGTATATGATATATGAGCAGATGTCTAAGTATCAAAAGTCAATGTTCGACCAAAGTCAAAAGACATGAATTAGCAGGTGACGAAAAATGGTTGGTGTTGTCTCAAATTTATCTCATAAATTAAGACAATCCTTTTCTGACCGGACAAGCTCCAGTCAAATCAAGTAAAGGTACCTAAGTAAGCACAAACATATTTGGCTCACTCGAGATAATTTTTAATGATTGTAGAAGGAGAACATTAGGCTTAATCGTGTGCTAGCATGATTTTCTTGAACCTAATTGAATCTAATTCAAAATAATTAAACTGGGTTAGTCCATTTGATGATATCCAGATCCAAATCTTTATTTGTATGATCCAGTTAGGTTCAGTTCTGTATGGTAATGGGATATGCTATGATCTTTATCATCGACATCATCGAAACATCTTTCGATGGATCAAAATTTTTCTGATTCAGACAACTAGAATAATCGATCATCCATATCATTCTAATTGCTCCCAAAATCCATCAGTGATACCTAGCAGTATATGGTGGCAATCCATCAAAACTGAAAATGAACCTCTTAGTGCAGTTATATGTGTGATTAAGTTCTTCTATCTTAAGCCCTGATTAGATTAGGATTAAGGTGAACTCATCAAATCCTAATTTCTATCATATGACTTAATCATTTGATTCAAGTCTGATATGAAAATCTTAATAGAAACTCTTTCTATTATTTCACTCTGCCATGGCCATGGGCTTATGGACTTGATTCTCATGATCATCATAGGGCTGCTCCTCATCTATCGAGGTAGATAGATTTTCTCTTGGTGCGATCCAATTCCTACAATGAACATGCTATAGCCAACATACACCTCAGGATTCCGAATGGCTAGGAGACCGAGTCATGGTGTAGTCAAACTATAACACCCTCAAGGTGAACTGCCGATGCACCTCAGATCAAAGAACCAGACACACCACTGCAGCTTCGAGCCAGTCATCGACGAGAAGGTAGACTTCCTTATGACTGCTCGAGGTGGTCACGCTCAATGCCCTCATTCTCTAATGAGTATCTGTACTCTTGCTTCGGTGTCTCTATACCGTAGACTCAAGACTCATCTACTATAAAGAAGTGATTGTACACTAATCTTTCGGATCAATCACCATTCTTATGATGATCCTACGGTTAGGAGCATTTTATGAGTTGATAATGAAAATTCATGTTTTAAATTTTTAACTCTTGAAAATATGAACTGTCATTATCATTAACTCAAGGGATGTATCATAGATACTAAATACACATTATAATAGAAAATAATTTATTTTATTATTTATAGTCAAAATTATAATTTTATCCTTAGAAGTATACAATAAGTGTCAGCCAATTCTGGCTTCTAGGGCACACATATCTAACATGATCAATGATTAAGAATCATTTTAAGGTTAAACAATCAATACGATTGATATTTAGCCTAGTGCAAGTGCTGTAGGATGATTGATTAGTAATTTGATTGCTAATTAACTTAATTTGATTAAGCCAGAGGATAGAGATTAAGTCTAATTAAATATAATTTAATTAGATTTAGTTTGAATTTGATTGGATCAAGTCGAATTAGTTTATTGGATAAGCCAAGTGCAAGGAAGAACTAGTTCTAGTTCAACTAGAATTTGGATCAACCCAATTTTTTAATTTGATTAAAAAATTGAATCAAAATTAAATCTTATTTAATTAAAATTTTAATTTGATTAATATCTATTCTAATTAGATTCAATTAATTTTAATTTAATTTAGTTCAAAAATCATGTTTAACCAAGTCAAATTAGAAGACCTAGTGAGACTAGGACTTCTTTCCTTGCGCCACTTGATATCTCACACCCAACCCATGCCCCCACACCTATTTTTTAGGATTTTTCATGAAAAACCCTTTCTCTCAGGCCTTCACACATGCCCAACTCCCTTCTTTCTTATGGGGCAAGTAGTTATGGACCAAGTCAAATTAGGAGAGTTGTTTTGAAATCAAACTCTATTTGATAGAGTTTGTTGCAGTCAAAATTCCTCCTCCCTTTTGCCGCCTATACTCCTTATTTTTCTTTGGAATTTTTGTGGGAATTAGAGGAGTTTTATGCAACAAATTAAGGTGGTCCATGCCAAAAAGAAAGGAGGGGGCGCCCACTTGGGCGCCTCAACTAAATGCCATATTTGTTCTTTCCTAGTCTAAGAATTTGACCTAATAAGGACTTCTCTATATCTCATTATATATGATGAATTTTGGGCTGATTTTATTCTAGATCTTGGAGAGGGATTTTGGGCTTATGAATACTAGGGTAAGAGACCTCTTGGGCGTTGGGTTTTCATAGATACTAATCTAGGTATCTAGGTGAGAGAACAGTGAAGAAGAAGAGGGTCTTCTTCTAGGGTTGCTTTATTCTTCTCTTCTTTTCCTCCTTTTTGAGATTATTTGAAAGTATCCCAGATCTGAAATCTCTTCTTTTCCTTTTATTCTTTGGAGAAGTCCAAATCCAGAAGAAGAAAGCATCGGATCGATTGTCGAAGAAAGATCAGCACAGAGCATAGTACTAACATACTATGCTGATTTTCTGCATAGAACTTTTGATTGGGGTTTGTAGGCTCACGTGGACATCTCTTAGAGGTCGGACGTGTATGCAGCTTGGAGCATCATCCTCAAGCTCGAATTAGCAAGTTAGAATGTCTAACTTGCATAGGTAATATAGATCTGATCTGTTATTACGTACCTACATTAGATGTAGTATATATGCATGTTGATATGATCAACATGTTGTTTTTCTTTATATTTTTAATTTTTAATTTAATCTCATACCATAATTATGTAATAGGATCTTAGATCTAGGAATTCTCTACTTTTTATAAATAAATTTTGATTTATTTTAGTCTTCCGCTGCTCGATCTTGAAAAAATTTTAAGATCTATCCCTGAAATCCTAAATCTAGTTCCTTCAAAATATGCCTTCAACTATTAAGAATAGAGGCATAAAATTATGACAAAAAGAAAACCACGATGCTATTTTATACCATAGGTGGTAACAGAGCAAAATAGAGTCTAATGAATATGGCCTCATGTAGATTGGATGCTACTTTCCAAAGCTCAGTTGGACTTAGTATAGTTGGCCTAACATCATGTGGATAAATTAAAATTATCCCAAAAAAATAATTTATAAAGACATACAAACAAATAGTAAATTTGCAAAAGTATACATGTGTTTGGAATTTTAATAAGGGTATACATACAAAAAGAAAATTTATAAGTATATACACATAAATAGTAAATTTATGGGGATATTCACATAATTCAAATATTTATTAGGGTATGTGTACAAAAAGCTCCAATAAAAAATATATATAATTTATTAAAAAGATGTCTTATAATGATATAATTGAAATATTTATAAATCTAGAATATAAGATGTTGCAACCAAGCAATACCAAATCAAAAACATGAGTGAAAATCAATCATATATTGATAACATGTAATTAATTTATTATTCAAATTATACATATGTACATTTAGATTGGATTGGTTCATATCTAGATCAACTGACCTTTTAGCCAAAGTCTAAGTAGATCCAATCTAGTTTATGAATATGAGAACTAGAATCTACATGATTCTATTAGGAACATGAACCAAACCCACCAAGAAGGTTGGCTCAGCTTGATTCTGGCGTTGATCCAAACACATGTGCATGCCTATTTTTGGCAAAAAAACAATAATAGCTTTCTTTAAAATGTAAAGTACTAAAACTTTAAAATTCTCCAAATTACTTTACAACAATTATTTCATCAGTAGTTATTTAATTATTTATGATTTATTCATGGATGTTACTATTTATTCACAATTTTTCACAACTATTTCAAAAAATACTTGTGAATTATAAATTAATGATGATATATATTCATGATGATGATGTTGATTTTACCAATCATTTACCAATCCTACTACTCCATGAACTTGTTTCTATGAGGATAAATTTATAACTATTTGAACAATTTTATTTTATCATTTTGTTAGATACATTTTATAATATTTGTTTATTTATTTTTAAATTTTTATTTTTTTCTAAATTCTAGATTTTATGTTATGTCTAAACATTTTAGAATGCAAAATGATAACTAGACAAAGCAACTCCGCAAGATTCTGCTCCCTTAAAATGCCCATAAGTAGCCACTCAATTGAAATTATTTTCAATGTAGATAATGCAAGAGATTACTAAGTCTAAAAAGGATGGCAAATAAAGACTACTTTTTGAGATCTTTTCTACATAAGGGCTTAATTTTATGATTCATTGCAAAGAGTCTTCTCATATTCTAGGCTCTCTTTTTTTTAAATAAGAGAAAAAGTTTTTTTATAAAGAAATGAATAGGGTTCTTCCACCTATCATTTTTCTTGGATGCAAACTAATAACTCATATTTTTATATTTCGATCAAAATACTCTACTATAATTCTCAATTCAATCTCCTTTCTTCTTTATAGTTTCTAGATTTTTGCATATATCTCATCCTAGAGAGCACAACATGCACCAACATCTTCTATTGCTGCTAGAAAAATGATCTGGTCTAGGTTGCTAAGCTGGAGTCGGGAAGAAAGGATGCAGTGGTCTCCAATGACCAAGATCTTGGGAAGGTGCATGGGTTGTCACCTAGTCCTCAATCGATTCTTTGAACCAGCTCCTACAAAACCACCAAAGACAAGGAAAGTCCTCAAGCCAGAGGGTGAGAGTTCCCGACGGTGGACCCTCTTATGGCAGGTAGAATCAGTGATGAGGTGGAATGGAATATAGATAGAGATACAGAATATGAGGTCTAACGGATGTTGGGTGGTATACGGGGAATTCCAGTGGATTCCTAAATGCTCAGAGCTTGATGGGAGAGATGAATTCAATTTGTATGGTCTTTGTCTCTAGGAGAGGGGCATGCAAAGCAGGTGTTCACTTATCTAGAGGGTCTCCGAGAATTTAAAATTTATTGATGAAGGTGGGTACCTATCATTTGGAGGACACATGCCATTTCTCCCCCTTAGGGACTTTAGAGATGCGCTTAGGTCATTAGGGGATAACGGTTTGCACATCCTGAGTTTGTCGAAGTTGCAAAGTGGTGGCATAGAGTTGGGGAAATGGCTAGCAATCCATTACCCAATGGGTGGAAGACTCTGGAATTTCCTCGATGCGGTCGAGGGGTTCTACATGGCAATGATCTATTGGCTGACAAGGATACACGTAAGGCTACCATTAGGGCACCAGCATCACAGTGGATGAAATATTCTGGATGTATTAGTTGCCCCCATACCCAAGGCTAAGGTATCTTGTAGGTTAGGCAAAGGGAGTAGAAGATGCCTTTCGGATCCACCATTCATTCTCCGAGGCTGATGAAGGTTGAACTAAAGAAAAAAATTAGGGCTACATGATTAGATTTTAAAACTTTTTTAAAAATTAGTAGAAGCAGAAGTTTTAGATTAATCATATTAATTAGCTAAAGCATGTAAAAACTTCTAGATCTAGGATCTTATGACATGATGCTAGCATGTATTAAATCTAAAAATCAATTAAATAACTTGAAATGTATTGATCATATCAATATACCTAGTCTAGATCTAATCTAGAACTAAATAGAGATCAGATCTCTATACTTGATCATAGGTTGAGAACTCCGCTTGCTATTTTTGTGGTTGACATTATTGCTTCAAGCTGCATAGAATGTCTAGCCTTTATGGATTGTCCACACGAAGCTTCAAATCAGATCAAAGATCCAGTGATCAAAAATCCATGCAGCGTGCTAGCACCTTGCAGATCCCTCCTCAATAGTTGATCTTTGCTCTTCTTCTTTTGATTTTGGACCTTCCAAGGAATGAAGACTCAGAGGAGAACTTGAGAGAGGCTTTCTTCCTCATTAATCTCTCAAAAGAATATAAAAGAGGAAGACAAGAAACCCTAGAGAAGAAATCTTTTCTTCTCTTCTTTCTTTTCTCTCACCAGGACATGCACTAGGTTTGTCCTCAAGAAAACCTCATGCCCCTAGAGTCTCTATGCCCAGAATTCCCATGCCCAACTTAGTATCCCATGATAAAATTTCCATTCAAATCTCATGCCCAACCTCCATCCAAATAGGAAGATATGGCAAAGTCCTAGTCTAGGTCAAATACCTAGTTAGGATATTTTTTAATGTAGGAAATATGGGGTGCCAACTTTTGTGCACCTCCACACTTTCCTTGGGCGTGGGATATCAGGAATTGGTGCACAAAATCTTCCCTTTATTCACTGAAAAAATTTGATCAATATATAATTTATTGGTGCCTAGGTTGGATAAAGTTTATGAATTCACAAACTCTATCAATTAGAGTCCTAGGTCAAAACATCTTGCTTCAAAACCAATTTCCAACCATAACCAAAGGGGGATGCGTGGGGCTCTTTGTGGGTGTAAGAAAACTCACAAAATATTCTAAAGAAGGGGCATGGGCATGGGGGTTTGATGTAAGAGATGAGTTGGCGCAAGAAAGAGAGTCCCAATCAAACTCGGCCCATCCCCAACCAGCACCGTCTTCCCATGGCCCCATCTCCACTCCTTCATTTCCACTGCTACATCCTCGAGCTATGGCCCCAGCCCTGTGGCCCTATCCCACCATCCTGAGCCTATGGCTTCGATCCTGCGGTTCTTATGAAAGTAAAAAACTCTTGACTTTATTTTTCTTTCCTTATCAACAGAATCCCCACTCTTATCTTACTATATTGGAAAATGGTGCTCAGCCTATATATCCCTAGACATCTGTGATCCTCATTGCATATGATTTTTCTTAAGTCTGGATGGTTATCACCTTATCGTTAGAATAAATTTTATAGCACCTGCTTTGGCTATATTCCCACATGATGTTAAAATAGATGGGATCTACATTTCAATATACTATTCTCATATGCTTCAGAATATCGATGGATATTATACTTGTCTTCTAGATGATGTTTTTCAAGTCAATATATTTCTGATGGAAGCTGGCTTTTTCCTCACTGCTGGTTTTACTTCATTCCAAATGATGTATCAATGGAAATGAATACTGATGGGATGTGCCTTACTTTTTACTATTATTATGCTTTTTAATGCCCTTATTGCTGCTCTTATTTTATTCCAAATGAAATATCTAAGGAAGAAAGTACTGATGGAATTGGGCTCAACTTGTACTATCTTCACATACCTCAGGCTTGTGGCTGTTACTTTTTCAATATTCCTAATAATATATCTCAACTATATTTAGTTGATGGAAAAGGTTTCTTTTTTGTTGAATTATAGTTATACTTATGCCACTATCAATATATCTACTATTATAATGGAAGCAAGACCATCTTCTTACATTATGATATTTTAGCACCTTTGTGCCATTTCCTATGCTAGTCTCATTTTCAAGAATTACGAACTATTATGCTTGTAAAGCCTATTCATCTATTGAGACAGCATTATGTGGATCTTAGTGAAGGAAATCACTTTCTTCTTAATAATTGTTTATCATTAGCAATGGCCTACATATCTTACCTTAGAGGTGATGAATTAGGTTTGGCTGTGAGGAAAACTAAGATGAATATAAGCCTTAGATTATCTTTATTATCATTTTGCTTACAGCTTATACAGCATAGTCTTGGCATACAGATCTCTAGTTTTCATCACTAATTAAAGCTTTTGTCTTTTTAGATACTAGTGATTATGCAGCGATAGTGCCAGGTTTCTGTTGCTTTTTGTATACCTATATGGATGGTTGTTGTCTTCTTGATTTTATTTTTCTTCATTTCAAGATGCTGGGATATCCGGCTCTCATCTACCAATTACTAAAGACGAGCAGGAGGATGAGGAGGAGGAGGAGGAGGAGGAGGGCATTACCTGCTTTTTTTTTTATATTATGGCTGATAGACTGGTAAGAAATCTATACCAAAACTCTTTACTAAAACTATAAAAACTCTTATATATATGCTTTAATTAATTTAATTATATTATTTACTTATTGTAGACATGGCAACTGGATCATCCACCAGGCTAGCTGTAGTTATGAGAGGCCACATACCAGTCTAGGAGGACTAGTGATTATTTAGATTCTAGGTCATGACAGATCGTGATAAGAATTTCAAACTATATTTATTAAATTATTATAGGATCTAATATGTATATAGAACTAATGTATTTCTGAACTATGTAGCAAATTACGTGGAGTATGTCGTTGCATGGTATGGCGATGATCCATCCACTCAGCCTGTCCTTGATCTTAAGGGATGGCTCAAGATCATCAGAGGGGTGAGTAGGAGCCAAGTCACAGGATTCGGCCATAGCTTTGATCCTCCAATGGCTCGATCATCTTTAGTGTCCTCACAGGCCTCGACATCCTAGATTTGAAGTGATGCCCACGTGGAGGAGGTCATGCAGAGGCTTCTGAGCTAGTAACCTCAGAGCGTTCGGGATGTCATTCACGATGCGGTCATGGAGGCTTTTCAGAACCTACAGCTACACGACCAACTAGACTTGTTGTCCAAACCATCATATCAAATAATTCTATTAGTAAACTTTTTTACTTATTTTAAATTTTCATATTTAGAAACTTCACATATTTAGGCTATGCTTGAGTCAGGAAAGGAGATCTAGGGACTAAAATTTAATCTATCCATCCAATTGATGGGTCGGGGGTGTCTATAGTTCCATGTCATAGAATGAAACATGTAGGAATATTCTATTCAAGAATCAGAAGAAAGTATTGAAAGATATACCTTCGTATCGAAAGATACATCTTCATATTGAAAGATACGTCTCCATATCGAAACTTATGAATAATATTTTATTTTTTTTATTTCAAGATACTGGGATATCTGGCTCTCATTCACCAACTACTAAAGATGAGCCAGAGGATGAGGAGGACGTTATCTAATTTTTTTTAATTTGTATATAATTTTGATACTTGTAAAGTAGTATCTCAATATAAAATTATATAATTTATATTTTTAATATAATATAATTAATTTTATATTTATAATTTTATTAAATAGTTATTATCTTATTTTTAATAAATTTTAAAAAATATTATTATTTGTTATCAGGTTTTAAATTATTTAATTATTTTTTAAAAAAAAATTAAAACTATTATCGACCATAGATTATCATTGCTAATATTTTTTAGAATTTAAAAAATAAAAAAATATTAGTGATGGTATTAGTGATAAAATTATCATTGCTAATAATTTTTTAAGTTTTTTTTAAAAAATTAAAAATTATTAGTAATGACATTAGAGATAAAAATATCGTCGCTAATAGATTTTTACCAGTTTAATTAATAAAAATTAAAATTTTTAGCGATGGCATCTTTGTCGCTAATGCGGTCGCTAATTAGTTATTAGTGACGGTAATAGTTGCTGTCACTAATAATGATTATTAACGACAATCATTTTTTAGATTAGATTTTATGATGGTATTAATGATGATAAGGCTATTAGCGATGGCATATGGATTATTAGCGATGGCGTTTAGCCGTTGCTAATAGTTAGAATTCTTGTAGTACCTAATTAAATCCAAATAAAATCTAATTGAATCTTATTCAATCAAACTCGATCTTAGCCCTAATACTCAATCAGATTGAGCCAATTAATAATCCAATTACTAATTAATCCTCTTGCAACACTTGTACTAGGTCAAACATCAATCATATTGATTGTTTGATCCTAAAATAATTCATAATCGTTGATCAATCATCCGATCAGATCGAAACTTCTAATATGTGTGATCCTATAGATTCGAATCTAAGCCGATAGTATAAAAATAAATTCTTATTCCAATCAATGTGATCATTTAGCAATAGTACCTAATATTCGGATAGATCGAATGTATGTAAAGTAATATTTTAGAACCCATGTGAATATGGTTACCATATAATTCATCTCTTTGATCTCTATATTTAGGATGACTAAGGGTTAAACAATTAACCCTGAAATAGTATACTCATAATGTATTTCAAAGTAATCAGTCTTGTGACTTCTCACTAGGACTACTCTGACCAAGGTCTTGCTAAATTGAAAATATAACTATACATAGCTCCTGAAACTAGGAGTGGTCAATACCATCTTGACTCACACATTGACTTTACAAGTACTTGACTATGCCCAAAAATTTTCCATCACTGAATTAAAAATTTAGGTAGTCCAACATCAAAACACAATGAGTTGCTTGCAAGTCACCGTGGTAATCTCAGGTTCGAGGGATACTTATACCTATATCTCATCAAAGTAATTCTTGATAGTAGAATGCTCTAAAGTTGGTCATGTTTCATGATGATGTATTCATACATCTCACTTACATGTCATACCAGTATCTCCACACTCGTTGATTAAGAGGACAATCAATCCATATGGCACACAACGAACTACACTCAGTAAACGTTATCATCCTAGGTGATAACATATCATTTGGTCATGAACTAATTTAAGGGCTAAATGATTAATCCTCTCTTTATCAAATCTAAATAGTCTTAAGAACTTCATAACAATATAGAAGTTTAAAAGAAGATATACACTTATGATGAGAAAGTTAGAATAAATATTTTATTTATAATAAATTATTTATAGTTACATGATTAGCTTAACCATCAATAAACTGATGATTGGCTTAGAAACATATTTTCCAACAACTCTCACTTATCCTAAAGCCATTTGGTATAGTATCTTATATGCATCTTTGATTTATGATTATCGAACTTCTTTATCGTCAGAGCTTTAATAAATAGGTCGGTTAGGTTTTTTTCTATCGATCTTCTGAAGATCAACGTCACCTCGATCGACGATCTCCTAGATAAGGTGGTAGAGGTGTAGAACATGCTTCATTCGTTGATGTGCTTTCGATTTCTTTGCCTGAGCAATGGCTTTAGTGCTATCATAAAAGCAGGACTGGACCATCAAGGAAGGGTGCGACTTTAAGCTTGATGATGAATTTTCTCAGCTATATAGCTTCCTTCGTAGCATCGGATGCTACGATGTACTTCATCTTACAAACTGAATCTGCTATAGTATGCTACTTGAAATTTTTACAATAGACAACTCCACCATTAAGGGTAAACACATAACCCAACATACTTTTGCTATCATTATGGTTAGATTAAAAATCAAAGTCTGTAAATTTCATAAGTTTTAAATCTAACTTACCATAAATCAGCCACAGATTCTTAGTATTTCTCAAATACTTAAGAATGATTTTTATAACCTTTTAGTGGTTCTCTTCTGGATCAGATTGGTATATACTCACTACTTCTAGTGAGTATGTTACATCTGATCTCGTACATATCATGGCATATATGATAGATCTCACTATCGAGGCTTATGGGATTCTACTCATATGCTCTCTATTTTAAAGAGTTATCGAACAAACCTTCTTAGAAAGAAAAATTCCATGGCCTATCAGAAGCTAGCCCTTTTTGGAATTCTCCATGCTGAATCATTTCAGCACAGTTTCTATGTACGTAGACTAGAACAACCCAAGTATCCTCTTAGATCTATCCCTATAGATCTTCATCCCTAGGATATAGGATGCTTCTCCTAAGTCCTTCATGGAGAACTGAGATGACAGCCATACTTTTATTTTTGGTAATACAGGAACATCATTTCTGATTAAGAGAATGTCATTACTATAGAATGGATCTATGACAGCACTTACTATTGTAGTGATTCAAAAGTCACTGCAACAGGCTCTAAGATAGCGGTTGTGTGTAATCACTGCTATAGATTTAACCTATAGCAGCGGTTATGCAAAACCACTGCCATATGTTAACCTATGATAGTGGTTACATAAAATCGTTACCATAAGTCCAATCTATGACAGCGATTAAGCATAACCGCTATCATAGGTCAAATCTATCACAGCAGTTAATCAACTACAGTCATAGATTGGATCTATGAGAGCAGTTTTATGTAATCACTGTCATTAATAGGATCGATAGCAGCGATTTTGTATAATCGCTACTATTGATTAGATCTATGGTAGTGATTTTACATAACTACTGTCATAGCTGTCTATAGCAGTGGTTACGTTTAACCGCTACTATA
Source organism: Cocos nucifera (assembly GCA_006176705.1). NCBI lineage: Eukaryota > Viridiplantae > Streptophyta > Magnoliopsida > Arecales > Arecaceae > Cocos > Cocos nucifera. Next base: position 427,122 of record QRFJ01003983.1, read on the forward strand.
GATGCATAATATAAATTTTTCATATTTTTTTTAAATATAGTATAATTTTAGAACTTAAAGTCTATTTTTATCATTTATTATCTAAATAATTATCATTAGAATGTCATCATAAAAAACTGCCTCGATTCGATAGCCCTAGCTATGTCGATCGATAAAATTTGATTTTGATGGCTACGAATAACTGAATGATGATCTGATAGATAAAGACCATTGATTGATTTGAAAACTTGCAATGATGATCTCGATGATTTTTGTAGTACACTATCAAAATCTTACTTTAATCAAATATCATTATCATGGTCAATCTAACATGAGATAATTTTAGACGTTAAATGAAAAATAATGATCAAAAGGCCAAATAGTGCCCGATTATAAGGTAACTTTTTAGTTAAATAATCTTTGGTACTACTTTGATCGTTTGTACGATGGTGATCGTAAAATTTAAACTGTATATATATGAATGATCTAAAACTATATATCTCATAATACTCATTCTTAAAGACCTTATATAATTATGCTTGTGCTTTTATAAGATATGTTTAACGTGAATAGTTCATATAGATATGATTTAAATTTTATGATTACCACTATGCAAATAATTAAAATAATATCAAAAATCATTTATCTAAAAAATTACCCCATAATTGGGCGTTGTTTGGCCTTTTGATCATCATTTTTTATTTAATAATTGAAATCATTCAGTGCTAGATTGACCATGATAATGATGTCTAACTAAAGTAAAATTTTGATAGTATACTACAAACATCATCGAGATCATCATTGCAAGTTTTTGGATCAATCGATGATTTTTATCTATCAGATCATCATGCAGTTGTTCGTCACCATCGAAATCAAATTTTATCGATTGATATAGCTAGGGCTATCAGATCAAGATGGCCTTTTGTGATGACACTCTAACGATAATTATTTAGATAATGAACGGTAAAGATGAACTTTAAACTCTAAAATTATATCATATTTAGAAAAAAATATGAAAAATTTTATATTATGTATTTATAGCAGCGGTTGGTAAAAACCGTTACTAAAGGATCTATTATAGTGGCTGATAACCACTACTATAGATCAAATGGTAGTGGTTATATATAACCGCTATAATAGACATATGGCAGTAGTTTCGAAAATTGCTGCCATAGGTTTGGATAATAATTTTTTCTGCACGTTGTGCAGCTTTCATCTTTCCTCCCTTACTCTCATTCACTCTCTCTCTCCTCTCAATTCGAGCCCTAGCTATCCTTCCTACTACCGATCCACCCCTCCATCAGCCTGCCCTATCATCAGCCACCTCCCTCTAGTGCCACCCCCTCCCTCTCTCTTTTTCTCTCTTCTCGCCTTGGCTACTGGCCTGTGCCCTAGCTACCCACCTCGTGCTGGCTCACCCGCCGCTTCCCCCTCCCTTAACCCTACCATCGGCTCCGACTCCTTCAACCTTGGCTCCCTTGGCCCCATCCTTAGCTCCGTCGGCCCTCACCCCTTCTCCATTAGCCTCACCTCCGTCGACCCCATTCTCCACCACCCACTTCCTTCTAGCACCACCATGGGCCCATCTTGCCGCTGGTTTCGATCTCCTTTGACCTATCCCTTCCTTCTAGCACTATTGCTGGCCCTCCCTCTAGCACCTCCATAGGCGATCGTCACGGTCTATGCGACCCCCTCCCTATAAGTATAAATTTTTTTATTTAATTTTAAAAAATATTAATAATTAATTATAATATTTTATTATTAATAATAATATTTATTATTATATTTATATTAATTATTATAAATATATTTATAAATATTATAATAAATATTATTATAATATTTATTATAATAATATTATAATAAACGATCCTTCATGGGTTGCACGTTAAATAGGTCGACTAGGGCTGCTAAATATTAATATATAAATTAATAATATATATTAATATTTATATATTATTAGCAAGATAAGGTTCGATTTTAAGCTTGAACTTGATTTCGAATATGGTTCGATTCATATTCAAGTCGAGTCGAATCAATCTTGAGTTTTATTTATTTTTTATCTATTTTTTTTATTTAAGAATCACTTAAATTGATGCTATGTTTTAAGGATATTCAATTAGTATTAAGATGCCACTAGCGAAGAAGAAGATGCCACTATGTTTTAAAGATATTCTACCAATAATCACTATGTTATAAATAATACTTATCTTATACTATTTTTTATTTTATTTCTTTTTATAATATTTTATTTTTAAAAATTATTTTTTTTCTTTTCTTTTTTCTTTTTATAAAGAGGCTGTGATGATTTCGGATGGAAAATGGTAAATTCTTAGTATGATTTTAGTGATATAAGTTCTCTTATTTTTTCTCTTCTTTTGCAAATATTTTAATAATTTTGAATGGCAAAGCGACCTTGGATGGCCAGCGACTATTTAATGGGCAACTGTTCGTAGTCGATTTGATTTAGTTGTAGCAGATACTAAAAGTATTTTTGCAATGTATGATTAAATGATGAATCTGAGCCTCCTTTTATTTTTATTATTTTATTTTTTTAATTTTTTTAATATTTAAAGAGAACACCTGTCGACGAGTTTTGGGCCATGCTGACGGCTGGGCTATCCCGACGAGTTTTAGGCCATTGGGTTCTGCTTAGGAGTTTTCATATATGTGCTGATTATTGATTTCATATATAATCATCTTTTCCAAGAGTGACACGTGATCATAATTATGATCAAGAAACTTGTAGTAATAGTATATATGTATATTTACCTTATGATTTGTTAAGATAAGTTCTACTCTGACTAACCTAAGGAGTACTCCGTAATACTTGGAGGGGGAGGGAACCCTCTATGTCATGTACTGCAATTTCTCAAATGTCAACAACGAGCTCAACCTACCCATGTAGATATATTAGAAAAAACAATCATCTAGATTAACCAAAATGAACTTATAACAAAGTCACAAATCTTAACTTTGATTTTCAATGCAATATTTTTTAGATACTACTTATTTTTCCTACTAGATACGTGCTTTGGTAAGCAGCATTACTATACAATGCCAAACTTGGTATCGCATACCCATTTGATTTTTCCTATCAATAGAGCATGATGTAGAAGTATGGTAAGATTTAAATAAATAGACTCTAGTTAGTTAGAATCTAAAATAAACATATTATAATGGTCTCTCTTTTCAAACAGGATAACAATCAACAACTAGATATGTTTCCCCCAATGAGATAGTCTTTTCGTAGATTGATCATATACCTAGCATCATGCTATTTTGACACATAAGCATATTCCAAACATAATTGAAGGACTAAAAGTAAACAAACATTAGAATCAAGGACTATAGATAAAATGTTCACTTGCAGTTGCAGATACGCCCCCTCCTATCAAATATTGCAATGGATACGCCCCCTCCTATCGAATGTTGCGAATACACCCCCTCCTATTGAAATGAATAAATCAATTCTCAATTACCAATTTTTACTCCATGTAAAATCCTAGTCCTACATGTTCTGCTCACCTTATAACCATGGATTTAATGACCCTACAGATGTTGCAGGCTCGTGAGTTGGTGTTAGTTCTGTAATTTCGTATTCTTTTAGGGGCATTTTCTTTGACAACCTACTTCCCTCCTCGTGCCAGTGAGTACTCTTTCCATCTTCCAAAAAAATAAAAAATAAAAATAAAAATCCTATAAGAACTTGAAAACTTAGAGAGAGATAGAGGGAAAGAGAGAGAGAGACATTAGGAGAAATCGGCAGCATGTTCTTTAACGCTGTTGTCTCCTTGTTCTCCTTCTCCTCTTCTTTTCTTTCTTAGTCATAGAGAGAGGGAGTTTGGTTTTATGGGATGTTATGCTAGCTCGAGGGATTTACAATTTCGTATAGAGGATCTGAACTATTATGAGATGGTAGAGAGGAAAGGAATTCACAATCTCGTATGAAGGTTCTAGATACATTAGTCAAGAGTGATTATGATGTCCATATTGTAGATGCAACTAGATGATGAGTTTAATATTTTAGTATAAATATTAGAGTCTATTTATCGATGCTCTACTAATATTAATTATTGTTCAATATGTTATATTGGTTAATATTCATTAATATTGTAGGTCACAATGGCACTGAAATGCCATCTAACTTTCACCCTCGTCCCTTGATGAGCTATGCGGAGATCAACATCCGAGTTGCTATCGACACGTACTCCATCCACCTCCTCATCAGCTATCCAGACACCATCGGCTCTACTCCTCCATTGGCATTTGAGCCTTTACCATCAGCCACATCTCTAGCACATGCATGCTCCACCCACCGATAAGTTTTCATTAGCATCCATGTCAGACAATCCCATGATCAGTGAGAGTATATTTTTATTATGCTAATTATTTTATTTATTTATTTATTTGTATAGTTATTGTATACTTATATAATTATATAATGTACTTTTATTATAGGTACATTATTTAGTAGGATATTTCACGGTCCCACATGCATGCTACATGTATGAAACCGCTAGCATCAGATCATGGTGGAGTATGATCAGGAGGAAAGGCTAGTTAGAGAGGCCGCATGGGAGATGCATTCCTTTTATGAAGTGCTTGTGAGGTGGTCCAACATCATTTCAGTACTGCCCATAGACTGGTGATTGATGGACGCTGCTATCAGGGATCAGATATGGGAGGAGATATGGGTAAGTGTATCTTAATTATATTTATGCATTTGATATGTTTACACTATATTTGATTAGAATAATTTTGTAACTAACTTTTGATAACTTTATGTTAGATATATGTATCCTAGAAGCCAAAATTGGCTGACACTTGTAATACACTTTTAGGAGCAAAATTATAATTTTGACTAAAATCAATAAAATAGATTATTTTCTATCACATATGTGTATTTAGTGTCTGTGATACATCCTTTGAGTTAATGATAATGATAATTCATATTTTCAAGAGTTGAAAATTTAAGATATGAATAATCATTATTAACTCATAAAATGCTTCCGACCATTTGATCATCACGAGGATGGTGATTGATCCAAAAGGTTGGTGTACAATCGCTTCTCTTTAGTAGATGAGTCTTGAGTCTACGGTGTGGAGACATCGGAGCGAGAGTATAGGTACTCGTTAGAGAACGAGGGCACTAAGCGTGACCACCTCGATGAGTCATTAGAAAGTCTATCTTCTCATCAATGACTAACTCGATGCTGCAGTGGTGTATCTGGTTCCTTGACCTGAGGTGCATCGGTAGTTCACCTTGAGGGTGTTATAGTTTGACTATACCATAACTCAATCTCCTAGCCATATGAAATCCTGAGGTGTGTGTTGGCTATAGCATGTTCATTGTAGGAACTGGATTGCATCAAGATGGAATCTATCTACCTTGGTGGTAGAGGAGCAACCCTATGATGATCATAAGAATCAAGTCCAGAAGCCCATGGCCATGGCAGAGTGAAATAATAGAAAGAATTTCTATTTAGATTTTCACATCGGACTTGAATCGATTGATTACGTCATATGACAGAAACTAGGATTTCACGAGTTCACTTTAACCCTAATCTAATCGAAGCTCAAGATAAAAGAACTTAATCACATAGGTAGCTGCACCAAGAGGTTCGCATTCAGCTCTGATGGGTTGCCACCATATACTGCTAAGTGTCACTGATAGATTTTCGAAGCAATTAGAATGATTTAGATGATCGATCATTCTAGTTGTTCGAATCAGAAGAGTTCTGATCCATCGAAAGAAGTTTCGATGATAGAGATCATGACATATCCCATTACCATACAAAAATGAACCTAACTGGATCACACAAACAAGGGTTTGAATCTGGTGATGATCAATTGAACTGATCCAGTTCAATTGATCTGAATGAGATTCAATTAGGTTCAAGAAAATCGTACTAGCACTCGATTGAACCTAACGTTCTTCTTCACTATCATAAATAGTTGTCCTGACTGAGCCAGAGGAGTTTGTGCTCGATCAGAGGCCTTCACCTGGTCTGACTAGAGCTTGTCCAGGTCAGAAAAGGGTTGTCTTATTTTGTAAGATAATATCTACCATTTTTGGTCACCTGCCATTTCTCGTTCTTTGACTTTGGTCAAAAGTTGACCTTTGATTGGTCAAATATTGACCATTGATACTTTGACTTCTGTCTATGTATCACGCACCTATTGGAGAGCTGGTGGAGGCTTGTTCCCCTGCTAGAACCTGGCAAGGAGGGCGCATGCCACCCTTGGCGTGTGCCCAAGCTGGAGGCACCTAGGAGTCCCTGTTGGATAGGGACTCCATCTTCTTTTTGAATTCCGATTAGACTCTTCCTAAGAACCAACTTTGACTGATCTTAGGCACCATCTAAGGATGAATCCAAGAGACTCTGTTCCCATCAATCATATTTAGATCTGATTCCATAAAGGGTTGTGATTGGTTGGGAAGAAGAGGAGTTGGATCACGCATAGTCTATAAATAAGACCCTGCACCCAACTTAAGAAAAATCTAAAAAATTCCCACACCCCAAGGCTGCCTCTCTCCTCCTCCTCCATGCCAAGTTCATCTTCTCCCTCTCCTCTCCATGCCCAAAGTAGTTTGGGATCTTAGTTGGTGCAATCCAGATGAGAGAAAGCCGACAGAAAGCTAGAAGGCTGTGCTGCTGCAAAGGACAATTGCTGATCTTCGAAAGGTGTTTTGAAGATCCTCCAAATTAGATTCGAATCTGATTTTTGGAGACATGATAGAAAAGAAGAGAATCTCCAAATCCAGTCTGAGTGAATACCGATAGAGGCCAAGCACTTGCATGGCTAGATCCAGAATCTTCCGTTGCTTATAGGATCATCAATGGGTAATAGGATTACCGTACATCAAGATAAACTAAATTTAATTTAATTTATTTAGATTTTATTTTAATTATTAGAATAATAAAAATTAAATCTAAAACATCTTAGATCAGATCTAGATCAAAAAAAAAATTTTAAAGTATATCTCTTGATCGGATCATATCTGAACGAACCTGGTCCAAAAAATTAGGATTTTTTCTTCAACTGGTATCAAAGCAAAGATTCTAAAGTATTTAGATCTAATTTTAAATTTATTTTAATTAAAAAATAAGTAATTTTAGATGTCACATGGATGTGATCAGATCTGAAATCAAAAAAAATTAAAATTAAATAATTTGGATCTAAGATTAGAAAATATGCATGACTAGTTCTAAAATAGAATAGTTCTATAGAATAGTCTTGCATGTTTACAATTTAATTTGATTAAATCATATTTTAGATCTATTTATTTAATATTTTTTGATATTATAATTATTATAATAACATCTAAAAAATAGTAAATAAAAATTATTTAATTTTAAACATCATATGAGATATGATTGATGCATGTCTAGACTAGTTGTAGAATAGTTCTACATAGTTGTCTAGATTAGAGTTTATTTTGATAAGATCAATTTAAATCTAATTTTTTAGATTATTATGAGATAATTTAGATCTGAAAATATGCATGATTCGATACATGAGATGTATGCAAAATATGCCATGATTAGATCTAATTTGTATATGAGATATATGATATAGATCTAAAACTATTTTGTAGTATTACATGTTCCTGATTAAGGCATTCCTCTTGGCCGTCCGGTCATAAGAATGAAGAAGGGTTTAAAGGCCCTCTCCTTCCATCCGATGGGATGTTCTTATGACGTGTAGGGGTGCTGTGCATTCGTCCTTAATCAGAAACCCAAAACTTACTTTCTGCAAAACCCTAGATCCTGAAACCCTAGGATTTATTGTGCATATTTTATTTATGAACCCTACTTAATTAAGAATTAAGATTATGAAATATTAATTAGATCTAAAATTAAGAATTTCAAGATCTAAGACATATTCATAATACTGGGTTCGGGCTTGGGTAGCTCAATTAGGTCTAAGCGGTTGATCAAACCGAATCAAGAGTTGGTTAGATGGGATCAACAATGCTTAAATTGACCAGCCTAATAGGATTAAGTCTGGGTCAAGATCGAGTCACGATCAAGCAAGACCTAATTAGGCTCAGAGGTTAGAGTCTGGATTGTAGGCTAACCCAATTGGTTCTGGCTCAACAATTTGGTGTCTAAGGTAAGTTTGGCACATACGACCGACTGGTTTTTAATTGGAAGCTACTCGACCTGAATGCATTCTTGTATGAGTTAATGGCATATTCCTTCCACCGGTCTCACTTACCTGGCCATATCTGTTGACACAGTTCTGATTCTGAGGTGGTCAATAATCCGAGCTAACCCATGCCACTAGGTTAGTCATAATTGTTATGACTATGAGCCAAGTCTAGTTTAATGAGACCTGAATCAATTCTCCCTAAGAAAAGATTAAGTCTGAGGTCTTCCACCATTGTAGATGTGCGGGCCCTTCCCGGGGTTGATTGTTCTCGGCTGGATACAGTGGCTCAGTTGCACCGAGAAAGATGCAACCATGTCTATTAGGCATTGGATGCTATGGGCTGGAGGATGAGTTGGGCTCAATATTCCTGGATACGGTGAGAGACTCAATTAGGAACCCAGTCTATGCAAATGGTGGGTCTGACTTAACTAAGGAGTGGATCAATATTTTGGATACGGTGAGATTCATGAATTAGAGATCAAGTTTGGGTGCACCATGATTAGAGAATCATTGAACAAGAGTTGTTCACTCATTGGCTAACCCATCACCAATAACTGTTAGGTGAGGTGATGAGTCAGTTGGTGAGACCGCACCACCCACTAGAAATCATTAATCATGGAGATTTTTGCATCTCTACAGAGGGAGTGTAGGGATCCGAGAAAATAGTGGGAGCTAATTTATTTAAAAATAAAATTTCTAAATAAATTGGTCAAGTCAAAATTACAGTATCTAACTAGAATCTTTGACTCTCTACAGGAAAATGTCTGCGTCCAACCCATTGGCACGTATCCTGGACACACATAGACTGACTGGACCCAATTATAAAGATTGGCTCAGGAACTACAAAATTATTTTGGGTTTCGAGAAGTTAACCCATGTTTTGGACCAGGACCCTCCCACCTTACCAGCCCGTCCATCCACTGTTGAACAGAGAGCATCTCTGAAAAAATGGATAGACGAAGATAATAAGGCCAGATATTACATGTTGGGCTCGATGTCTGATGAGCTCCAGCACCAACATGAAGATATCGGGACTGCTCGCCAAATGTTGGCTCACCTGCAGGAGATGTTTGGTGAACAGAGTCGCGCAGCCAAATATCAAGTCACGAAATGACTTTTTAAGGCTAAGATGCGTGATGGGCAGTCAGTCCAAGATCACTGTCTGACAATGATCAAGGACATGGAAGAGCTTGAGAAGCTCGGTGTGAAGTTAGACTTGGATCTGCAGAACGATATTATTCTGCAATCCTTGACTGATGCATATGGGCAATTCATCATGAATTACCACATGCATAAACTTCAAAATTCCTTGGCCGAATTAATGAATATGCTGGTTACCGCTGAGCTTTCTATGAAAGGTTCTAAAGGCTCAGTTCTTGCTATGGAATGGACTTCTTCCAAAAGAAAGTCTTATGGAAAGAAAAAGAAGTCTGTGAAAAAGCAAAAGGTGGAAGGATCAAAGAAGAAGAAGGCAGAGCCGAAGAAGAAGGCCGATGTCAAAGGAAAAGTGTTTCCATTGCAACAGCGACGGCCATTGGAAGCGGAACTGCCCTACTTACCTGGCCACCCTGAAGAACAAGAAGGAAGGTCCTTCTGGAGGTATGCTCGTTATTGAGTCTAACCTTATGGTTTCTTCTGCATCCAGTTGGGTGCTTGACTCTGGTTCTAGTGCTCATCTGTGCACTTCTATGCAGGGTCTTGAGGATAGCAGGAGGCTGAGGGATGGAGACATGATCCTACGCATCGGTAATGGAGCAAGAGTTGCTGCAGTAGCCGTGGGAACATACCCTCTTCGATTACCATCTGGTTTAGACTTAGTTTTGAAAGACTGTTATTTATGTGCCTGCAGCTAGCAGGAATTTGATTTCTGTTTCATGCTTAGCACAAGAAGGTTATGTGATTCACCTTCTTTAAGGACCATTGTAACATTCTTTATGAAAGAAATAAAATTGCAAATGGTTTCCTTATTAATGGTCTTTATCAGCTACATATTGATGTACCTGTTCTAACTATCGAGCAAAACGTGAATGCCAAACGACCTAGGGATAGTCCAAACGATAGATATCTATGGCACCTGAGATTAGGTCATATAGCAGAAGATAGGATCAACAAATTGGAGAAAAATGGGCTATTGAGTCCATTGACTTTCGAGTCATATCCAACTTGTGAATCTTGTCTTCAAGGCAAAATGACTAAACTCCCTTTTGTTGGACATGGGGAGAGGGCCACAGATCTCCTTGCCCTAGTACATACTGATGTGTGCGGCCCATTTGATGTGCCGGCTAGAGGCAATTTTGTCTACTTCATTACCTTTACCGATGATCTGTCTAGGTATGGGTATGTGTATCTTATGAGACACAAGTCTGAAGCTTTTGAAAAGTTCAAAGAATTCAGACATGAAGTAGAAAAACAAACTGGAAAAACCCATTAAGGTTCTTCGATCAGATCGAGGAGGTGAATACCTTAGCCAGGGAATTCCTAGACTATCTCAAGGAAAATGGCATAGTCTCTCAATGGACTCCACCAGGAACACCTCAACTCAACGGGGTTTCAGAATGGAGAAATCGGACTCTATTGGATATGGTTCGATCCATGATGAGCTTCACAGACCTCCCTGATTTTCTTTGGGGACACTCATTGTTAACTTCAATTTATCTACTGAATAGGGTTCCCTCTAAAAACCGTTCCTACCACACCGTATGAGATATGGCACGGTAAGAAACCAAGTCTGAGTCATCTCAGAATTTGGGGTTGTCCGGCTCATGTCAAAAGACAACAAGCGGACAAGTTAGAGTTTAGGTCCTTCAGAGCTCGATTCATAGGATATCCTAAAGAGTCATTAGGATACTATTTCTACATTCCAGAAGACCACAATGTGATTGTGAGTCGACATGCCATCTTTCTTGAAAAATAGTTTATTCAAGATAGCGGCATTGGAAAGCAGATTCAAGCTTGATGAGAAAGTCTCACAAGCAGAACGAGCTAAGGACCAATTGGAACCAAATCAGGTTGAGCCAATAAGAACACTACCTCCTCCACCTCGTAGATCGAAAAGAGTTTTCCCATCCCCCTGAAAGATACTTAGGTATTATTTCAGAGGAAGTAGAGAAAATGTTCCTCGTAGGTAATGGTGCTCATGGTGATGATCCCAAAACCTACAACGAGGCGATATCAGATATCGACTCCGAGAAATGGCTAGAGGCAATGCAGTCAGAAATTGACTCGATGCACTCAAACCAAGTCTGGACCTTGGTAGATCCACCAGAAGGTATAGTACCTATTGGGATGTAAATGGATCTTCAAGAGAAAGATTGGTGCAGATGGGAATGTGGAGACATTCAAGGCTAGACTAGTGGCAAAAGGTTATAGTCAATGCGAAGGCATTGACTATCAGGATACCTTTTCCCCAGTAGCTATGCTAAAATCCATCCGCACATTGCTTGCCTGTTGCAGCCTATTTCGATTATTATGAAATATGGCAAATGGACGTGAAAACGGCATTCTTAAATGGATATCTTGAGGAAGATATCTATATGGAACAGCCGCTAGGTTTCACATCCAGTGATACTGATCACAAGGTTTGCAAGCTGCAAAGGTCCATATATGGACTTAAGCAAGCATCTCGGAGCTGGAACACTCGTTTCAATGATGTGATCAAAATAGTTTGGTTTCATCAAAAATGAAGAGGAACCATGTGTTTTCAAAAGGGTCAGTGGGAGCGCTGTTGTCTTCCTCGTATTGTACGTGGATGACATCCTCCTTATTGGGAATGATATTCCCATGTTGACATCAGTCAAGATGTGGTTGTCCAAGGAATTCTCCATGAAAGACCTAGGTGAAGCATCCTTTATTCTAGGAATTAAGGTCTATAGGGATAGACCGAATAGGATGCTAGGACTTTCACAGAAGATGTACATAGAGAAAGTACTAAAGAGGTTTAGTATGGAAAACTCTAAGAGGGGATTAATACCCTTCAGACATGGTATTCATCTTTCCAAGAAGATGTGCCCCTAGCACACCTGAGGAAATAGAACGCATGAGCAAGATCCCTTATGCTTCTGCAATAGGGAGCCTCATGTATGCCATGCTATGTACACGACCTGATATAGCCCATGCTGTGAGTGTCACAAGCAGATATCAGTCAAATCCAGGTGAAGAACACTGGACTTCTGTGAAATGTATCCTTAAGTACTTGAGAAGAACTAAGGATATGATGTTGGTCTTTGGTAACGGAGAACTCCAAGTCCAGGGATACACAGACTCGGATTTCATGTCCGATATAGATGATCGAAAGTCGACATCTGGGAGTCTGTTTGTGTGCAATGGTGGTGCTATCAGCTGGAAGAGTTCCAAGCAAACGGTGATAGCAGATTCCACCATGGAAGCAGAATATATCGCTGCATCAGAGGCTGCGAAGGAAGCATTCTGGTACAAGAAGTTTGCTGCAGAAATCGGAGTAATGCCATCAGATGCCATTCCTCTATACTGCGACAACAATGGCGCCATAGCCCTTGCTAAGGAGCCGAGGTCTCACCAGAAATCCAAGCATATTGAGCGGCGATACCACCTCATCCGCGATTACCTCGAAAAGGGTTACGTCGAGGTCAAGAGAGTCAACTCCGCAGATAATGTGGCAGACCCACTTACAAAGCCGTTGGGCCAGCAGAAGATCGAAGCCCACCTTGAGAAGATGGGACTTAGACTTGTAGCCAATTGGCTTTAGGACAAGTGGGAGATTGTTAGATATATGTGCCCTAGAAGCCAGAATTGGCTGACACTTGTAATACACTTCTAGGGGCAAAATTATAATTTTGACTAAAATCAATAAAATGGGTTATTTTCTATCACATATGTGTATTTAGTGTCTGTGATACATCCTTTGAGTTAATGGTAATGATAATTCATATTTTCAAGAGTTGAAAATTTAAGACATGAATAATCATTATTAACTCATAAAATGCTCCCGACCATAGGATCATCACGAGGATGGTGATTGATCCGGAAGGTTGGTGTACAATCGCTTCTCTTTAGTAGATGAGTCTTGAGTCTACGGTGTGGAGACACCGGAGCGAGAGTATAGGTACTCGTTAGAGAATGAGGGCACTGAGCGTGACCACCTCGAGTAGTCATTAGGGAAGTCTACCTTCTCGTCAATGACTGACTCGATGCTGCAGTAGTGTGTCTGGTTCTTTGACCTGAGGTGCATCGGCAGTTCACCTTGAGGGTGTTATAGTTTGACTACACCATTACTCGGTCTCCTAGCCATATGGAACCCTGAGGTGTATGTTGGCTATAGCATGTTCATTGTAGGAACTGGATTGCATCAAGATGGAATCTATCTACCTCGGTGGTAGAGGAGCAGCCCTATGATGATCATGAGAATCAAGTCCAGAAAGCCCATGGCCATGGCAGAGTGAAATAATAGAAAGAGTTTCTATTTAGATTTTCACATTCGGACTTGAATCGAATGATTACATCATATGACAGAAACTAGGGTTTGACGAGTTCACCTTAACCCTAATCTGATCGGGGCTCAAGATAGAAGAACTTAATCACACAGGTAGCTGCACCAAGAGGTTCGCATTCAGCTCTGATGGGTTGCCACCATATACTGCTAGGTGTCACTGGTGGATTTTGGGAGCAATTAGAATGATTTAGATGATCGATCATTCTAGCTGTTCGAATCAGAAGAGTTCTGATCCATCGAAAGGAGTTTCGATGATGTCGATGATAGAGATCATGACATATCCCATTACCATACAGAACTGAACCTAACTGGGTCACACAAAATAAGGGTTTGAATCTGGTGATCATCAATTGAACTGATCCAGTTCAATTGATCTGAATGAGATTCAATTAGGTTCAAGAAAATCGTGCTAGCACTCGATTGAACCTAACGTTCTTCTTTTACTATCATAAATAAGTTGTCCTGACTGAGCCAAAGGAGTTTGTGCTCAAATCAGAGGCCTTCACTATGGTCTGACTGGAGGCTTGTCCAGAGTCAGAAAAAGGTTGTCTTATTTTTGTAAGACAATACCTACCATTTTTGGTCACCTGCCATTTCTTCGTTCCTTTGACTTTGGTCAAAAGTCTGACCTTTGACTGGTCAAATATTGACCATTGACACTTTGACTTTCTGATCCACATGTCATGCACCTATTGGAGAGCTGGTGGGGGCCTTGTCCCCCTGCCAGAACCTGGCAAGGAGGAGGGCGCACGCCACCCTTGGCGTGTGCCCAAGTTGGAGGCGCCCAGGAGTCCCTGTTGGATAGGGACTCCATCTCCTTTTTGGATTCCAATTAGAGTTCCTCCTAAGAACCAACTTTGACTGGTCTTAGGCACCCATCTAAGGAGGAATCCAAGGGACTCTATTCCCACCAATCAGATTTAGATCTGATTTCACAAAGGGTTGTGATTGGTTGGGAAGAAGAGGAGTTGGATCATGCATAGTCTATAAATAAGACCCTACGCCCAACTCAAGAAAAATCTAAAAAATTCCCACGCCCTAAGGCTGCCTCTCTCCTCCTCCTCCATGCCAAGTCCATCTTCTCCCTCTCCTCTCCACGTCCAAAGTGGTTTGGGATCTTAGTTGGTGCAATCCAGATGAGAGAAAGGCGACAGAAAGCTAGAAGGCTGCGCTGCTGCAAAGGACAACTGCTGATCTTCGAAAGGTATTTTGAAGATTCTCCAAATCAGATTTAGATCTGATTTTTGAAGACATGATAGAGAAGAAGGGGATCTCCAGATTCAGCTCTAGTGGATATCGATAGAGGCCAGGCACTTGTGTGGCTAGATCCAGAATCTTTCACTGCTTACAGTATCATCAATGGGTAATAGGATTATCCTACATTAAGGTAAATTAAATTTGATTTAATTTATCTAGATTTTATTTTAATTATTAGAATAATAAGAATCTGATCTGAAATATTTCAGATCTGATCTGGATCAAAGAAAAAAAATTTTGAAATATATCTCTTGATCCGATCAGATCTGAACGAATCTGATATGGAAAATCAGAATTTTTCCTTCACTTTATGCAGAGAAGGTAAAACTTCCTAAATCACGAGAGGGCTCGAGATGCTCAACTAAAGAAGATTAGAAAATTGTACCAGAACTATAACATCAAGCTCCATAGAAAATAGCTCGAGAACCGACGAGATACCGAGGAGGAGCTTGTTCCTTGGATTTAGGACTATCCTTCGAGTCAGTGGGAGGGGATGGTTAGGCATTGGAGGAGCTAGGTGTTCCAGATTTAATTTCTAACTTTTGAATTTTTTAATATGCTAACAATTATAATTGAATACTTTTTAAATACTTGTTATATATTTAAATACTTATTATTTAAATACTTTTTAGACTATCTCTTGTTAGAACTAGGAGAATCAAGTGGCTCAAGGAAACACGCACACTTTCGATCGTGAGTCTATGACTAGTTGTGTGCATAGAGAGGTAATGAATTCTAAATCTTAGTTTATAAATTAAATTGATATCTTTTTTTGCATGCTTCTAATAAGCTGATCTATTGTTATAGCTGACGAGAGAGGGGATGATACCCATCCATAGTGCCATCTTCCAATCCAGCTGTATGGACAAGAAGGGCAGACCAATGAACGCTATGATCGAAAGAATTTTTGTAAGTAATAAATGAGGTATTAGTATGATTAGTATTATAACATTTTATTTGAATTTATAATTACAGGATTAGTTAGACACACTCCTGAGCGAGGGCTCGGATACCTATGCCCCCCATGACTATCTATCTCAGGTCTTGAGACTTGAGCACTTTGGGAGGATTCGATGCAGGCTTGGACATATGCCGACGAGCTACTGATCTGAAGAGAGCATCTCTTCACATGCTTTCGGTGTTGTCAGTTGAGAGCAGCTTGAGGAGGCATTGGCATAGGCAACTTAGGCTAGGAAGTAGCCTACTTAAACTAAGGAGCATACATCTCAGCTACAGGACGTTATGATCGCTATGGTGACGAGGCTCAGCATGTGTTTCAAAGCTAACTTCATGAGCCTTGAGGACATATTGGTCAGCATTTTAGCTCCAACCCCTCCAGCTCCAGCTCCAACTCCTCCAGCTCATGCTCCATCTTCTTTCCATAACGATAACTTAGATGTAGATTTAGCAAACTTTTGATGTATTTTTTTAAAAAAATATTATAATAAATTTTATTCAATAATAAAATTTGAGTATTTCATATGTATTCTCTTATTATTTTAGATATATTCTTGTGTTATATATTAAACTATATTTATCGAATAAAAAATTAAAAATTAAAAAAATTATAATTTTTATTATTCAAAATCTACGATAGTGGTTGTCAACAACTGCTACAGGCATGTCAACCACTATCATAGATTGCATGCCAATCACTGTCATAAACTATGATAGTGGTTCCACAACTACTGCCATAAATCTATGGCAGTAGTTATTTAACCACTGCAATAGGTCACCTATTACAGCGGTTAAACAACCACTACTATACCTATCATATGGTAGTAGTTAGTTTAACCACTGTAAAAATCACTGTCATAGACCTACGACGATGATTTTAGTGGTAGCGATTATCCACAGCGGTTGGATAACTACTGTCATATGTTATGATAGAAAATTTTTTTAGCTACGGTAGCAGTTTTTAACCGCTGCCGCATCCTTTTTTTGTAGTAGTATGTTATCCATATATAACACAAGAAATATCACAACTGAACCATTTGTCCATTTGTTTATGCAGGGTTCTTCTCCGTTCTTAATGAAATCATACGTTTTAATTGTCTTATCAAAATGCATATTCCAACTTCGAGATGCTTGCTTCAATCCATAAATGGATCTCTGAAGCTTGCACACCTTAGACTCATTTATGGATATGAACCCTTTAGATTGTATCATATACACCTATTCATCCAGCTCTTCATTTATGAAAGCTATCCTCATATCCATCTATCAGATTTTATAGTTTAGGTGGATAGCTATTACAAGCATAATTAATCCGAATTGATTTAAGCATTGATATAGGAGAAAACGTCTCGTCATAGTCAATACCATAATGCTAATGATATCTCTTGACAATCAGATACGCTTTATAAGTCTCCACCTTTTTGTCTGCACCCCTCTTCTTTTTAAAAATTTACTTACACCCAATGGATTTAACCTCTTCAGGTGGGTCAACTAATGTCCATACATCATTAACCTTCATGGACTCTGTTGGTGCAGAAATCCGTCCTCGCCGGAGGTTGCCGAAATCGAGGCAGCAGAGGTCGCCGCCGGGGACCTGCAAAACGAAGTCCCGTCCGGAACCGGTGGGGGGGTGGCTCCGGCAGGACCCTCCGATGGTCAAGTTAGTTTCCGGCCAACAGTAATGGAGTGCTCGGAATGAGTTCCGGAGCTTAGAGATGAGGAGGAGAGCTTAGAGAGTCGGGAGTTCAGAGAGCCCAGCCTTAGCATGTCGGGAGGGTCCTTTATATAGTGGAGCTTGATGGTGACAACTGCAGCCGCGTGCTGGCGGGCCGCTCGAGGTTCGGCGGAGTCAGTCTCACGGGATGGTGCCGTGTGCGGCGGATTGAGGGTGACAGCCATCGCCGCCTGACAGTGGGTCGCTATCGCCCGCGGCGGACTGACTGATGGTGCGGCGGACTGACTGATGGTGATGGTTGCAGAGCTTGCCGAATGAAGGGTTGAAGGCCTTCGTCGTGTGCCCATTTCGGAGGAGTTCGGGCTCCTGAAGAGGAAGATAGGAGGGAGTTCGGCTCCCATAGGCGTCTGGCTAGAGGTATGCAGCTAAGGCTCGTCCGCAGAAGAGTTCGGCTGCTGAGAATCCGAAGCTCGGCCGTTTGGGGTTCGGCCGGCTGTTGGACTTCGGCTGAGGCTTGGACACTTGAGAGTTCGGTAGGAGCTCGGTCGGCCGAAGTTTGATGAGGGCGACCGCTGAGGAGTTCGGCCCAGTGACGACTGCTGAGGAGTTCGGGCTCCTAAGTGACGACTGCTGAGGAGTTCGGGCTCCTGAGTGACGACCGCTTGGGGATTCCACTAAAGCCCGTCCGCTGAGGAGTTCGGCCGCTGAGAGGACTTCATTGAAGCTCGGCCGCTTGGAGTCGGTCCGAAGGAGTTCGGCCGTGGGAAGTCCGAAGGAGTTCGGCCGCATGGAGTCGGTCCGAAGGAGTTCGGCCGTGGGGAGTCCGAAGGAGTTCGGCCGAAGGGGAAACCCGGGAGGAGCTCGGCTGGCTGAAGGGTCGGCCACCTGTAGAGTTCGGCCGAGGGACGATTGCCGAGGAGTTCGACCGCCTGGAGTCGGTCCGAAGGGGTTCGGCCGCCTGGGCTCGCCTGGAGTCGGTCCGAAAGGAAAACCCGGGAGGAGTTCGGGTGGCCGAACGGGCGTCTGGGAGGAGTCCTGCCGCTTGGAGTCCAAGGAGCTCGGCCGTCAGGAAGTTCGGCTGGCGGTGGGAGTTCGGCCCGGAGCCTGGCGCTGGGGAGTTCGGCAGCTAGGTAGTTCGGCCCGGACCTTGGCGCAGGGGAGTTCGGCCTCTAGGCAGTTCGGCCCGGACCTTGGTGCAGGGGAGTTCGGCCTCTAGGCAGTTCGGCCGTGGTAGGGGCTCGGCCTGGCGCCTGGCGCTAAAGCTCTTCAGCGGCTACTGGTTACATTGGGCTGAGCGTCGGGCCGGGCTTCGGCAGGAGCGGGATTTATCCCCAACAGTAGCCCCCCCACTCCCGAGTTCAAAAATTGAAGGAAGGGAGTACCAAAACAGGCGACTGCCGAAGTCTTCTTCCAGGCTCCGCATTTGTTGCAGCTGAAGCTCGGGGGAGGTCTCATCTCCAGCCAATATTGACGCTGAAGTTGAGGCTGAGGCTTGGGGGAGACCTCATCTTCAGTCGATGTTTGGAGTTGAAATGGAACTCGTTTCCAGCTAAAGTCGATGAAGCTGATGTTGAAGCCGAAGTAAATCTCGCCTCCTACGGTCGAGGTCGGATTTGAGCTCCTCGGGGGCGACATTGTCTTCATCAGCTGAAGTCGACTCGAGGGAGACCTCCTCTCTTGCAGCCGAGGTTGAAGTGCGCGCTCGGGGGAGATCTTATCTCCTGCAGCCGAGCTTCTTCGGGGGAGATCTCGTCTCTAGCCGAGGTTGGTGCTCGCGTTAGGACGAGGTTCTCCTCCTGTTCCTAACCGAGGTTGTTCACGGTCGCTCAGGAGAGATCTTATCTCTAGCCGAGGTTGTCAACGGTCGCTCGGGAGAGATCTTATCTCTAGCCGAGGTTGGTGCTCGCGTTAGGACGAGGTTCTCCTCCTGTTCCTAACCGAGGTTGTTCCGGTCGCTCGGGAGAGATCTTATCTCTAGCCGAGGTTGATTCGGTCGCTCGGGAGAGATCTTATCTCTAGCCGAGGTTGGTGCTCGTGTTAGGACGAGGTTCTCCTCCTGTTCCTAACCGAGGTTGTTCACGGTCGCTCGGGAGAGATCTTATCTCTAGCCGAGGTTGTCAACGGTCGCTCGGGAGAGATCTTATCTCTAGCCGAGGTTGGTGCTCGTGTTAGGACGAGGTTCTCCTCCTGTTCCTAACCGAGGTTGTTCACGGTCGCTCGGGAGAGATCTTATCTCTAGCCGAGGTTGTCAACGGTCGCTCGGGAGAGATCTTATCTCTAGCCGAGGTTGGTGCTCGTGTTAGGACGAGGTTCTCCTCCTGTTCCTAACCGAGATTGTTTCGGTCGCTCGGGAGAGATCTTATCTCTAGCCGAGGTTGATTCGGTCGCTCGGGAGAGATCTTATCTCTAGCCGAGGTTGGTGCTCGTGTTAGGACGAGGTTCTCCTCCTGTTCCTAACCGAGGTTGTTCACGGTCGCTCGGGAGAGATCTTATCTCTAGCCGAGGTTGTCAACGGTCGCTCGGGAGAGATCTTATCTCTAGCCGAGGTTGGTGCTCGTGTTAGGACGAGGTTCTCCTCCTGTTCCTAACCGAGGTTGTTTCGGTCGCTCGGGAGAGATCTTATCTCTAGCCGAGGTTGTCAACGGTCGCTCGGGAGAGATCTTATCTCTAGCCGAGGTTGGTGCTCGTGTTAGGACGAGGTTCTCCTCCTGTTCCTAACCGAGGTTGTTCACGGTCGCTCGGGAGAGATCTTATCTCTAGCCGAGGTTGTCAACGGTCGCTCGGGAGAGATCTTATCTCTAGCCGAGGTTGGTGCTCGCGTTAGGACGAGGTTCTCCTCCTGTTCCTAACCGAGGTTGTTCACGGTCGCTCGGGAGAGATCTTATCTCTAGCCGAGGTTGTCAACGGTCGCTCGGGAGAGATCTTATCTCTAGCCGAGGTTGGTGCTCGTGTTAGGACGAGGTTCTCCTCCTGTTCCTAACCGAGGTTGTTCACGGTCGCTCGGGAGAGATCTTATCTCTAGCCGAGGTTGTCAACGGTCGCTCGGGAGAGATCTTATCTCTAGCCGAGGTTGGTGCTCGCGTTAGGACGAGGTTCTCCTCCTGTTCCTAACCGAGGTTGTTCACGGTCGCTCGGGAGAGATCTTATCTCTAGCCGAGGTTGACGGTCGCTCGGGAGAGATCTTATCTCTAGCCGAGGTTGGTGCTCGTGTTAGGACGAGGTTCTCCTCCTGTTCCTAACCGAGGTTGTTCCGGTCGCTCGGGAGAGATCTTATCTCTAGCCGAGGTTGCTCGCTCGGAAGAGATCTTATCTCCTGCCGAGGTTGTTGCTCGCGTTAGGACGAGGTTCTCCTCCTGTTCCTAAC
>QRFJ01003984.1:0-38458 GCA_006176705.1 Cocos nucifera
CATCCAGTTAGTTAGAGTCTATTTATTGATGCTCTATTAATATTATTATTCAACATGTTATATTGATTAATGTTCATTAATGTTGTAGGTCATGATGGCACCAAAATGCCATCTAGCTTTCATCCTTGCCTCTAGGTGGGCTACATGGAGCTCTGCATCTAAGTCACAGGTAGAGCATACACCATCCACCTCTACATCAGCTGCCTAGGGACCATTGGCATCGACTCCTCCACCGACATCTACTCCTCCACCAGCATCTGAGTCTCCAGCATCAGCCATATCTCTGGCACATGCTCCATCCACCGATGAGTCTCCACTGGCATTCACGTCGTGTGATTTCATGACCAAAGAGTCTATATTTTTATTATATTATTTATTGATTTATTTATTTAGTTATTATACACTATTATATATTTGCATAAAATATTTTCATTATAGGTTCATCATCTAGTAGGATATTTCACGGTCTCATACGTAAGCCACACGTGTGGAACCACCAGCATTAGGTAATGGTGTAGTATGATGTGAAGAAAAGGCCAGTAGGAGAGATCGCATGGAAGATGCATTTCTTTTTCGAAGGGCTTATGAGGTGGTCCAACATCATTCTAGTACTGCCCATAGACTGAAGATTAATAGACGCTGGTATCAGGGATCGGGTATGGGAGGAGATATATATGGATGTTGCCCAGAGGTAGCAATCCAAGAGGGAGGTGGGGTGAATTGGGTTCTTATAAAAGCTTTGGGCAAATTTAATTTTAAGCAATTATGTGCTTTGATTTTAATCTAAGTGGTGAGGATGAGATGTATATCATATGAGCAGTGGAACTAAGATAATAAAATCAAACTATGAAAGTAAAGTGAGAATTAAAAGCATGCGAAATATATAGAGAGATAGAAGAAAAAATACAACACAAACACATAAAGATTTATAATGGTTTGGAGCAATCCACTCCTACGTTCACTCTCCAAGCTTTCCTTAGGAATTTCAATATAATCTATCCTTGATTACAGTGTGTTTATTTTTCCAGGCTCACAAACAAATCTAGTTGGTTTTCACAGGAGCACCAACCAAAATCTAACACCATTAGTTTTTTGGGTTCACTAACAATCCAGTTGATTTTTCGGGATCACCAACCAAAACCTACAATATCCAATTTTGGTCTTGGATGGGCCTAAACTCCAAGTTTCTTTCCTCGAAAGAAACTTGCAAAGAAATCAAAAAATACAAGTAAAGTTTCAGCATAATATAAAAAATAGAGTATAAGCTCTTTTAAATCTTAAAGAACAAGCCGATAATGTGCTCGATTGAAGCTTGGCTTTTCTACAAATTATGCTTGAGAGGATGTGGAAGATATTGGAGAAGATTGCTTTGAAGGCTCACTGAAATTTGTGCATAACACCTCTCTTTTCTCTTTTCTTTGGATATTCAATGTTCCTCATAAAATCTAAAATATTTTCTCTCTAAATCTCTTAATCTCTTTCTTCTCTTTTTTTCAATTGATTCTCCACCTTTAAATATCTTTTGAGAAGGTTGGTGTGAGAGTTCTTAGCTGTTGGAAGCTCTGAAATAGCCGTTGGGGTCAAAAAATAGCCATTGGAAAACTATTCGTTGAAGGTTGGCCGCGCAGATTGAGATCTCTCGATTTTTCACGAGACCTTTCATCAGATTTTGAGACCTCTCATTTTTTTATGAGATGTCTTGCCAAAATCGTGAGACCTTTCACTCTCAGAGCATAGAAATTAAGTTTTTGTCTTCTGAGAATGAGACGTTTCGAGTTCAACTCAAGACCTCTCGAGACTGTGCCAGAATACTGTTTTATTATGCCATACCACTCGAGAGCTCTTGAAAAAAATTCAAAACATCACGAAAAATCTTGACTTCATTTTTTTTCAATGTTTGACCTTCCAAACTTGAGTTTCTTAGCTCCAAACTCTTTTAAATATAATTGCTTCCTTCAATTTTAATTTCTCTTCTTTCAATCATACTTTCTTCATACCAAGCCATCCAAATATGTGTGAATTTGCTCTTTTAAGTATTTTGGCATGGCATCTTGAGAGAATTTATTCTTGAGATAAATTCTACATTTTGGATACTTAAAAGATCCTACACATATTTTTGAAATACATGATTAGATACATAATATACTTAATATTTTGAAATCATCAAAATCAATTTTAGGATCAACAATCTCTCCTTTTTTGATGATGACAAAATCTTGAGTATATGCATAATAAAAGCAAATAATGTTTTTCTATGCATTTTACTAAAAAATATCATGAAGTATAGATTAAACACATGAATGAGTACTTCATGAATGTTCGCAATTATTCTTTTGGTTCATTGCACATATTTCATATACTCGTAAAAAAATATTTCAATTCATATGAATGAGTATTAAGTTTTCATTTCAAGCATCAATATAATTCATTGAGTTTCTTCAAGCATATACTTAACATTCCTCTCTCCCTTTTTGATAGCATCAAAAAGTTCATAAAAAAGAAATAAGAAATAATCATCAAAATCAATAATATGATTGTATCAAAGTACAAATTGTATTAAGTTCAGAAAATTAATTTATATGAATCATTAAAATCAACATCAAAGCATTAAATTAAGAGATGTATTAAATTCATGAAATCAATTTAAATGAATTATCTCTCTTCTAAAAATTTCTCATTTGACTCAAAATAAGTTTTAAATATTTATTTTAATTTTAGAAATTAGCTTGAATTTAAATATTATATGCTTTTCCTCTTTTTGAATGAATATAATCTTTATTCAGATTTTCAAATATGCACTTTTAAGTTTTAAGAGAAATAGAGCTTTTCAAAATATTTGAATATGAAATCAAGCATAATATATACTTTGATATTCTAACTTTTCTTTTCTTAAGAAATTTTGGTCAATTAGATTTAGAAAAGGTATGTATCGAAAATGTATCAAGCAAAGAAAAATGAATAGTATCAAAGCAAAAGATTGTCATATTTTTAAATTTATTATTTTGAGTAAAAATTATTTCAAAATAAATAATTCATAAGGATTTTGTAATGCACATCACAAATTTAGGATCAAATTTGAATTTTTAAATAAATTTCAAAATTGGGTTTAGAAATTTATTTTTTAAAAAAAAATATGTAGAAAATTTAATTTAGCTCCAATCATTTGCCAAAAATGATTATGCAAATCAAGTTTAAAGGTTGGCACATGAAAAGTTCAATATTATATTTATCAATGAGCTTTAGAATTGCAAGAATATATCAAAATCAATCTGTTTGGAGTAAGAATATATTTCAAACTCATTTTTCACTCCAAAGAGTTATCAAAAATGATTTGATAAACAAAAGCATGCATATCAAATTGAATAAATACCTAAAAGCTCAATTTAAGAAGATCATAAAGAAGTTTATTGAGAATTTAAGTTCATATTTCATTTTTCTTGACTTAAATTAATTAAAATTTTTAATCAAATCAAATTAAAAAATATCTCTCCTCCTATTTTTTATATTTATAGTTAGATTAATTTACTTTTCAACTTTCTTCCTCTTTTTCTTTTAAATTAATCATAATTAATTGATACCACATTAATCTTAATTAATATAAATTTGACTTTTAAGCTCAAATTTTTAAATTTGATTGATACCAAGTTAGTAATCATTTTATCTTTAGTATTTTCTCCTCCTTACTTTTGCAAACAAAGCTATTTTAAAATTAAATAAAATTTTAAGAGAACAAGCAAGTAAACATAATATGAAATCATATTAAAATCAATAGATTTAATCAAAATAACTTTAATAATCATTGATGGTATGATGTGAGAAAAAAAATTTAGATTATACCATACATCAATATCCATCCCTTTTCATTTTCAAGGCATCCATAAAAATTTTCTTCCTTTCATTTCATTTGAATTCTTAGTGCACCTGCAAAGTCATTTAATGATTTTTGATACCCAAGTCATCTTAGGTCCATAAGAGTTAGTATTCAAAGTTTTCTTTGGAATTCAAATTTGTTTAATCAAAGTTTGGCCAATTCTTTTAAAATTACATTCAGAAATTTTATGGCCTACTTTGTTACATTTAAAACATGTAATTGAATGATTTTCAAATGAAGCTTTGCTAAACATGCTTTTGACAAATTTTTATTTTCTCAATGAATTATAACTAATTCCTATTTTATCAAAAATGATCTTTTGATTATCTAAAATTGCTTGAAGCTTTTGAGATCTAATTATAAATTTTTCAAGCATGGGCTTCAAATTTTCAATCTCTTTTCTCAATTTTTTATTTTCTTCTATAAGAGATTTTTTTTCTTCTAATAATTTTTCTTTCTCTTCAACGTAAAGTTTTGATTTTTTGAATTATTCTTTCAACTTAATATTTTTTTTAACTATAGATTTTTTAGATTTAAAAAGTATATTCTTTTCTTTAGTCAGAGAATTTATTTCTTTCAAAAGATCTTCTTTTTCACTCAAAAGATTATTCTTTTCATCATCTAAAAGAAGATTTGATCTTTTCAGCTCTTTATTTTTTAGCCTTAAATTTTTGTATTCATTCATTAAATCGTTAAAGGCTTCATATAATTCATCAAATGTAAATTGAAAGGAGTTCTTTGAATTTACCTCATCTTCATTGATCACGAGGCAAAGATTTATAGCACTTTCTTCCTTCTTTTTATTTCTTATTTCTTTACTTTGCTCTTCCTTAATTAATGCTTTATTTTTCTTTTGTTTTCTCTTCTTCTTCTTCTTTTCATCCTCATGAGCCATGAGGCATAGGTTGGGATGAGCTTCCTTAACTTCTTGGAAGCTTGATTCTTCTTTTTGATTTACTCCCTCATAAATTCTTTTCAATTTCTCCCATACATGTTTTACTGAAATACATGAAGAAATTGCATTAAATACATTGAAGTCTAAGGAATAATAAAGAATGTTCAAGGCCTTAGCATTTAGATGCATTGATTCTCTATCAATAAATAATGTATTTTGTGTGTGAGGGCCATTGGCAATAATCTTCCATAGATTATAGTCATGTGCTTGAATGAAGATTTTTATCCTAGCTTTTTAATAAGTATAATTTGAACCATCAAACAATGAGGGTCGATCAATGGAATGGCCTTCATTAAACAAAGAATCTATTTGGATTGCCTAGATCTTTAGCTCTTGACAGTTAGGTCAACAACTAATAATAGAGCACCTGCTCTGATACCAATTATTGCCCAAAGGTAGCAACCCAAGAGGGAGAGGAGTGAATTGGGTTCTTATAAAAGCTTTGGCCAAATTTAACTCTAAGCAATTATGTGCTTTGATTTTAATCTAAGTGGTAAGGATGAGATGTATATAATATGAGCAATGGAATTAAGATAATAAAATCTGCAAGGTATATAGAGAGATAGAAGAAAAAAGCATAATATAAATACACAAAGATTTATAATGGTTCGGAGCAACCCACTCCTACATCCACTCCCCAAGCTTTTCTTGAAAATTTCACTATAATCTACCCTTGATTATAGTATGTTTATTTTTTCAGACTCACGAACAAACCTAGTTGATTTTCACAGGGGCACCAATCAAAATCTAACCCCGTTAGTTTTTTGGGTTCACTAACAACCCAATTGATTTTTTGGGATCACCAACCAAAACCTACAATATCTAATTTTGGACTTGGATGGGCCTAAATCCCAAGTTTCTTTCTCCCAAAGAAACTTATAAAGAAATCAAAAAATATAAGTAAAGTTTCAGCACAATATAAAAAATAGAGTATAAGCTCTTTTAAATCCTAAAGAACAAGTCGATAATGTGCTTGATTGAAGCTTGGCTTTTCTTTAAATTATGCTTGAGAGGATGTGAAAGATGTTGGAGAAGATTGCTTTGAAGGCTTGCTGAATTCTATGCACAACACTCTTCTCTTTTCTCTTTTCTTTGGATATTCAATGTTCCTCACAAAATCTGAAAGATTCTCTCTAAATCTCTTAATCTCTTTCTTCTTTTTTTTTCAATTGATTTTCCACCTTTAAATACCTTTTGAGAAGGTTGGAGTGAGAGTTCTTAACCGTTGGAAGCTCTAAAATAGCCGTTGGGGTTGAAAAATAGTCGTTGAAAAACTATCCATTGAAGACTATCCGCGTAGATCGAGACCTCTCGATTTTTCATAATATCTCTTGTCAGATTTTGAGATCTCTTAATTTTTCATGAGACGTCTCGTCAGAAGTATGAGACCTCTCAAGAAATCTGCAAGACCTCTCGCTCTCAGAGCATAGAAATAAAGTTTCTATCTCCTGAGAATGAGACATCTCGAGTTCAACTCGAGACCTCTTGAGATTATACCAGAATACTATTTTATTATGCCAGACCACTCGAGAGCTCTCGAAAAAAATTTGAGATATCTCAAAAAATTCTGACTTCATTTTTCTTTAATGTTTGACCTTCCAAACTTGAGTTTTTTGGCCCCAAACTCTTTTAAACATAATTGCTTCCTTCAATTTTAATTTCTCTTCTTCCAATCATACTTTCTTCATACCAAACCATCCAAATATGTGTGAATTACTTTTAATTTTTGGTCCTTAAGAAATTCTGAGATAAACTTTGATCTGTCCATCCCTGAATGAAAATTATACTATATTTTGGATTAAAATCAATTCCGATAATGGATAAGTGTATCTTAATTATATATGTATTTGATATATTTATACTTTGTTTGATTAGAATAATTTGATAACTGATTTTTGATAACTTTGTGCAGAGGAAGTATGATTTTTTAGATCACGAAAGGATTGAAGATGTTCGACTGAAGAAGATTGAAGAGTTATACCGGGGCTATAAGGTTAAGCTCCATAGAAGATGGCTCGAGCACCGACGAGACACTCTGAAGGAGCTTATTCCTTAGATATGGACTGTTCCCCAAGTCAGTGGGAGGGGATGGTTAGATATTGAAGGAGCCAGGAGTTCGAGATAAAATTTTTAACTTTTAAATTTTTTAATATACTTAAAATTATATTTAAATATTTTTTAAATATTTATTATTTATTTAAATATTTGTTAGGCTATCTTCAATCAGAACTGAAAGAATCGAGCAGCTCAGGAGTATACGCACACTCTAGACCGTGAGTTTATGACCAGTCGTGTGTATAGAGAGATAATAAATTCTAAATCTTATTAGATAAATTAAATTAATATTTTTTTAATTTTTTTAATAAATTGATCCATTGTTATAGCTAATGAGAGATGTAGTGATGTCCAACCGTAGCGAGATCTTTCGATCCAGCCATACGGATAAGAAGGATAGGCTGATGAACACCGTGATCGAAAGAATTTTTATAAATAATAAATATATTGATATATATTATCAGTATTATAGTATTTTTTATAAAATTTTATTTAAATTTATAATTATAGAAGCAGTTAGATGCGCTCGCGAGCAAGGGCTCGGACATCTTTGGCCTCCATGACCATCTATCTCAAGTCTTGGAGTCTGAGCACTCTAGGAGGATTCGATGTAGGCCCGGATATATGTCGATGAGCTACTAGTCTGAGACGAGCGTCTCTTCATATGCTTTCGGTATTATCAGTCGGGAGCTACTAGGTGGCGGTGGCTAGTCGTCTAGTTTGGCGATCGTCTTTTCTATCGGGTCGATAGTGGAGATTTTTTCTTTGTCGGACTCTATCGTTGATCGACTTTGGAAACAATATCAAGTCCCAGAGCAATTTCAGTTTTTTGCCCCTGGGCCAGAAGATTGGGTATCTTCTCCACTGACAGGTTAAGTGGCATTCTATGTAGAAACTCTTAGGTCGAATCTTTGATTTTCGATCCCGAAATTCATTTGAAATGTCCTATATTATTATCGACTTTGTCCGACACAACTCGCATCGAATTTCATTCAGATTTTAGTTTTCTTAGCTCTTCTTTGTCATTCGATCCCGACTACTCATCTTTCTTTGTTTCATCCTTACTTTACCCTTCGTCCGCATCTGAAGGCCGACGACTGGTGGATGTTCGTTCTAAGGAAGGGGCTTTCTTTTATCTTCGGTCTTCTATCATCTATTCACGATTGGAAGACTCAATTTTTCTTTGCGTTGTCTACTCTTCCCTGGGGTTTTTTATTTGTCTAGGGGACTCCAAACACTAGTCCGAATGATAATAATCGAGTCGACCCAGTCGATCGGAAAGATTTTCTGAAGCTAAAGGATATGGAAGTCCCGAGGCAGAGGGATCTACTAATCGATCAGGCATTGTACGATGCTGGGCTTGGTTCGATACCAAATGCTGGTATGATTCGATATATTTCTTTGGATTTTTCTCTTTTGTTATTATCTTTGATTGATTTTTTCTTTATTTTTGTTTGCAGCCATGCGTTCTTCTCTTTCAGTGGTTGACATCCGCCGACTTGCAGGAAAATTGAAGTCAATCGCTGGCAAAGGATCGTCGAGAGCGATCAAGAAATAGAGGGCCGACATTCCAGCAGTGGTTGTATTTTCGATCGATGTTCCATTGGTCACTACTGGTCCGACCGATATCCCATCAATTGATATTTCTGGCACCGTTGGAGAAGCAATTGTTGCATCGACGGCCCCAATCCTGACTCAAGATGCATCGATGTCAGTACCGATCATAGATATGTCGGCGAGAGCCTCGCAAACTATTGAGGAATCGAACGATGACGTGGTGGTCGTCGAACCTCCAGTAGCTCCCACCGAGCCGGCAGCATCCCGAATGCCATCAATACCTGAGGTTGAGTCGGGAGAGCGATCGATGATCGACCATTTCTTCAATGCCACCGACTCCCAAATGGATGTCGAATCCATTTGAACAGCCAGTGGCTCATCGATAGGGGAAGGCCGCTGTATCTTCAGATGCGAGCGGGACTCCAAGCGGATCAGAGTCAATCAACATTCAAGTCCTACTTGGAGAGTCTGCATTGACAAATCCAACATTAACAAAGCAACTGATTGATGTGATACTTCTTCTGACTGATAAGAAGAGTCAGAGGAGCCAGACTCTAAATGGTATATTTTTGTCACTTTATACTTCAGTCATTGGGATGAGCTAATTTTGATTCACTTTTTCCTATTACTTTCATTTTTTTTCACTTATCTCTCTCATTTTTTCTTTCAGGCGGCGCATGATATGTCGAAACTGCATAGATTCATGTGGAACTTCATCGACATACGTCAGGGCTGGTGCGACAAAGCCAAGGTTGCTGTCATGGAGAAGAATGCTGCCCTTCAATGCCTTTAGGTTACCTCAGATCAAATGAAGACAATGGAGGAGAGGGAGAAGAAGCTTGAAGAAGAGAACTCCCGTTAAAAGGTAGAATTGGAGTCGGCACGGGCCCACTTAGAAGCTTCACGTGCCAATCTAGAGTCAGCAAATAATGACTTGGACTCAGCACGTTCTGAATTGAGAGCCATACGATCTGAATTGGAGTCGGTCCATTATGACAAGGAAATGGACGAATGGATCATTGAGATTCAAGAATCTTAGATTTGGAAAAAGAGACATGAGGCTAGTTGGTTTTGAAAGGAGCGCGACAACTGAGTTGAGGAGTTGGAGGAGGAGCGGAAGAGGTGAGAGTCTTCCAAAGCTAAGGTAGCATCGGTTTGAGCAACTTTAGATTGGGTGAGGGAGCAGACATTGGAGGAATTCAGAGGGTTGGAAGACTTCAAGGTGGAACTTGTTGCAGTCAGTTGTCTTGCTTACGTAACCGGATATGAAGATGGTCTAGATGCAATCGGTCAAGTATATCCGGACCTAGATTTAAGTCGTATCCCCCTTCTCGACTTAGATGGGGAAGGAATCGATGGTGAGGATAGGTTGGCTAATGCTGGTCTGACAGTTGATACATCGACCAAAAGAATAGTTCCAACTGTAGATGCTCCCATCAACGAAGCGGCTCCGATTGCTGAACCTACTCCAGTCCTAGAAAGAATTATCATAGAACCTCCTCCAATCAAAGAAGAAATGGCGTTGGTGATAGCGGTCATCAACGCAGTAACTATAGATGATTCCAATCATTGATCAATTTTTATGTATTTTTTTCTTTTGATGTTTTGTTGTAATTAGGCTTCGGTTGATTTTTGTAGGTACTTTCATATGAATGAAATGGACAA
This sequence comes from Cocos nucifera, assembly GCA_006176705.1. Classification (NCBI taxonomy): domain Eukaryota; kingdom Viridiplantae; phylum Streptophyta; class Magnoliopsida; order Arecales; family Arecaceae; genus Cocos; species Cocos nucifera. The sequence continues at coordinate 10,104 of QRFJ01003984.1, forward strand.
AATTTTTTCTAAGTATTATTGTCTTTCTTCTTTCTGTGTAGAATGTTGAAACCTCTGAATGTCAAAAATGTTTCTAAGTAGTGGTGACTTCTCTTCTTTTGTAGTGTACTTACCGAGTGTCAGGTTGGATAATCGATAGATATGCCATCTGATCGAACATTAATCAATCAAAATTTAGGCACAAAACTTTTTTAATATTTGATAAATAGGGACAAGCCGAATATCCTTCGACTGACCTGAGTCAGGTCATATATTTTCATCAAGTGGGCGTAAGATTCTGCTCAAGTTTGGTTGAGTCAGCATAATATTTCGTTTAGTCATGACTAAATTAGCATATCATTGGGTCGTTTGATTATAAGTCGGCAAAAAAATCCTTCCAATTTTAAGCAGATAAATTGTAGGATCATTGTTCATCGAGCGATAATAGGTCGGCTTAGTTCGACTTCTCACTAATCCGACATAATTTGGTTGCATTGAAAAGAAATTGGATTCTGATCATTTTATTTCTTTTGAGGACTTGGACAACATTATTGATAATACGTTCTTAGATTATTTGCATTCCATGTTCGTGGGATAGTCGTTCCGTCAAGAGTCTTGAGTCGGTAGACGTCCGGATGAAGGGTTTCAGTAACTCTGTAAGATCCTTCCAAATTTGTAGACAGCTTTTCTTGATCTAAGGGTTTGAAAATTTTTGCTTTTCTTAATACTAAGTCTCCAAGAAGAAATACCTTCGGTTTGAGCTTTGCGTTGTAATATCGGATGACTCTCTGTCGGTATGTAGTCATCCAAATTTGACCTTCTTGTCGAACTTCAGAGAGCAAATCTAAGTCGACTCTTCTTATTTCAGAATTGCTTGGTTCAGCATAATGCTTGACTCTCATAGATGGTAGACCAATTTCCACCAGGATCATTGCTTCTATTCCATATGCTAGATTGAATGGTGACTCTCCCATTGGAATACGAGGGGTTGTTCGATACATCCATAGGATCGAATGTAATTCTTCTATCTAAAGACTTTTTATTTCATTCAATCACATCTTAAGTCTGTGTAGAATCATCTGATTCATAACTTCTGCTTCATCATTGGATTGAGGATGGTCGATAGATATTAATTTGTGCATGATATAAAACTTTGTACAAAAATCTCTAAAATTTTGATTGTTGAACTGACAATCATTATCGGTGATGATAGTGTGCGGTAATTCGAATCGATATATAATCGACTTTTGAATGAAATCTTCCATTTTGCTTTCGATGATTTGTGCTAATGGTTTGGCTTCTATCCAATTAGTGAAGTAGTCCACCACGATCACTAAAAACTTTCTCTGACCAGATGCCAGAGGGAATGGGCCAAGGATGTCCATTCTTTATTATGCAAATGACCATAGTGCGATGATTGATGTCAGTTAGTTTGCCGATTTGTGTTGATTGTTGGCATACTTCTGACATAAATCGCACCTTCGAACAAGATCGACTGTCTTTCTTCATAGTCGGCCAATAATATCCTTGTCGATGCAAAATCTTGTAAGCTAAAAACTTGCCCCCTAAGTGATTTTCGCAAATTTCTTCATAGACTTCTCGAAGGGCATAGTCCGCATCAGTTGGCCCTAAACATTTGAGCAGTGAAAGCGAAAATGACTTCTTATAAAGACGTCTGTCCATCAGAATATATTGTGAAGTGATCCATCTGAGTCATTTTGCTCCAAAGGATCATCGGGTACAGTTTCATCGATAAGATATCGAATGATTGGATCTATCTAACTAGGCTCATTATTTATTTGTAACACTTTATCGACTTTGTCAATACTCAATTGCTCAAGATACTCGATGAATGTTCAGTCAAGTAGATCAAAAGACGTTATCGTGAATTGAGAAAGTGCGTTGGCTCGAGCATTTTCTGATATTAGAGTGTAAGAGATCTCAAAATGTTCGAATGTCGATATGAGATCCTTAGTTTTCTGAAGGTATTTTGCCATAATTAGATCTTGCGATTCATATTCATCTTTGACATATCTGACTATCAATTATGAGTCGATAAATACCTTCAAGTTATTCACGTCAAGCTTTTTAGTAATTTTCAAGCCGGCTAGCAATATTTCACATTCAGCTTGATTATTGGAAGCTTTAAAGTTGAACCGAAGGACATATTCAGCAATAATCCCTTTGGAGTTGGTGAGGATGAAACTAGCTCTACTTTCTTGAGCTTTAGATGCTTCATCTACATGAAGTATTCATGTCAATTCATAGTCAACCTCAGATCCGTTCTTTATTTTTGATTTATCATCAGCTTCTTGTTTTGGTTTATCATCGGTTGCTGTGCACTCGACGATAAAGTTGGCTAACACCTATGCCTTTATTGATGGTTATGGGCGATATTGAATATCAAATTTACTAAGTTTGATTGTCTATTTTGCCATTCTTTCTGAAGTATTTGATCGATGTAGGATCGCCTTCAATGGCTGATTGGTTAGTACTACAATCAAATGGGCTTGAAAGTATGGTCGGAGCCATTGTGCCGAGATGATCAAGGTATAGATCAGTTTCTCGACCCTCGAATATCGAACTTTGGCATTATGAAGCACTTTGCTAGCGATCATTGAATTCGATTTTCATCTTTTTTAATAAGGACCGAACTTACCGCTTCCATCGATGTAGCAATATAGAGATACAATATTTCTCCCACTTCTGATTTTGCAAGTAATGGTGGAGACATCAAATATTTTTTCAAGGCTTTGAAGGAGTGTTGGCATTCATCCGACCATGAAAAATTCTTCGCTTGTCGTAAGACTTTGAAAAATGGTAGACATCTCTCGGTTGACTTTGAGACGAATTAGCTGAGTGCGGCAATTCTATCATTCAACTATTGTATCTTTTTTTTTGAAAGTCGGATGCTTCATGTCGATAATGATCTTTATTTTTTCTGGATTAGCTTCAATTTCATGTTGCGACACAAGAAATCTCAAAAAATTTCTGACAGTTATGCTAAAAATATATTAGTTGGATTCAGCTTCATCTGATGTCATTAAAGTGTGTTGAAGGCCTCTAAATCTCGGACATGATCATTGGCCAAAGCACTTTTCACTAACATGTCATCAACATAGATCTCCATGTTTCATCCGATTTGATCTTTGAATACCTTGTTAACTAGTCATTGATAAGTCGCTCCGACATTTTTCAAACCGAATGACATTACTTTATAATAATAAATGCCTTTGTCGGTTATAAAGACTATGTGTTCTTCATCCTCTGGTGCCATTCGGATCTGTTTATAACCTACGAAGGCATTCATGAAGGTCAAAAGTTGGTATTTTGTTATTGCATCAACTAACTGATTGATCTTCGACAAGGAAAAACTATCCTTCGGACAAACTTCATTCAGATTAGTATAGTCGATGCAGATTCGTCATTTTTTCTTGGTTTTTTTCACCATCACAATATTAGCAAGCCAATCGGGATAATGAGTTTCTCTGATGAAGTTGGCAATAAGAAGTTTGTCTACCTATTCATCGATAGCTTTCTGTCTTTTAGGGATGAATAGCCTTTTCTTCTGTCTTACTGGCTTAACTTTCGGATCAATATTCAATCGATGAGTTATGATTTCTGGAGGAATGCCTGGCATGTTGGTTACTGATCAGGCAAATATCGGCATTCGTTCTTAGTAGATCTATTATTTGATTTCATTTTTGATCGAATAGTTGGGATCCGATTGAAACTATTTTTTTTCGATCTGCTTCATGTATGAAAATTGAAAATAGTTATTCAGCTGGATCTTCTCTTTCTTCATTTTTTCTCTTATCCAATTTATCGATTGTCAGAGGATCTTTCGATTTTGCCTCTTTGGTGGAGATTATGAAGCAGCGTCGTGCCAATTGTTGATCTTCTCACATTTCATCGACCCCTTATCGGGTAGAAAATCAGATCAGTAGGTGGAAAGTCGACACCACCGCTCTTAATGCATTGAGAACGGATCGTTCGAGTATGGCATTGTAGGTCGAAGAAACTTGGACAACCATGAAAGTAGCAAGGATGGTACTTTGTTGTGATTTGGTTCCTACTGTGAGGGAGAGAATAATTTCTTCTTCCACATTAATCGCATCTCCAGTGAAATTGACTAACGACATCAAGATTTTTCAAAGTCGATTAGTCGGTAGACACATTTGAGAGAAAGTCGAGTAAAACAAAATATCTATTGAACTTTCATTATCCATAAATTTTTTTTTACATCATAATTAGCTATCGTTGCCGACACAATGACAGCATCATTGTGGAGAATTTGAACTCCCCATACATCATCATTCAAAAAAGAGATAACATTATCTTTGCACCGTTTCTTAGTCGATTCTTCTTTGAAAGTTATCCCCTGGTTCCTTCATCGATCAAAAATCATATTGATGACTCCCGCCATCGATCGATTATCATTTGGTTCCTCTGGTTGGTACTACGGTTGCCAGTTGGTTGGAGTCGATGTTGGAAGATCGCATCGATATTTGTCGAGATAACCTCGATATATTAGATCTTTGATTTCGTTCCGAAGTTGGATGCATTGTTCGGTATTATGACTATGATCATGATGAAATCGATAATACTTCTTTCGATCGTGGCTCCTTGATGGTGCTTTCATCACTGGGGGGTATTGAACATATTCTGCTCCTTCAATTTTTATTAAAATTTATGCATAAGGAGCAGTCAATGGAGTGTAGGAATTAAATTTCGTGCCGATCCCTATTTAGCCTTGGACTTCGTTGGGATGGCAAAGCACTTTTATCTCTTGACTACCAACTCGATTCGACAGGAGCTTTGCTTTTTTTTTTTGCTTCTTTTTTTGACTTTTGCCTTCTACTTGGCATCGGTCAGAAGAAGCTTCATCCGCACAGATATGCTTAAACACGTGCTCCAAAAGTTCTACATAGGTCCGAGGGTGGTTCTTATCTAATGAGTAGGTGAACCTTGATCTCCTCAAACATCTCTTCATGGCGGAAACAACCATGTCTTCATTGAGGTCCTTGACCTCAAGTGTGATGGTGTTGAAATATGCCACAAAGTATCATAGTGTCTCTCCTTCATTTTGTCTAATAAAGAAGAGACTGTCAGATGTTCGCGACATCCTTCAGCTAGTGCTGAAGTGGGCTGCGAACGAGTCTTCTAGCTATTTAAAGAAATGGATGCTTTTTGATTGCAGCCCGAAATACCAGGCTCGAGTAGTATTTCGAAGAGTTGCTGAAAAATCATTGCATAGAAGCATATTAGAAGCCCCTTGGATCATCATGAGAGTTTTGTAACTCTCTAGATGATCAACTAGATCCGTGGAGCCATCGTACGGCTTCACTTGTGGCATTTTGAATTATCTTGGGATCGATTCATCCAAGATTCATCGAAAAAATGGGAGGGCTGTATGAATGTTGAGGTCGCTGGGACCCCTCGATTACTCACTTTTGATCAGACAAGTTGGCAGTCGATCTTCTTGAACTTGCATTCATGGTCATCGAGTCGCTATAGTTGTGAGAGACTTGGGATAGAGTCTTCCGAAGAAGTCAAAGATGAACAAATTGACGATGGGTGCGGCCTCTTTCCCTTATGAATGCTATGTCGAAGGGAAGGGGAGGCCGACCGTCGACAGTGGCAGGTGACACCGTGTGAGTGTCAATGGTGATGCTTTAGAACGATGAGAATGTCGAATCGATCGCTATTCCAGTGGAGGAGATGAAGATTGCCGTGGGAAGCGACGACTGTGCCTTGATGGTATTTCTTATGCTGGTGGTTATTCCGCCATCGGTTGTTATTATTGTTATTGTTAGAGGCTGTGCACTGCCACCATCAAAATCTTCATTTGCTGCATTAGCGTAGTAAGTTGTTGGATTTGAGCAGCCATTGGAATAATTAGAGCCGAAATACTGGGCTCTATCATTGGAGGTGGAGGAAGGTGGTCTTCCCGACGAGAAGACTATTTGGTAGAGCTGGTAGAATGTTGGGCTTGCATTTTTGGCATCTTTGTTAGAGCAATTTATTTTTTTTACCTCCTTACCTGGTGCGTCAATCTGTTATGGTCAATTATTTGAGGTGCATATCGTTGAGAGAGATCATCTGAAAAAGAAGTCCAGACTGATCGAAATATTTTTCAGTGGGGATCTTCCGATGTCTAAGTCAGTAGAGGATTGGTGAACACGATAATCAAAATAAAATTAGACAGACTTCTAGTCCAGAACCCTCTTACCAAAGTATTCAGTTTATCTTCTTTCTATAGATGAATGTAGTAGTAACCGTCTGTAATAGTCGTAAATTATGGGGTCCCGCTTATTTTAGTATTAAAAAAATGGTTAATGCTATTATGTGATCGTGGAGAAGCCGTTATGCATATTCTGTGCCGAAAATATAGGTCTTACCAATTATATGTCGGTCATACCGATCATATGTCGGTGTCTAGTTATCATTTTTGACCAGCTGATGATTATTTGTTCAATTGAATTGTTCTTTTTGGAGAATTGGTCGGAAGTCATCGACCAATAGTTGGTTAATGGTCGAAAGCCAATGAGTTGATTATTGTTTAGTTGAGGTAAAATGATCATCAGTCGGCCAGCCGATTGATAGTCGATTGTTTGAAGAATTTAGTCGACTTATAGCTATCCATAGTAAATCAGAAATTTATTATCGCCAGTATGTAGTCGGATGTATCATTTTTTAGTTGGTAAAGTTGTTCAATATGTAATTGATCGATCGTCCAATTAAAATGATTGAATTTATAAATCCAATACCATCGATGATGCATAACTAACCAACACATTTAACAAGTCAATGTCACTCTAAATTAAGTTTTTGGATAGCGTTTTTGACAAGGAAACAATTCTATCCTCATGTCTAAAACTTGGGACAAGGGCAGCATTTTCTGCAACGGGAACTTTAGTTCTACACGAATCTTGAGTGTGATGCACGCTAGAAATTTTTGTGGGAAAGTACATGGAAGCACCAAGATCCATGTCTGGCACACGATGCTGCAGAAGGTTCAACCTTTGCATTGTCGAGTTTTAGCCTCATCTTTTCCCTCAGAAAAAGGTGCATTGGAGAATACGTGATGGTAAATTCCATGCCCTCCATGTACTGCCCTGCGGCTTATTAGCAAAATTAAAGTTTCCTTTATGCATCAGACACATATCCTTGTCTACTAAGGAACGGGGGGCAAAAAGACAAAAAAAAATAAAAAAAAAAAAAAAAAAAAAAAAACAAAACTCTGTGCAAGATATCTCTATCCTGATGCGAGTGACTTGACATCAGCTGGTTTCCTCCGCCCATCTTTTTCCAGCTTTAAAGGACATCGACATGTATCCCTTTCTTCCACGTTTAATTTCCAGCTCCAACAACTTTGGTGGGATTGGAAATTTACGGTCTGTTAGCTCCGTTATCTTTCTTGCAGAGCATATATATATATATATATATATATATATACGGATTCTTTTTAAATATTATTATTTAAATATTAAATTTTAAAAATATATATTTTTTAAATTTATTTTTAAATCTATCATGTTGCAGATGATATGGAAAAATCATATTGTTGGTACAGAATTTGATTGACGTCGGATCGAGTTGGAGTAAAGAAGGACGAGATCACCGCTGGAGATCTGCAAAATAAAGTTTCATCTAGAGTCAGTGGTGGTGGCTCCGGTAAGACCCTCCGATAGTCAAGTCAGCTCTTCTGACCAACGAAAATGAAGTGCTCAGGAATGAGAAGTGAGCTTAGAGTTTTAGAGGGGAGAGGAGAGTTTAGAGCTTAGAGAAAACATATCTGGAGGGTCCCTTTTATAGATGGAGTTTGATTGATGGTGACGACCATACCGCCTGGTAGCGGGCTGCTCAAGGCTGCATGGGGTTTGGTACAGAGAGGATGGTATCGTTAGACCAATAGTGACAGCCATACCGTCCGATAGTGGTAGGCCGTTTGAGGTTTGATAGAGTTAGTCATGGAGGGGGGTGCCATCTGTAGCATCGTCTGTGGTAGACTGATGGTGACCGTTCGTCCAGATTTAATAGCCGTGGCTCTAAGAAAGCAGGCATTGATTGGTGGACTTCGACGTATATCAATTTCAGAGGGGTTCGGACTCCTGAAAGAGTTCGACCGAAGGAGAAGCTCAGAAGGAGTTCGGCTCCTATAGGCGTCTGGTTGGAAGAGCGTGGAGGAAGTTCGGCTCTTGTCGGCATCCGGCTGGAGGAGTGCGATTGGAGGAGTACGGAGGGAGTTCGGCTCTTGTGGGAGTCCAACTGGAGCTCGACCGCTGAGGAGTTCGGCAGACTGAAGAAGTTCGGCTAAGACCCGACCGCTGAGAAGTTCGGAAGGAGTTCGACCGTTGAGGCTCTTCCGTGACTATCGGTTGCATTAGACTAAGCATCAGACTAGACTTTGACAGGAGCATGGTTTATCCTCAACAGTAGTCCCCCCGACTTTCAAGATCGAAACTCGAAGGAAGGGAGTGCAAAAAAGGCGACTGTCGAAGTCCTCTTCAGGGCTCTGCATTGGTTCAGGTCGAAGCTTGGGGAAGATCTCCTCTCTAGCCAAAGTTGAAGTTAAAGCTTGAGGGAGATCTCATCTCCAGTCGATGTTGATACAGTCACTCGGAAGAGATCTTATCTCTAGTCGAGGTTGATACAGGCGCTCGGAAGAGATCTTATCTCTAGCCAAAGTTGACTTGGTCGCTCGGAAGAGATCTTATTTCTAGCCGAGGTTGACGCAGACTTTGAAGCTCGGTCTTTGACTTTGCTCGCATTAGGACAAGGTTCTCCTCATGTTCCTAACGGACTATGAGGACACATAAGGGCCATTGTCAGGGCCTTTTCTCCCATCCCATTCTAAATGAACGAGGCCTTCGACTTTGCTCGCGTTAGGATGAGGTTCTCCTCCTATTCCTAACAGGCTGTAGGGGCACATAAGGGCCGTTGTCAGGGCCTCTCCCTCAATCTCGTTCTAAATGAACGAGGCCTTCGACTTTGCTCGCATTAGGACGAGGTTCTCCTTCTGTTCCTAACGGCCTGTGGGGGCACATAAGGACCGTTGTCAGGGCCTCTCCCCCATCCTTTTACAAATAAACGAGGCCTTCGACTTTGCTCGCGTTAGGATGAGGTTCTCCTCCTATTCCTAATGGGCTATCGGGGGCACATAAGGGCCGTTGTCAGGGCCTCTCACTCCATCTTGTCCTAAATGAATGAGGCCTTCGAAGCTCGGAAGAGATCTTATCTCTAGCCGAGATTGGTCCGATCGCTCAGGAGAGATCTTATCTCCTACAGCCGAGGTTGTCATGATCGCTCGGGAGAGATCTTATCTCTCGCTGAGGTTGACGCAAACTTTGAAGCTCGGTCTTTGATTTTGCTCGTGTTAGGACGAGGTTCTCCTCCTGTTCTTAATGAACTATGGGGGCACATAAGGGCAATTGTCAGAGCCTCTCCCCCATCCCGTTCTAAATGAACGAGGCCTTCGACTTTGCTTGCATTAGGACGAGGTTCTCCTCTTGTTCCTAATGATTTGTGGGGGCACATAAAGACCGTTATCAAGGCCTCTCCCTCCATCCCGTTCTAAATGAACGAGGCTTTTGACTTTGCTCACGTTAGGATGAGATTCTCCTTCTGTTTCTAATGGACTGTGGGGCACATAAGGGCCATTGTCAGGGCCTCTCCTCCCATCCCGTTCTAAATGAACGAGGCCTTCGACTTTGCTCGCGTTAGGATGAGATTCTCCTCCTGTTCCTAATGGACTGTGGGGGCGCATAAAGGCCATTGTCAGGGCCTCTCCCGCCATCCTGTTCTAAATGAACGAGGCCTTCGACTTTGCTCGCGTTAGGATGAGGTTCTCCTCCTATTTCTAACGGGTTGTGGGGACACATAAGGATCATTGTCAGGGCCTCTCCCCCATTCCATTCTAAATGAACGAGGTCTTCGACTTTGCTCACGTTAGGATGAGGTTCTCCTCTTGTTTCTAACGGGCTGTGGGGGGCACATAAAGGCCGTTGTCAGGGTCTCTCCCCCCATCTCGTCTTAAATGAATGAGGCCTTTGAAGTTCGAAAGAGATCTTATCTCTAGCCAAGGTTGGCCTGATCGCTTGAGGGAGATCTTATCTCCTACAGCCGAGGTTGATACGGGCACTCGGGGGAGATCTTATCTCCTGCAGCTGAGGTTGGCCTGGACCCTCAGGGGAGATCTTATCTCCTACAGCTGAGGTTGATATGGGCGCTCGGGGGAGATCTTATCTCCTGCAGCTGAGGTTGGCCCGGACCCTCAAGGGAGATCTTATCTCCTGCAGCCGAGGTTGATGCGGACGCTTAGGAGAGATCTTATCTCCTGCAGCCGAGGGTGGCCCGTACCTTCGGGGGAGATCTTATCTCCTACAGTCGAGGTTGATGCTGGCCCTCAAGGAAGATCTTATCTCCTACAGCCGAGATTGGCCCGATCGCTCGGAGGAGATCTTATCTTCTACAGTCGAGGTTGATACGGATGCTCGGGGGAGATCTTATCTCCTGCAGCCGAGGTTGGCACGGACCCTCGGAGGAGATCTCATCTCTTGCAGCCGAGGTTGATGCCGACGCTTGGGGGAGATCTTATCTCCTACAGCCGAGGTTGGCCTGGATCCTCAGAGGAGATCTTATCTCCTGCAGTCGATGTTGATGTGGGCGCTCGGGGGAGATCTTATCCCCTGTAGCCGAGGTTGGCCTGGTCACTTGGGGGAAATCTTATCTTCTGCAGTTGAGGTTGATGCGGATGCTCGGGGGAGATCTTATCTCTTGCATCTGAGGTTGATATGGGCGTTCGGAGGAGAACTTATCTCCTACAGCCGAGGTTGGCCCGAACCCTCGGGGGAGATCTTATCTCCTGCAACCGAGGTTGATGCGGACGCTCGGGAGAGATCTTATCTCCTACAGCCGAGGTTGGCCCGGTCGCTCAGAGAAAATCTTTTCTCTTACAGCCGAGGTTGATACGGATGCTCGGGGGAGATCTTATCTCCTACAGCCGAGGTTGTCTCAGACCCTCGAGGAAGATCTTATCTCCTGCAGTCGAGGTTGATGCGAACGCTTGAGAGAGATCTTATCTCCTGCAGCCGAAGTTGATCCGATCGCTTAGGGGAGATCTTATCTCCTACAGCTGAGGTTGATACGGGTGCTCGGGGGAGATCTTATTTCCAATCGAGGTTGACGTGGTCGCTCGAAAAAGATCTTATCTCTAACCGAGGTTGTCTCAGATGACTCAGGCGCTTGGAAGAGATCTTATCTCTAGTTGAGATTGAAGGACTTCGACTTGCTCATGTTAGGATGAGGTTCTCCTCCTGCTCCTAACACAGCCACTATTGACTACTTCTTTCCTATTATCACGTAGTTTTTTGCACCAAGAAATAATATTATTGAAATAAAAGAATTTTACCGAAGGAAAGTTACTGGCAGCACATCCTCGATTTTCTATGCTTCAGGATCGTGGGGGCACTGTTCCTCCGAGTTTCCTCGGGCGGTAAGTCCCAGGCCGGACGATCTCCTCTATCTCATGCTGGTCTTTTCAATTTGGAGCAAGTTTCTCTTAGCTTCGAAGCTGAAAGATGATGGCTCGCCGAAGTACCAAGCTCCTCCCAAACGTGGAGTAGATGATATGGGAGGCGACTGACCTTTTTGTTGTTCCTCCATCATTGGTGGTTCTGGCTATGGCAATGCCCTCGGCCGATCTTTTCCTGCTTCAAGCTGGCATCTGAGGAACTGACCCAGCTGGTCTCTCCTAATGAGCTCCTCGATTTCATCTCGGAGCTAAATGCATTTCTTAGTGTCGTGGCCGTGGTCGCGATGGTAGAGGCAGTACTTTCTTCGATCGTGCTTGTTTGGGGGAGATCATAATCCTGCTGGTCTTGGTAGCTAGTTCTTAACTTCCATGAGAATTTGAGTTCGAGGAGCGTTGAGGGGAGCGTAGTCATGGAACCTTCCGAGAGGAGGACTTCTTCGCGCCCTTTTGTCGGAGCTTTCTTGATGACGAGCTCGAGAAGTTTGGGCTCGCTCACATCCGAGGAAAGTCCGTGAGTGCGGTCGAACTTCACTCGACCCTCCATCGACGGTGGGTCTATTATACTCGTCCGCCCGCCGCTCTCCTAAGGCTTTTTCGTCCTTCAACTTGAAGGCTTCTTCCATATAGGCATATTCCTCGGCCTGAGCTAGCAGATCCGCGAAGTCTATGGGATACTTCTTCCCCAGGGAGAATAGCAAATCATTCTTCTGAAGGCCGCCCTTGAGTGCGGCCATCGCAATAGACTGGTCCAGGTCCCGGACTTCTAATGCCGCAGCGTTAAACTGGGTGACATAAATCTAGATGGATTTTTTCTGCTTCTGCTTGACATTCATCAGAGAATCCAAACCTTGGCGTGGACGTCGGTTGCTGATGAAGTGAGCCACGAACTGATGGCTCATATGGTCAAAGGAGAAGATTGTGTCTGGCTTCAACATCGAGTATCAGTTTCTCGCTGCTCCCTTTAAGATAGATGGAAAGGCTCGGCATAATATGGCATCTGGAGCACCATGGAGTAGCATCATGGTCCGAAAGGCCTCTAGATGATCAACTGGATCAGAAGTTCCATCGTAGCTTTTAAATTAAGAGAGCTCGAAGTTCGGCGGGATGGGCTTCTGCATAATTCGGAGAAAGAAAGGAGGATCGGTGTGGACATCGTCAAGATGAGCTGGGGCGATATGGTCGAGCTCCTCAATCCGTCAGTCCATCTTCCATAGTCTGTGATCGAGGGCATCATCTTGGTTGTAGATTTTGGGGGGCTTCCTGCTACAAATGGAGAAGGTCTCCTCCAGAGGAGAACCATGATCCGAACACGGATCCTCTGCTCTCTGTTTCTCCTTCCCAGGGGCGATGGGTATGCTAGCCCGAGTACTCTTCCTTAAGGCTGGTTTCCGACATCCCGATGGTGGATTTTCTGGTGGAGTCACCATCGGGGGCTGTTGCATGGCCTGCACCATCTCGGTGAAGTTCCGAATCTGCTGCATCAGCAGGTTGAACTGCTCTGCATCTACCATGGCTACAGGCGGAGCCTGAGTTGTCAGAGCTAAAGTAGGAGCAAATGGATCTGGATGGGATCGGGCCGCGAAGGCTGTCGATCATTGGGTCGAAGCTCTTCTGGAAGGCATTTTCTCTTGGAAAAGAACTCTGGAGAGGAAGAAGGGAGATCTCTAGAGAGGGAAGAGAGAGGTCGTCGCTGAGCACTTCTTTAAGAATAGGGAAACCTCAAAAATAGAGGGGTCCTTCCTCTAGTGCCAAATTTATTGGTGCAGAATCTGGTTGACGTCGGATCGAGTTGGAGTGAGGGAGGATGAGGTCACCATCGATGATCTGCAAAATAAAATTTCATCCGGAGTCGGTGGTGGTGGCTTTGATTGGACCCTCCGACGATCAAGTCAGCTCTTCTGAAGGGGAGAGGCCCTGACAACGGCCCTTATGTGCCCCCACAGCCCGTTAGGAATAGGAGGAGAACCTTGTCGTAATGCGAGCAAAGTCGAAGGCCTCGTTCATTTAGAATAGGATGGAAGGAGAGGCCCTGACAACGGCCCTTATGCACCCTCACAGCCCGTTAGGAATAGGAGGAGAACCTCATCCTAACGCGAGCAAAGTCGAAGGCCTCATTTATTTAGAATGGGATGGGGGAGAGGCCCTAACAATGGCCCTTATATGCCCCCACAGTCCGTTAGGAATAGGAGGAGAACCTCGTCCTAATGCGAGCAAAGTCGAAGACCTCGTTCATTTAGAATGGGATGGGGGGAGAGGCCCTGACAATGACCCTTATATGCCCCCATAATTCATTAGGAGCAGGAAGAGACCTCGTCCTAACGCGAGCAAAGTCGAAGACTGAGCTTCAAAGTCTGCGTCAACCTCGGCTAGAGATAAGATTTTTCTGAGCGATTGTGACAACTTCGACTAGAGATAAGATCTCTTTCGAGTGACCGCATCAACCTCGATTAGAGATAAGATCTCTTCCAAGTGACCGTGACAACCTAGGCTAGAGATAAGATCTCTCCCAAGGGCCTGCATCAATCTCGGTTAGAGATAAGATCTTTTTCGAATGACCGTGTCAACCTCGGCTGGAGATGAGATCTCCCTCGAGCTTCAACTTCAACTTTGGCTGGAGATGAGATCTCCCCCGAGCTTCGACTTGAATCGATGCAGAGCCCTGAAGAGGACTTCGATAATCGTCTTTTCTGCACTCCCTTCCTTCGAGTTTTGAACTCGAAAGTCGGGGAGACTACTGTTGGGGATAAACCCCACTCTTGCCGAAGTCCAGTCTAATGCTCAGCCTAATGTAACCGGTAGTCACGGAAGAGCCTCAGCGACCGAGCTCCTTCCGAACTCCTCAACGATCGGATCTTAGTTGAACTTCTTCAGCTTGCCGAACTCCTCAACGGTCGAGCTCCAGTTGGACTCCCATGAGAGTCGAACTTCCTCCGTACTCCTTCAGTCGAACTCCTACGAGAGCCAAACTCCCTCCGTACTCCTCCTATCGCACTCCTTCAGTCGGACGCCCATGAGAGCCAAACTTCCTCCACGCTCTTCTAGCCAGACGCCTACAGGAGCCGAACTTCCTTCCGAGCTTTTCCTTCAGCCAAACTCCTCCATGATTCCGAACCCCTCTGAAATTGATACACGTCGAAGTCCACCAATCAATGCCTGCTTTCTCAGAGTCACGGCTATTAAATCTGGATGAACGATCACCATCAGTCTGCCATAGGCGATGCTACAGGCGGCGCCCTCCTCCGTGACTGACTCCATCAGACCTGGAGTGGCCCACCACTATCGGACGGTATGGCTGTCACTGTCGGTCTGACGATACCATCCTCTCCGCACCAAATCCCTTGCAGCCTCGAGCGGCCTGCCATCAGACGGTATGGCCGTCACCATCAATCAAGATCCGTCTATAAAAGGGACCCTCCAGATATATTTTCTCTAAGCTCTAAGCTCTCCTCTCCCCTCTAAAACTCTAAGCTCACTTCTCATTCCTGAGCACTTCATTTTCGTTGGCCAGAAGAGCTGACTTGATCATCGGAGGGTCTTGCCGGAGCCACCACCACCAACTTCAGATGGGATTTTGTTTTGCAAGTCCTCGATGGTGACCTCGTCCTCCTCCACTCCAGCTCGATTCGGTGTCAACCAAATTCTGCACCAACATGTATGTTGAAGATATAATTTTAAACTTAAAATCATATTTTCAACATGCAACTTAGAAAGAAAAAAATTATATTTTCAACATGTAACTTAGAGAGAAAAAATAAAAAATAAAATCGCATCTTCACCAAATAGATTTTTTTCCTTCTCTTGTCCCACGTGATTGTCGATGCTCGTGTAGAGTTGTAGGGGCTTGGATTCGCTGGAGTTGAGGGAGGGAAGGAAAGGGGACGGTGACGGCGGCATGGGGCCGTAGAGGATGCAGAGGGGGCATCGATGGAGGACGGAGGGTGCGAACGGATGGAGAATCGGGTGGGGGTCTGGATGTCTCCGGCATCGAGGAGGGAGGAGAGGAGAAGGCGAGTGCGACAAGGGGGATGCTGCAGGAGGAAGGGAAGAGAAAGAGGACAGAGGGCACGGACGGAGGGGGCGTCGGTGGAACACCGAACGACGAAGCCGCAAGATGCGAGTGTGAGCTTCGCTGACGCCTGGGGGGAGGGAGGGGACAGTGGCGGTAGGGACAGCGGGTGTGGCGCATGGGGGGTGGGGAGGGTGGTGTGCTGCGGGATGAAGGGAAGGAAAAGGAGAAAAACAAAAAGAAAGAAAAAAAAAAAGAAAGGAAGAGAAAAAAAAAGAAAAAATAATATTTTTATTATTAATTTAAAATTATTATTTATATAATAGCATATTATTTTTAAAAAATATTTTTTAAAAAAAATAAAATAATATTTACAAAAATATTAAAATAGTAGAATATGGTGCGGATGATGATGGGATAAGGTATAATATAAATGATGATAGGACAGGATGGGAAGTGACGGGACCACGACATAGATGATGACTGTTAATAATATTATTAAAAATATTTTTATTATTAATTTAAAAATATTATTTATATTTAAATATATTACTTTTAAAAATTTTATTTTTCAAAAAATTAATAATAAAATAATATTTTTAAAAATAAATAATATATTTATTAATAAAAATAAATAATATATTTTTATTACTTTTTTTAAATAAATTTTATTATTAAAATCATATTTTATTATAAATTTTTAAAATAAAATTTTTAAAAATAATATGTTATTATATAGATAGTATTTTTAAATTATCAATAAAAAAATTATTTTTAAAAAATATGTAAAAAAATTCTAGATTGATTTGGTGAGTGAAGTTACTAAAATGATAATATAAATTAAAATAATAATAATTTTTTTATTATTAATAAAATAATAATATTTTATTATTAGTACTAAAATAATATTTTATTATTTTTAGTAAAATAATAACATATTTTTAATAATATTTACTAAAATAATATTTTATTATTTTAATAATTACATATTTTCTAAAATAATATTTTATTATTTTATTAATAGTAACATATTTTTTAAAAATAATATTTTTAAAAATATTATTTTATTATTAATTTTTAAAAATAAAATTTTAAAAAATAATATGCTATTATATAAATAATATTTTTAAATTAATAATAAAAATTAGGGCTTGGAAGTGGGCTTGGGTCGGTCCCGAGGCCCATCAAGCCAGGACCAACTTCGGGCTCAACTTAAATCTATTTAGATCGAGCTCGGACCAAAATATAGAGCCCATTTTATTTTCAGGCCGGGCTTAGGGCCTACCTTCGGCCCTCTTGAAAACCCCTCCATCCCCTCTTCCATTCAGCTCTCTCCTCGATGCACAAGCGACCCTCACCCCCACCCCTCATTCGATCCTCTCCCCCAGGCCCCCGCAGGCAGCCACTCCATCCCGCCCTGTGGGTGGCTGTCCCCAACACCCCGCACACACCTCGCCCCCCTCCCCCTCCCGCCCTCCGATCCTCTCCGCCTCTCCGTCCATCAGCCCATGCCTCCATCTTCCTCCCACCACCGGCACGCAGTCGACCCTCCCCTTTTCCTCTCTTCCTTTCATTCCACAGCAACCCCCTGCTTGGCTGTCCCCGCCGCCACCGTCCCCTCCCCCTTGGCGCCGATGGAGCCCGCACCATGCTCCATCGACACCCCCTCTGTTCGTGCTCTCTGTTCCTTTTTTCCTTCCCTTCGTCCCGCAGTCCTCCCTTCGCCGCACCCACTATCCCCTCCCCTCCCCCCTTCCGACACTGGCGAAGCCCGCACCCACACCCACACCCATCATTCTATCCTCCGCCGGCACTCCCTCCATCCTCTACCAGCACCTCCTCTGCACCTTCCGCGGCACCGCGCTAAAATACTGAAAAAAAAATTTTATTTTTTATTTTTTTCTTTCTAAATCGCATGTTGGAGATGTGATTTCAACTCCAAAATTGTATCTCTAACATGCGATTTCGCCACATAATCGCCACCCCACCATAACCGGGATAGATTTGAAAATAAATTTAAAAAAATTATATTTTTAGAATTTAATATTTAAATAATAATATTTTTTTTAAAATCCGCCTATCTACGGCGTCGCTCTCGGCGTTTTTGGAGCCAGCCTTTATAGTTGCGCTTCTGTGCCCCAGGCCATTTATTCGGTCGGTAGAATGGATGCTGGAGTCGTGAGGGCAAAAGACATGGGTGAACCATAACGCGAGTCCACCAGGAAAGCCTCTTGCAAAGCCATCCATGTTTTTTTGACGGTGTGGGTCTGGACTTTCGCTGCATGATTGCAGTGATCATGCGCTAAACTGGAATGTCAAACACCGGAAATCACGACCTTGCTCCTCTCTGTGTATGTTTAAGGTAAACTTTGATGGCTTGCTTAAGACTATAATGGTGCATTTAATGCAGAATTAACCATAATTCCAAAGTATAGAGAACAACGGTGTTTATTGAGCTCTTTATATAAGGTGCAGGTTTCGAGAGAAAGATTGAAACGGAGTGAAGTGTTGGATCGCATTTTATACAATTTTCAAAGCATGACATCCATTTTGTGATCCATGTAGAAGGATGGAAGAGAGAGATTGGAGCATTTTGAAAGCTGTGCAAAATGTGATCCAATAGTTTAGGTTGCAAAAGAAGATCAATTATTCCTTAGTGCAAAGGATTCAATCCAAACCGTTATATATATATATACACCTTTTCTTAAGCTTCACCTTGGGTTAATCTACGGTGGGAGAACGCATCATCATCGTTGTCATTATTTGGGTGAGAACAAGGGGTCAGCGACTTAGCTCCCCGACAAAAGAATTAATACAACCTAGCTCTTAAAACTGTAGAAGAGGCGGTGGGGAACCAGAGAACCAGAAACCTGATTAATATCTAAGTGAACTTACGCGGCAGTCCAGTTCAATCAAGTTTGCCTGCATATGTGAGGACTTTTTGTTTAAGCAAGACTCATGTGGATATGATGAGCAAAATTTGATGACAGATTTCAGCATTCAAGGTTGTTATTTCTACGTTGTTGTCCATTATTTTTGGCTATTAAATCCCGATGATGGATGCTATAATAGCTAATATATAACTTTTTGAATCAATCCAATTACTCCTACGAGCTATCTGGACATATAATGGTCATACTGGAGATATCTAGAGAAGTCTGCAAACTAGTTACCGAAACCTCAGTTCAGGGAGCTTCGACAGATTCAATATCCATACCAAAAATTAAAGACAACTCTTGATCGCTCAAAAAATTAAATAAAAAAAAAAAATTAATTTGTTTGGGCCTGAAGTCAGCCCATGGAAGATTTCAGGCCTAGGTGAAACAGGCATCCACCCTCCAGGTTGTGAAGAATATTATTCCAAAAACGAGTTTGTGTGCAAAATTCTTTTCCAACGAAAATGATTAAATAAATAACTTCATTGAAGTCATAAATTTTGCGGTGCATTTAGCCTTACCACAATTATTTCATGTCTAATCGAAATATCAAATTAAATTCACCTAAATCCACCTTGCGACAACAACATCCAGCTAATGCGTGGATATGCAAATAGCAACTAACAGAATCAGTAGGAGACCCACTCACGCAGGATTTATTTATGTTGGCAAATGTATTATCTCAAACTCTTAAACAAGCTCAAAGGGGCATTGGTCTTGGTGATGCTATGGATGGCATCAGGAATCTTCAATTTGCCTACGATACACTGCTTTCCTCCTCTCGTGATCCATCTGAAGCATTGGTCCTCAAAGAAATTTTGATCGACCATGAAAGAGCAACAGGGTTTGAATATAAACTTCTACGATAGTTTCCTCGAACGAGTACGGAGGGAGAATAATAGAAAGCTGCAAGAATTATTATATTTGTACTTTTTCATTTTGTTACGTTGGACTCCGTTTGACCAATAAGAAGTTGTGGAAGAGAATGGTCGTTGGCCCCGCTTGAGAAGATATAGAGAAGATTAACTTTGCGGAAAAGTAAGCTGCTTTCCACCCAGCGCCGTTTTATCAGTTCTACCGGCTTATTATATTGCCGCTTTAATTTAAGCTTCCAAGCTGGGTCCAAAAGCAGAAGGATGGGCTAAAACAAGCCTTTTTATGGAAAGAGACGGATAAAGTCAAAGGCTTCAATTGTTCAGTAAATTGGGAAATTGTCAGTTAGGCCGAATTGGTACGTGTTTTGCGAGGGAAGAGTACGATGGATTCGGAGTGTATCTTTCACGCGAAAGAAGGATTCACCTTCCCTTCAGACGAATCGACCGATGGATCATCTGCTGGCTGCTACCAGAGCCGTGCAGCAGAGGACTAACAGAGTCTGTAGGTGCTTTGAAAGCTGTGCGGTGGGTGATCCAATGGTGGATTCATGTGAAGGAAGGTGAACCCTTCTTTCATGCGAAAGATGCACACCCAACCTGAACATAACCGGCATGAATGCGTTCATGCGTGCATTGTATTATTCAAGAAGAAGACTCGGATTGAGAAGCAGAAAATCACATCTTGAGAGTCTCACCCATTTGGAAAGATATTGGCAAGAATCTTGCAGCATTTTGGAACTGTACGTCGTTCAAACTAGACGGTACCTAGAAAAGCAATCAGATTCTAGGAGCTGAGGCGGAGCCATATTTTAACTTGGAGATTTAATTAAACCCCCAAGTTTTGATTTAATATCCTTAAAGAATAGAGATATATAAATATTATCTAAAAAATTGAACTTGTATAGTACAAAGAATCTTAGTAAGCTTGATGATTTGAATCTCAACCCTCCATCCAAGATATCTCAGGTTCAAATCCTTGCTTTAATTTATATATTGAATCTCCAAGATGAAAATCCTGGCTATGCCACTATCTAGAAGGATGGATGAATAAATGGCGACCCATTCATGGCAGTTTTTCCTTCTATCTATGTGCCTGATATCTAGAAAAAGGGACATCTCTATTGCTCTTCCTTTGCAGAGAACTAACCTACAGAAGCTGGATTATTTGTATAGCTCTTCCTTTGCAGAGAACTAACCCTGGATTATTTGTATAGCTTACACCAATTGGTGTGGCCACAGAGATGTGAAGATCGACCCCTTTTGGAATTCACCATCAACTAGTCCTTCTTAATGAGTTCTTTCTATCAGTTGCTAAATATGGGTGGTATTCTTTATCTATGTTGGAAAAGAGAAATACCTTTCTAATATTTGTAAATAGTAAAATATAAATAAATCTAAAGATTTTGACATAGAATCTATTGATATTATATCAAGAAGAATAAAACATGTCTAGAATCGAGGTGCGTAGGAGCATTGCTCTAAAGAATAAATTTTGTTCTCTTTTGTAGATTTTTAGTACTATTATCTCTGAGGTACATTAAACCTAGATTAGCTTGAATCATGTCATCACAAACATGATTGTATGATCTAAAAGACTCCTTCAATTACCCAAAAAGAAAGTAACAAGAGAAAAGAAATTGAGAGTAGACATAATTTGTGCCTGCTACAAGGAAATCAGGATCACACTACTTTCTTAATTGCGCCTTTAGTAAGAGTATTTGGTTTGCTATCATATCTTGCTTGGATATCAGGAGTCATTCGCAGACCCCGTTATCTCTGTGGACAGCTTGAAGAACACAAAGAGTGAAAAGGAATCTGAAACCCGGTTGGGAATCGATTGGTGTCACTTGATTTCAAATCATGGAAAGCATCGTGCAATTCCATAAACGAGCTGGGTCGTGGAAAGTTGACGGTTTCGCTAGCTTCTCTCCTCCCCTAATCCCTTTCTTTTTTTTTATATTGA
Source organism: Cocos nucifera (assembly GCA_006176705.1). NCBI lineage: Eukaryota > Viridiplantae > Streptophyta > Magnoliopsida > Arecales > Arecaceae > Cocos > Cocos nucifera. Next base: position 31,399 of record QRFJ01003984.1, read on the forward strand.
AGCTTCCCCTAATCCCATTTTTTTCTTCTCCTGCTGTATTTTGTTTTCTCTTTTATTATTTCTGTTTCACAGTCTTCTCTCTCCTTTAAATTTTTTGATCTTATAATAAATTTTTTGGTGGGAGGGCCTCCACCTCCCACGCTATTCTTTTAAAGAAAAAAGTAGATAGGACATTTGTTCCAAGTCCAGATGTTAGCCATTATTGCTGCAGATGAGTCAAACTAGCTCAGGCCGCAACGTTAGAGTTATAGAGAGAGAGAGAGATAGTCATAGGATGGCCAAATGAAAATAAAGATTTTATACGTTCAGCGTTTGTTGATATCATGAATCTCACTGCGGAGTAATTAGATAGTTGGTTGCTTATCGATGGAAGACTTGAAGTTTTTCCTAGCAGAATTGTAAAAGTCCACATGGTAGAGATTAGGTGGACGCTCCATCATCCACTATTAAAGATACATATTGGACCGCTGTAGGGTCGCCAGCGTCGTGGTGGATAGGATAGTTCATTGTATGATGTATCAGCCATTACATCCTATCCATTTAGCAAAGTTGTAGAAAATTGAATGGAAGCACTGAAAAGAACACTACCTTGGATCTCAATAATTCCATTGATCATAACCAGTTGATGAATGCAATTGCCAACCCATGCTCAACCACTATGTCGTGGCTAATTCTTATCTTCATAATTTGCCCCTAGTGGAAGTATCATATAAGGTTAATTTGAGTGGAAACTGGTCCTAAGATTATGTATACTTTATAGATTCTAGCTTAGCCATCCAAGTGGAGGCAAACAAATGTGCATCACGTTGATATCCCCTGTTGAGGGGAAGAGATCAACGTAGATCCAAATGCTAAGGCCTTGTTCCCTCGTGACAGGGCCAAACAACCTGCTTTGGCCACCAAGCCAACGTGGAAATCACTACAAGATGTGACAAGAGACCGATATGCCCATCGGATTGATGAAATAACAAATTTTGTGGGTATCATACGCCTATCGCCAAGTATATAGAATGACTTGTGGGGAAATTCGAGTGCAATAATTGGGATATGGACACCTTTTGTGGGCGTCTACGAGACATGTGGTCACGCTCACAAGTCTTTTTTTTTTCTCTCTCCCTTCAGTCTAATAACTTGCACAATGGAATGGATACTTCTCAAAGAGATTACTGGCTAAAAAACTAAAAGTTACCCAAAAAAAATTAATGTGCATGCAACGGAAACACAGCAATTCGATCTCAATTTTTGGAGCATCGAGTGCCATCCGGCATTTGATTAATGTAGAAGGTAATGTTCCATAAATAAGAAGGTATAATTTCTTATATTTAAAAAGGGTTTGGAATAGTAGTGTACAAGTTTTTAATTGATTAGAGTTTGAATTAGAAATTTAACGATGCAAATCCCGATCCATATCCGAAGCTGGTCATGTCTTCGAATCCCAGCCTAAACCGGTTCGGGTTAAACGAATTAATTTCGAATTGGTATATGATCAGAAACAGATAAATCCAATTATTTAACGATATACGAAATATTTACTTGTCCTCGCAAGTGGATCTTTTATTAGGTTTTTTTTTTTTCTTTTTTGAGTAAAAGTCTTTTAATATATTAGTGCCATATTCCGGTGCACTTATGATGCAATCTTTTTAGCGAATTTTGATAAGACTATTTCATTATTTAATAGTAACATAGTGGATCTCTCTTGTTTATATAAAAATAATTTATCCTACCTTTCTCCCATTAGGGAATCATAGAATTCCTAAATAAAGGTACCTAACTATCTAGGGTACGTGGGAGTACGAGATCCTGGAGGGAGAGATGTGTTCCGTTTCTAGAAAGAGAAGCTCCGGAGATTCCGGCATCTTTAGAGAACGAAAATTCCCATCTTCCACCACTGTTCACCCTTCTCCAAACATCTTTAGGCCTGACCACCCCATTACCACCACCCACCTTCGTTTACGCTCCCATGCCACCGGAGCAAACGGTCTCCCTTCAGGTACAGCATCTGCAAGAGCTGCTCCCGCCATGTCCATGGTTCTCTGGGTGCCGTCTCGCATCGATAGCTTGACGGAGTATCCTCATTACAGCGCCCTAAGCAGTGGCTGCACACCCAAGATTTCATCCCACTCACGGGCGCCAATCTGACACCTCTGGGTAGACGTCCACGCTCCGCCCGTCCTCCTTCTGGATGCGGTGGTGATGCTTCGGGCATTCTCGGGCCCCACCCCCATCTCAATACTTCAATGCAGCGTTGCACAAAAGTCATTGGGAGACGTGGGCGTTTTCTGAAAACTCCCGCTCCTCCGCCGAACGGGGATTGGATGCAGGCCATACCCAAGAGAAGGCAACGCCGTTGGCAAAGCATGCTTCGTCAACGCAAAAGTGGGTGGTGTGGCCATATAAATGGGGCATCATCACATCGCACGGCGGCAAGATCCTTTGCGGATATCGTTAGAAACGGCGGGCCAATGCTCCAGGGATCGTCAAGTATTAATGAGAGATCCCGTGGTATGTCCCCCTCCTTACAAATTCCGGTCAGGCCTCGTTCCTCTCGTCCTCCAGTGGCGCTATTCAAAGGTAGGCAGTGCTTCAGGTGCGGTGAAACCGGCCATCAAAAGGGTGTTTGCAGGAATCCTATGAAATGTTTTCAGTGCTTAAAGTTTGGTCATCCTTTTAAAACTTGCAAGTCTTCTCTGTCTCATCTCAACAAGCTTTGCAGTTCCGTGTCTCTCTCCTCTAAGGATAAGCAACAGGCTCCTTTTGTCTCACATACTCGCGCTGCTGATTTGCCACCTCGTCCATCTATGAAGATACCAGACCTCCCTTGTAGTAACAAGGCATCGCCTCCAAATCGAGTGAAAAGGTCCCAGGCCTTCCTTACCTTTTCATCTAAGATGACTGAGATTTCTAACTATTTGGGCCGGGTAGCTTTTGTTCGATCATTTGGTCGACCTGTTAAGGTTGACGATGTTGGTAGTACCCTAGCTCACAAAGCTCGTATCCCTGGATCCTGGATGACGAGGAAGCTTGCCAGAGATAATGAATTTTTCGTGTCGTGTCCATCATGTAAAGTGGTGCAAGATCTTATGGAGCTTGGTCACATTCATGGTGAGGGATTCACATTACTTGTCAACCATTGGGACCAAACTAGGCAAGTCTCTCAACATAAGCTACGTTTCAAAGCTAACATAAGCCTTCTCAATCTTCCTTTTGTTAAAAGTTAATGAGATTCAAAAGTAAAGCATCGTGACTATTCAGAAAGTGAGACATCAGTTCATGAAAAGATGCAACTCTATATGAAGAGATGCACCTATGATTGAAGCATTGCAACTCTATGATTAGATGAACATTGCAATATGAAGAGATGCACCTATGATTGAAGCATTGCAACTCTACGTGAAAAGATGCATCTATTCATGTCTACATGTTTCTATAAATACTCACATTTGTAATCGTTTTTATAGAGTGAAAATTTATTATTCAATTCTCAATACTCTGTTTTCATCCAAAAGAATAGGAGTGGAACTCTTAAGAAAGTTCATATTTACTCCAACAAAGTGGTATCAGAGCAGGTTTTCATCTACAATGGAGAAGCTATCAACGTCAAACTCATTAAATTCTCTCTATCCAATTTTTGATGGAGAAAACTATGAGTTCTAGCGCATTAACATGAGAACTCTACTGTTGGCAGAGGGTGTGTGGAATGCCGTGAAGGTTAAATTTCAAGAACCAGAAGAAGGCATGCAACTCACAGAAGAAGCGAAGAAGCAATTAGACAAGAGTAGAATGGTAGATGCTCGGGCGTTGGCTCGTATTCAAGCTGGAGTTTCTTCCACAATTTTTCCTCGAATTATGTATGCACCTACAGCAAAGGAAGCTTGGGATCGTCTTTGCCTTGAATACCAAGGAGATGAGAGACAATCTGTGCTTAGATTACAAAATTTACGCAGAGAGTTTGAAATGCTGTAGATGAAGGAGACAGAATCTATGTCCGAATTCTTTTCTCGAGCATTTGTGCTCATAAACCAAATGAAGGCTGCAGGAGATAATATTACTGAACAACGTATTGTGGAGAAGATCCTTGTAAGCCTTCCTCCAAATTATGATGATTCAGTAATCTTGATTGAAGAGACTAAAGACCTGACAACCCTCACAATCCAACAACTCATGCATTCTTTGCATATGCATGAGCAAAGAAAACTTAGAAGAGAAAGCAAATCAGCAGAAAGTGTTTTCTCATCAAGAATACAAAACAAAGGGAAGAAGCCAGAGTCTTCATGGAAAAAGAACTCTGCAAAACAAGATAGAAGTGGTCCGACATCAGAAGGCAAGCAGTTGACTTGTAAAATTTGTAGAAGAAGCAATCATAAAACTGAGGATTGCTGGTACAACGGGTAAACCTCAGTGTCAGTTTTGCCAAAAATTTGGTTACATAGAACGTGACTGTAGAAAGAAGAAAAGAGGAGAAGAACAACAGACCAAAATGATAGAAGCAGAAGAAGAAAACTCCCTCTTTGTTGCTGCCATGACAGCCGAAGTAGAATCTATAGGACAATGGCAATTAGACAGTGCCTGTAGCAATTATATGAGCGGTAAAAGAAGTCTGTTTGTGGAGCTAGACGAATCCATCAAGCCAAAAATACAAATTGGAGATGGAAACTTTCTTAACAGCAAATGAAAAAAGGTACAATCAATATTCAAACCAAACAAGAAAGCAGGCATATCAGAGAAGTCTTATATATTCCTAAACTGGCAGCAGATTTGCTCAGTATGGGACAACTTGTGCAAAATGGATATTCTCTTTCTTTTGCCCAAAATAAGTGCTTGATATATGACAAGCATCAAAGGTTGCTGGTTTCTATTCAAATGACAGAGAAGAGATGTTTTCCTCTCCAAGTTACAACAAACAACTCTGGATTAGTAGCATCTGAAAATGAATCCGAACTATGGCATAGAAGATTTGGCCATCTAAATTACAAATCTTTGAAGCTTTTGAAGGAGAAAAATTTTGTGCAAGGACTTTCTTATATTGATGACCTGAAGGCAGACTGTGAGAGCTGTGTTATGGGCAAGCATTCAAGAGCATCTTTTTCTGTCAAAGCAAAATGGCGTGCAAAAGCCCGTCTTCAATTGGTACATACTAACATTTGTGGCAAGATGTCAATTCCTTCCCTTGGAGGTCATTTCTATTTCTTAACCTTTATTGATGATTTTTTTCGAAAATGCTGGGTTTATTTACTTAAGGAGAAGACAAAAGCTTTCCAAAAGTTTATGATCTTTAAAGCAGCAGTTGAAGCAGAAAGTGGATGCAAAATTCAGACTCTAAGATCAGATCGAGGAGGCGAGTTTACATCAATAGAATTCAATGAATTCTACAAAAAAGAAGGCATAAGGAGGCAACTGACAACTGCATATTCACCGCAGCAGAACGGTGTAGCAGAGAGGAGGAACAGAACCATTATTGAAATGGCTTCCTCCATACTTAATCAAGCTAAATTACCAAAGAGTTACTGGAGAGAGGCTGTCAACACTGCAGTTTACATTCTGAATCGATGTCCAATGAAGGCTGTATATGACAGAACACCTTTGGAGGCTTGGAGCAATCAGAAACCAAGTGTGGAGCACTTGAAGGTATTCGGATGTGTTGCTTTTGTGCAGGTTCCAACAGAGAAGAGAACCAAGTTAGATCCAAAAAGTAAGAAGATGATGTTTGTTGGTTATTCAAATGAGTCTAAGGCCTATCGACTGATTGATCCTGAAAACAAAAAGGTTGTGGTAAGCCGAGAGGTGATTTTTGATGAAGATCACTTCTGGAGTGATGACACAGCAAGACCATCATCAGAGTATATATCATAATTTTTTGAAGAGCCAGGAGGGTGATAATATTTATGCGAGGTCACCTACTGGAACTCCTGCAGGAACCCCTGTTAGAGCAGGCTTGCAAATGGGTTCTCTTAGATCATCTACAAAGGACTCAAGCTCAAAATCTTCTCCTAGAAGGTTCAGATCACTATATGAGATTTATGAGCAATGTCAAATGATGTTGATTGAACCTACCACATTTGAAGAAGCTGTGAAGGAGCAAGTTTGGCAGCATGCCATGGAAGAAGAGATCAATATGATCAACAAAAATCAAACTTGGACTTTGGTTGATAAACCAGAAGATCGAGCAGTGGTGAGTGTCAAATGGAAATTTATAAGCTTAAATTAAATCCAGATGGCACTGTTCAGAGACATAAAGCCAGATTGGTTGCTCAGGGTTTCACACAAAAGGCTGGAGTTGATTATACTGACACTTTTGCTTTGGTTGCTCGTTTTGAGACAGTGAGACTTGTATTGGCTTCAGCAGCTCATAGGAATTGGCAAGTTCACAAAATGGATGTGAAATCAGCTTTTTTGAATGGAGAGATCAAAGAAGAGGTCTATGTACAACAACCCCCCGGATTTGAAGTTCTTGGAGCAGAGAAGAAAGTTTGTAAATTGAGTAAGGCATTATACGGCCTAAAACAGGCTCCACGAGCCTGGTATTCTGAGTTAGACAGTTACTTTTCGCAAGAACAAGTTCAGAAGGAGTGAGAACGAACCAACTTTATACTTGAAAGAGGAAGGTAATTCTATCATATTGATTGCTGTTTATGTTGATGACCTTATTATTACAGGCAACAATAAACAAAAAATTGAAAGATTCAAGAAAGAGATGAACTCAAAGTATGAGATGACTGACCTTGGACATCTCAGATATTTTCTTGGCATGGAGATAGATCAGACACCTGCAGGAATATTTCTGGTCACAAACTAGCTATGCAAGAAAACTTCTTAATAAGTTTAACATGCATGATTGTAAACCAGTGGACATTCCTTTTGTAGTTGGAAAGAAATTGAGTAAATCAGATGGAGCTCTACTTGTAGATGCCACACAGTATAGAAGACTTGTTGGGAGTCTTCTCTTACTTGACTGCAACAAGGCCAGACTTGATGTTTGTTACTGGCTTACTTTCTCGATTTATGCAGAATCCAAGTAGTATGCATTTTGGGGCAGCTAAATGAGTTCTACGTTACTTAAAAG